>OX578282.1:22524105-22593285 GCA_951217055.1 Gerris lacustris
AAAAAATAAATCTGTTAGAGTTTATTTAATAATGTCTGTTGGCCTATATCAAGGTTTTAAAATATTCTCTTCTCGGTGAGAACGGTATAATGATGCAAAAGTTAAATTAAACAGGGTAGAGCGCGGGCTGAGCCCGGCACTGTTTAGTATTCCCAGCGCCTCGTTACACCGAGCCACCGTTCTGCCCTTTCCACACCCACCTACAAACATCTTACACTTTTTTTTTCATTTTTTAGTGAAAATAAAGACTTCTTCACTTTAAAACAATTTAGTTCTAAAAGAATAACACTCTTTATATAGATTTTTTTTTAATTATCAACCAGGCAACGCGTGGCTCAAATGATTGAAGCGAGCGAAAGATCGATGCCGGGCAAGGCACGTGAAGAAATGTATTTAACATGGGAGCGTTCATAGTTCTAAGACGAGCCGTCGCGTCGGGGACGAGTGTCCCATCGGGAACGGACACGGACGGTGGTTTCCCGACCCCGCCACGCATTATAGGCTCCATCCCGTCCAAAGGTAAATAATAGCGCATGTGAGACACGTCGACTTTGCGGGTCTGTATCAGTGCTGCTTCTAGTCTACATACAAGAAGTTCACTCAGATTTCTTTCTTTAATTGAAAAAGGGTGATGAAAAATTGATTGAGTCTGTCAGGAAGGAACTAGCTCTTTATGATAAAAGACCTGAAACGTGAAAAAGTTGAATTATTTTTGCAACTTTGTTCAACTTTCAAAAAGAGCTTTAAAACGTAACAAAGACACTTGTCACATTATCTGATCGGCAACCCTATAACGTCCCTCTGCAGGGATGATTGATATAAAGAGGTCCTTACGTAACTACCAAAAGAACTTTGCAAAATGTACGAATGCCGCCAAAAAGACCCTTTAAATTATTATTTTAAAAGTTATTGAAGCAATTTTTTACCGTAGGTACTTTAAGACTTAATTTTTGTACCTTTTCCAGAAAACTTTGGTACCCAAGTAGTTTCCCATTTAATATACATTTTATCTTCGGTCGTATGCAAAAAAAAAAAAAAAACAGATAACTCCCAAGTAAAACCCAATCCCAGTACAAAAAATACCAAAACCACAATTTTCTAACATAATGTACCCATTTTTACCAAGAAGAAGTGGTTCAAAGGAAGTCCGAAGAAGCGGTTAAAAGGAAGTGGTTCACCGATGTTTGCATAGTAATTTTTCAAAGATGAAGTATAGATACATAGTATAATTATTATCAAGTATAGTTGCATTTTTTAAGATATTTATATCCCGCCTATCCCGTGCTATCCTGGTACAGCATAACCATTCCACCCCAGACAGTTCACGTGTCGTTCGTTCACGCCCCGGTCCGTGCCCGGAACTTTCTAATATAAATCGTTTGAAATATATATATTATATTTATTACTAAAAAATAGTTAATCAGGACTAACATACTTATGGTGAAAACTGCTAAGCGAAAAAAAGCATTTAGAATTTTAATTTTTAACAATAGCAGAGAAAAAAAGGTGTCAAATTATATTTTGTTATCTCCTTGTTTTGTTGATTCCCTACTGATCAACAAAACAAATCCCTGAATCAGTGCTAGAGACCCGCTCTATCGAACGAGGGATGTATTATCCATGCTCAATGATAGACAATGCTTCCGAATGAGCCTCATGGCCGATGTAGAAGTAACTAAAGTGACTATATTCATCATACATCATACATATTATCCTTTGAGCATCAAATAAATAATATTAATAAATTGGTAAGACATTATTGGGCCAGCAAAAGTGTATTCAATATTATACATACATACATTTATATATATATATATATATATATATATATATATATATATATATATATATATATATATATATATATATATATATATATTTTAAGCTCTATTTAAAGTTTATAGTTCTTTTCCTTCCTCTATCTGTCTTTCATATGGAAAAACCTTCCTGTTTAAAGAGAAAAAAAATGGAAAATATAAAATAAAAGTTATTTAGACAGACTCTTGGCAAAGTTTCTAAAAAGCATTTTACTTATTGGACTTAATGTTAGTTAATTTACCAAGAATCTCCTGCTTATTTTATGAGGTCAGTTTTTATATTTTCAACAATGTTATGAATATAATTAACTTTATATAAAGCTAACTTAATACATGTGCCTACTAAATAAATCTTATTAGGAACGTGAGCATGTTTTACACTGATTATTACATTGAGTCAGTCAGTGGTGCACCCACGGGATGGGGACAGAATTAACTGATACCCCCCCCCCCCAAAAAAAAGAGAAATCGCTTTATCGGAATTTTGATTAGGAAACGTAAATATCAACATTAATAAATATACCCGTGTGGTGTAGTCTACCAACCATGATCAGAGAATGAAGAACTACGAAGTATTAAATTGATTAAATCAATTTTGTTTATATTTATTATTTAATTATTATTATTATTGATTAATTTTATTATTTAAAAAATTTAACAAAATAATACCAATACTCTAAAGTTTCGTTCCAATAGTTAGTTATTGTTATAACAAACGAAAAGTACAATAACAAAAACAAATTCTATTGTTTAATTTCCAAGACAATGGGTTTATGTAAAAACAAAACACCGTCGAGGGTTCTCTCTTTATCAATGCAGTGATAAATACACAGGATGAGGACGGCAAAAGAACATCGATACTATCCTTTAGTTAGGGGTTTATTTCAGCATCAAAGAAATTCCTGGAAAGATAAGGTTTAATGTATGGTTATGGCGAGGTAAAGGTTTAATAGGTAAGTTAAAAAAAAACACCTTAAGCAGAAAAAAGAGGTTTTATGATTAACAAATTTCAGCAAGGTAAAGTCATTAATTTCTATCTAGACAATTGATCTTTGGGAGGAAAAGTGGAGTTTCAAGTTTTAGGAGTTTGCGGTTCTCAACTCATATTGGCAGAGGCTAGGTCGGGACGAGAACCTTGTGTAAAAAAACAAACTTGCTGAAGAAAATCAAGTGCACCATCTATTATAGTCCAGAAGAAGCTTGCTTGCATTGTTCTCCAATACAAGCAAGAGGAGGAAAAAAAAAACTTCATAATCCAGATAATTTCACAAAGTTTCAAACAACTCGCATTAGTTATTCTTTGTAGTTATCAAGTATAGAAAGTAGAGTAAATAGTTTTTTTTACAAATCAATAAATAGATACGAGAAAAACATTGCTGATAATATTATAATATTCTGTTTAATTGATAATTAAATTAAATTAAGCGTAAATTGAGAGCGAAATCAATCGATTCCCGATAAGTTACCTTTACTATGAGGAAGCAAAAACGAATGAAGGATGGTTAAACATTATTTTAGCTAATTTAGCTGTTTTAGTTTAATTTTCTGGAACTTATTATATTCATAAAAAATCAGATACAGGGTACCTCGGAACTTTTCCTCACTTCAGAGGCCACTAAAGTGGCCTCTCCTGCTGCTTTGCAGCAGGAGGAAGCAGCATTGGACGTGGTTAGTACTTGGATGGATGACCGTTCTGAACAAACTGATTTATTATCATTCTTCAAAAAAACCTTATTTTTAATACCTATATTTTATTTAATTATTTGAAGTTTGGCGGTATTTTGACAGATGTAAACAAACTTTGACGTCATCAAAATAATCGCACTAATAAATAATTATATTCACTTATAACTTTTAAACTAATAAATAGAATTTCATCGGGGTTTTTTATATTTGTTCCTTAATTTTTTCCGGTTCCAACGATATGCTATAAGTCAAAAACCTATATGTAATTTCAGTATTATTAACCGTCAAAGTTTAAAAATTCAAAAATTGATAACTTCAAAATGGCGCACAAGATCAAAATGAAATTTATTGGGCTTGTTTGTTATACAGAGAGGTACATTCGAGCCAAATTTCAACTCGATCAGGACCATTTTCGATTACCATTTTTTATTACGATTTTTTTTAAATTTTTGCTGAATCAGCAAACTGGGGTTCAAGATGGCGGAAAAAGTTGATTTTCCGGGCGGCACAACTAAAGGTTAGGACTGATTTTTCTGCCAAGTTTCAACTCTATAGGTTAAATACCTTGGGCGCTACGATGATAACACACATACATACGTCATGCTGAAAACCACTCAGGAGGTCTTAAAAACACCTAAAACGGATAATTCCGTTGAAATCTCGAAAAAAAAAATTTTTTTGGTGAAAACAATACTTTTCCTACTATTAGTAGTGAGGAAAAGTAAAAAGTAGCTTCCTCGCGTTGATATATCGAATACTTTAATGATTGTATGCTTTTACAACCTATTACTGTCAAATTTATATAATTTCACCCCCGTTTTTTAAATCTATCAAAAATTGTTTTGATTTGTTACCTCAATTAAAGTATCAATCCAAAAATCTTCTCCAATTGGCACTGATGATGGCCTTTAGAAGGCTGAAAGCTGTTTTGATATTAAAGTAATTATAATTTACAAGGAGAGACAGTTTGCGTTACTCCTTTACAACTACATAATGCACTTTAAAAGAAAGGTGTAGGTTAAAGTAATATCATCTTTTTAATATTAAACGTTTTTCTTTTTATATTAAGGCCTAAATCATACAAAAGATTGACTGATGTATGTTTTAATGTATAGGTAGATTTAATCTTTTATTATCAGCTCTGAAAATAATAATCCTACCGCGGGATTCCGCAAGACAAGCGAATTTCCATTGGAAATTCGTAGTTCAATGTCGTGTAGTTCCTTCATAACTACTACCATTGTGTGTTATTTTCAGTTTAAAAAATTTAAAAGAAATGGTTTAGTTGGATTAGGGTTTTTAGAATATAGCTTAGTTAACAATAATCGTAGAAGTTTGAAAGAAGTTTAAACTGCACAACATTGAACTACAAATTTCCAATGGAAATTCGCTTTGCTTGCGGAATCCCGCGGTAGGATTATTTGTACAAAAATGTATTTTTTAAAATCTTTGCTGACTCATTAGGAGGGGTTAATGACGTCATAAAGATCCCATTTTCAATAGGGATCCTCATCTTAACGAGCTTGAATTTTCAGTCCAAGTTTCATTTCAATACGTCAATTCGTTCGAGAGTTATCGTGCTTACAAGAAATCCACAAGAAATTATTATTACTATTATTATATTTATTAAATTATTATTCGAATCACTATGGTAACTCAATTTTTGGATTGAGGATCCCAATAAACATAAGAAGCGATAGGGAGCAACGCTCGCGTAAACGTAAGCTTTAAAAGACCGGAAAAAGAGTTATTAAGGAAGCCTGTTACTTGACTTGTTTTGATTATTTTTGTTATATATGTCAAAAATGTCACTTTGTTTTGTAAATAAATAAAATATAATCATTAAAATTTCACCCTGATACAAGCAGAAGCTGTAGAGTAGGGAAGAGATATATTTTATAATATCTTTTAGCCAAAACCAAAAGTAATTATTGTAAAGCGTCGAATCAGATCTAAACCGCTTTCTCAATCTCTTTCTCTATACGCTTTCACATTGAGTAATAGGGCATACGATGATAAAGGGATTATCTATAAATTTAAATCATAAATAAGATGAGGATTATTTTGAAACGATTTAGATAATTTATATGGATAACGAGCCTCGTGAATTTAATGATTTAGCTAATGATCTAACGATTAATTGACAATAATTATAGACTTAAACTTTCACCAAAAATAATGAAGCTATAGTTACTCGTATCGTATATCAGGCTTTCCTGCTTTGACGTTGAAGGGTATCGGTGATGTGCGAATAAATTCGGTAATCCTACTATATTACACTACTTTATTCGTGCAAGTTTAAAGCAAGTCAAATGATTTTGTTTAACATTTTAAAATAGTCAGTCTGTTATAAGAGCCTTAATTGATCTTTTTAACGACTGATAATTAAAGAAGCCTAATCACTCTCGAAGGGTAGTGAGAGTATCGGTAAAAGCTCAGTATTTGGATTTAGTTAAGGATTGAAAGGCAGGATGTTGTTAAACGGGCGAAGCCAGGGGGCTATATAAGGTTTGAGGCTGTGTTGGTCGTTTGTCACAAGTCGCTCGAAACCTCGCAGGAAGAGAGTTCGGGATTATGGCTTTCCCGGTTGGCTCGGCGCGAGGAATTAATCCTTTAACTCCACCCTCCACGAAAACCCTCCCTCCAGGTTTTGAGTATCTTAGAACTGATTAATCAAACCCCCTAAAACCGTGGACAAATTGCTCGAGACGTTTTACTCTTCTATAACGCGACAGGTGACACATATCAACCGATTAAAAGCCTTCTACTTTGAACGCTTTTTCTCCCCCCGAAAAGCCGTCTGAGAAACAAACCGTTTCCATTCGAGTTACTTGTTAAAAACTTTTTCAGAAGAAGCGTTTAATTAATTCGGATCAAAAGAGAGACGTGAGAAAGATGTATTAATAACAATTTGGAAAGATGTTGTTTTCGTGTTTCAAATTTAACAAACGATTTCTCAAGATTTTAGAAAATAACATAGATTTTCATATAGCTTCTTCATTTATTAAAAAACATAGATTTAAATTAATGATTTCTAACTTTCCATTCTATGAGTCCAAGAAAGCTTAATTCCATGAGTCCTGGAAATTTATATTCTAAGAGTCCTGGAAAGCTTAAAGCTCTTTCCGGAAACCGAGATCTATCATTCAATTCTCAAAAGAAAGGGATAAGTTCAACACCAACAATCGTATCGGTAAATGTGTAAACTAGCCAATTCTCTAAAATAAAATTGTTTAAATACACTTTTATTTCAAATGAATAAGTTAGGCAAAATCTATGGCAGGAACAACTAACTTAATCTAGTGAGTTTATTTTAAAAATGTAACATCAACCGTTCTCCAATTTTATTTATAATTTTGCTTAGAAACAAATGGGCACAGAAGGCTGAAATTAATATGGGATTATTCGAAACTAATTGTGACCTACCATCCAAATTTTATCAAAATCGGAGGAGCATTTTTTAAGATATGGTGGTTTGTAAAAATGTTGTAAAAATTTTAAAATCGAAGTCATAAATAAATAGTTTTTTAGAATTATCACGATACCTACCTTCGGTAAGCTCGGAAGCAAAAGTAACTAGTGATTATATTTGAGTTAAATAGACGGAAGCAAAATAGACGGTAAGCTCGGAAGCAAAAATAACTAATGATAATATTTGAGTTAAATAGACGGTAAGCTCGGAAGCAAAAGTAACTAATAATTATATTTGAGTTAAATAGACGGTAAGCTCGGAAGCAAAGGAACTAGTGATAATATTTGAGTTGAGAAGACGGAAGGAAAATAGACGGTAAGCTCGGAAGCAAAGGAACTAGTGATAATATTTGAGTTAAGTAGACGGAAGCAAAATAGATGGTAAGCTCGGAAGCAAAATAACTAATGATAATATTTGAGTTAAATAGACGGTAAGCTCGGAATCAAAAATAACTAATGATAATATTTGAGTTAAATAGTCGGAAGCAAAATAGACGGTAAGCTCGGAAGCAAAAATAACTAATGATTATATTTGAGTTAAATAGACGGAAGCAAAATAGACGGTAAGCTCGGAAGCAAAGGAACTAATGATAATATTTGAGATATTCGTAGTGTATTACCCTTTAATCTAATTTATTCTTCAGTCTTTCTTAGGTCTATAGGGTATTAATAATACATTTTATTGCTACTCCATGTTTGGCTATATTTCACCTCCTTTGAGGCATCTTCAGGCCTTTATTCAATCCATCTATTATATTAAAATATACATTTTCGTTTGAAAAACTAACTACCAGTTATTCAAACGTGCGTCGTGCGTCTACACTTTTCCTCATTTCATGATCCACTGTTCTCTATTTAATGTGATTTTCAATTAAAAAATTAATTTTCTCATAGAGAAAATACGTCTTGAGTGTATTTATGATAAGACTCTCTATGATAAAAAGAGTTTTATCATAAATACACTCCAGACGTATTTTCTCTATGAGAAAATTAATTTTTTAATTGAAAATCACATTAAATAGAGAACAGTGGATCATGAAATGAGGAAAAGTGTAGACGCACGACGCACGGTTGAATAACTGGTAGTTAGTTTTTCAAAGGAAAATGTATATTTTAATATAATAGATGGATTGAATAAAGGCCTGAAGATGCCTCAAAGGAGGTGAAATATAGCCAAACATGGAGTAGCAATAAAATTTATTATTAATACCCTATAGACCTAAGAAAGACTGAAGAATAAAATAATATTTGAGTTAAATAGACGGTAAGCTCGGAAGCAAAAGTAACTCAGTGATATTCTTTGAGTTAAATAGACGATGGGTAAATTTCAAAAATATCGGTAGAAACAACAAACTAAAACAGTCGTAGTCATCAACCAGCATAAAACACACAGGAAAGATTAGCTGAAGTAAAATATGTAATAAGGGAAGCAGAAAGGTCCTGCAGAATTCATTTTGTATGCTCTATCAGATTTATGTCACATTTTTGACCTACCATTGGATTTTCCATTTAACTTTGTCCATAAATCACATGCTATTTTTATGTACCGTATGTTCACTGTTGGACAGGGGAGACCTCGTCCAGCTACTTCTGACCCCCCACGGAGTAACACGTGTCTCACCTTTCCCAGTTCAAAACACGAGTTCAGACATGATAGCAACCGGCTCGTTTTACACGCTCTATATCAATGCCTTGGTTTCATGTTGTGTTTTTTTTTACACACAGCTGTTCATCTACCTAATTTATAACCACAACTGCCGTTGAATAACAGTGGCAAAAAAGCAGTATGGTCAGAACTAACACTTTCGATGTATAATGAGACAAAACAGATATGGTTTGAATTCAAAATAGCGCAAAAATAGCTATCGAAATATTTATATTGCTTCTATGCTCACTGAAGGTAACAAAAGATTTATGATCATTCTGAAGAAAGAATTTTTTTATGGCTAAAAATTCAATAATTCATGGAAAAAAATCAGTTTGCGACCCACCATCTCAAAACTACTAGTCTAATTTTGATGTAAACCATAATTTAGATAACTTATAAATAGTCCAGTGCTAGTTTCATAATAAATTAAACTTTCTGCACTCATTCCTCAAACAAAATTTTGGTTATGTAGAGTATCTGGGGCATCATGTTTAGAAATGAAAAAAACTGGCACATATAAGTAATTGAAGTGTTTTCTCTAGATTGATCAAAAATGCACCAATTATGGATACTTCTTCATTTCATAAGTTTTCTCTTAATACATTTTCCATCTTCAGTCCTCTATTTTGAGACACAGCTGACAAGATTTTGCGAATCTTGGGCGTATGTATCTGTCGTAGATTAACTAGGCTTCGATGTAGCGTATCTGGTTTTTCGAGAGAGTATGAAATGAAAAAGTATCCATAAATGAAATTTTCATCAATACACAGGAAATACTTTAATTATATATGCATTATATTTGTCAGTTTTTCCATTTCTATAAGTGATGCCCCGTATACGCTACATCAACCCAAACTTTCTTTTAATTACACCTATATGTTTAAAATTTCACATCCGATTTTGAAGGGAAAAAAAACAAACATTTACTGACCCATAAAAAACAAAAAACTCGTAAACATAAAAAAATAGATAAATTTTGGCGTAAAGTTTATACTTTGAAATAGATTAGTAAAAGAAGAGAAAAAAAAAATTGAGAAATTATTTACATATTTAACTTGGAGTCACGTATCTTACAAACACGCTAAAACACGGTCAAAAGCTCGCAAGCGAATCACAAATATTAAAATTAACATTTTACACTAATCCTCCAATTTCATTATCATACAACAACTTTTTTTTTTACCACCCCTTCTAGAATTGTCTTAGTTTTAATGTATCCTTAACATCTGAAATACAAACAGAATATAAAGTATCAAGAGAAATATTGCATTTGAAAAAACAATTATTTTCTTAAAACAGGAAATGAAAAAGTGATAATGATAAATAATGTTACCAATTTATCGACTAAATAGAACAGTTTATACATTTAGAACTTAGAACTACTTTATAAAAGTAATAAAGTACAATACAGTTTTAATGATTAAAAAAAACTTAAGTTTGAATTAAATATATGATTAGAAAATGTACATTTTAAAATAGCAATGCATTAATATAAAGTAAGTTAGAATTCACTGAATGGATACAGCAAAAGTTGCATATGCATTATTAAAACAACCGTTTCTCTCCAAAGGTGGTATAATGAACATAACGATTCATTAAGTTAATCAAGATTAATCTTAATCAAGAAGTTATTAATGATAATAAAGTTTGTTGAATGAAAGAAGCTCGCTTCAATAATACGGATATAAAAAACAACATTGTCGATACAATCAATTAATAGAATACAAAAGCAACTTTAAAAATAAAAAGTAGAGTTTAAGAACACTTTGTTATGGTTAAGCTGGGTTGAGTGGTGATGAATTTTTTAAAGTGTGAATAAAGAACAGTTTTTATCATAAATACAAAGAAAATGTCTCTCCACGGAAAATAATATTTGTTTATTTATCAAAACAGCTCTCGGCTTTTATAAAGCCATCATCAGTGCCGATTTTGGAAGATAGCACTGATGATGGCATTATAAAAGCAGAAAGCTGCTTTGATAAATAAACAAGTATTATTTTCCGTGAAGAGACAGTTTCTTTGTATTTATTAAGATGACCTACATCAACGTTCTTATTTCTCAGTTGATACCATGTTCATGTGAGACGTTTTGACCCTAGAAGGTGATCTTCAGTCAGTTTAATAACTAGAACAACCAATACTTAGTTATGCTGAGTTGAGTAGTGATGGAATTGTTAAAGTGTGAATAAATAACAGTTTACACCATGTTCATCTGAGACGTTTCGACCCTAGAAGGTCATCCTCAGTCAGTTTAATAACTAGAACAACCAATACTTAGTTATGCTGAGTTGAGTAGTGATGGAATTGTTAAAGTGTGAATAAATAACAGTTTACACCATGTTCATCTGAGACGTTTCGACCCTAGAAGGTCATCTTCAGTCAGTTTAATAACTAGAACAACCAATACTTAGTTATGCTGAGTTGAGTAGTGATGGAATTGTTAAAGTGTGAATAAATAACAGTTTACACCATGTTCATCTGAGACGTTTCGACCCTAGAAGGTCATCTTCAGTCAGTTTAATAACTAGAACAACCAATACTTAGTTATGCTGAGTTGAGTAGTGATGGAATTGTTAAGTGTGAATAAATAACAGTTTACACCATGTTCATCTGAGACGTTTCGACCCTAGAAGGTCATCTTCAATCAGTTTAATAACTAGAACAACCAATACTTAATCAATTATGAAATTTCACAGTCTTACAAAACTAAAAATAAAAGTGTTTTCTTATTGGTTTCCTAATATACAGGGTGTTACCGACCTAAAATGAAAAAAAATATTGGGGGAAACTAGATCCAAAATGGAGCAAAACGCCACCAAGCGCACTTTTCTATCTCAATCCGTTGCCAAAATATGATTTTTTGATTTTTTTTTTTTTTTTTTTTTTAAAAAACACGTTTTTTGCTAATAAAACAGTTTCTCCACTCCAACTCTTATTTTTTTACCTTTTGACCATATTTTCGAAATCAGCGTTAAATTTCCTATAAAACCAGAGCGATTTTATTATTGGAAATGATTAACTAAACACCGAAATAGCTGTTCAAACGTTCAAAAATTAGAAAAAATAAAATTTCTGAAATTCTTTGAACGCTCACTATTTTCCTACAAAAACTCTTGGAGACTATCAACAACAACACATCTCACAAAAACTTCCTCATTTAATACTTTTTCAAACGGTATAAATAACATTACCATTCCGTATCGATTTCATGGAGTAATTCAAGTTTGAATGCAAAAAAACGTTCACCTACAAAGCTTTTATAGCAGGTGCGGTACCTACCAAAATGCTTGGATGGAACGAGAAAAATCCACAGCAATTTATCCATGATGAAAATGTATCTTTTAAAAAAACACTTTTGGATACAAACAATTAGATCAAGACATTTAGAAGTGGATCAAAGTGGTTTCCTCCGTTGTGAATGCAGGCTCTTGCCCTTTTTTGGACCTACCGACTACCGACCTAACCGGCACACGCATAGAGAAAATATCGCGAAGAATAACCTAAACCGAATTTTTTCGGTTTAGTTCGGTAACACCCTGTATATTAATAATTTACATATATTTTTAGATTAATCAATAATGATCTGTAACAATAATAGTGGTGGTTTAGTCAATTTACTTACAATAATGTAGTTAATAGTTATGTAAATTGACTAAAGCACCACTATTTTTGTTACGGATCATTATTGTTCGAACTAAAAATAAATCTAAATGATTATTATATATTAGGAAACCACTTTTATTTTTGTACGACTGTGAAATTGTATAATTGATTAAGTATTGGTTGTTCTAGTTATTGAACTGACTGAAGATGACCTTATAAGGTCAAAACGCCTCAGATGAATATGGCATAAACTGTTTTTTATTCACACCTTAAAAATTGTATCACCACTCAACTCCAACCTTAAACAAATCGTACTAAGGTAAATTTTAATTATATTTTTAATACTGCATCAGTAGGGATAATCAAATTACAAAGAAATTTTAATTTTACAATGAACCATTTCGTATTTGCAAACTCTTTATACGATTGTATCTATAAATTAATTGTGCAGCTCCCATAAATTTATCCAATGATAAAAAAATCCACGAATTAAAGTGCTCAGTGATAATTATTAAAATTGTACTTAATTTATCTCTGTCATTAGATGGTTCTACATACGTTATATCCAATTATGTAAGTATGTGTACATTTAAAACAAAAGAAATGTCACAAATAGACCAGTTAATAAATAAATAAAAAAACAATACTTTTCCTACTATTAGTAGTGAGGAAAAGTAATAAAAATTAACCAAATTTGTCTTTAATAATTATTAAGACTTAAGTTCAATTACTTTTAAATAGAGCCATAAAAAATAATTGACACCGATTATAAGACGAGGTGTGGACAGGAAAAAAAATCAAAACAATTTATTACATGTAATTGTACGTAATTTATCATAAGGTCATTTTAACCAATCGTAAAGATCAAAAGTCCATTTGCACTTCAAGTAGGGGTCTGTAAAAAGCGAAAGTAATGTAGAATTATTATATGCAACAGTTTAAAAGAACAATATACTTAAGTGTCGTAAAAGTCAAGGTTTATTGAGCCAAATTATCACTTTTGATACAAACGTTATCTAAACATTAGTGGTTGTCATTTGGGCAGAGTATCAAGAAGTTATTATTAATGATACTGAATTATACAAGATAGAAGCATATCAAACACGTATTTCCAATAACCAACTTTTTATACATAAATAAATGATACGGAGTACTTGTACTTCACTTCAATATGATATTAAATCAATTTTTCTTTTTTTGTTTCAAAAAATTATATCGATGATTTAAAACGTGAAGTTAGCTTTTAAATATTCAATGATACCTTAAAGTTTACTTTTTAAAGAAGCCATTGTAAAACTGCATAAGTAAATTATTGGTACAGTCCAGTTTTGAAATATTTTTTAACTATTGTAATATTGAGGACCTTCAATGTAACTCTTAGGTATTATTGAAGACAGCAATATGGTGTGTTTGTGGAGATATTATCAAAATATCTAATTCTGAAAAGATTGTTACACAGACACAAGAGGTTATTCAGAAAAAGCAGAAGAGGATCAGAAATAGTGTGCAAGGTTGGCGCTCTAGGGTCATCATACCGTCCTTATTAGAGAAGCATAGAACGTCATACTCAAGGATCATCCCTGGCTATATCTCCCATTTCCCCGTCCTTATTAGAGAAGCATAAAACATCACAGTCAAGGATCATCCCTGGCTACATTTCCCATCTGCCCGTCCTTATTAGAGAAGCATAAAACATCACAGTCAAGGATCATCCCTGGCTACATTTCCCATCTGCCCGTCCTTATTAGAGAAGCATAAAACATCATAGTCAAGGATCATCCCTGGCTATATCTCCCATCTGCCCGTCCTTATTAGAGAAGCATAAAACATCACAGTCAAGGATCATCCCTGGTTATATTTCCCATCTGCCCGTCCTTATTAGAGAAGCATAGAACATCATACTCAAGGATCATCCCTGGCTATATCTCCCATCTGCCCGTCCTTATTAGAAAAGCATAGAACATCATAGTCAAGGATCATCCCTGGCTATATCTCCCATCTGCCCGTCCTTATTAGAGAAGCATAAAACATCACAGTCAAGGATCATCCCTGGTTATATCTCCCATCTGCCCGTCCTTATTAGAGAAGCATAGAACATCATAGTCAAGGATCATCCCTGGTTATATCTCCCATCTGCCTGTCCTTATTAGAGAAGCATAAAACATCACAGTCAAGGATCATCCCTGGTTATATCTCCCATCTGCCCGTCCTTATTAGAGAAGCATAGAACATCATAGTCAAGGATCATCCCTGGTTATATCTCCCATCTGCCTGTCCTTATTAGAGAAGCATAAAACATCACAGTCAAGGATCATCCCTGGTTATATCTCCCATCTGCCCGTCCTTATTAGAGAAGCATAGAACATCATAGTCAAGGATCATCCCTGGCTATATTTCCCATCTGCCCGTCCTTATTAGAGAAGCATAGAACATCATACTCAAGGATCATCCCTGGCTATATCTCCCATCTGCCCGTCCTTATTAGAGAAGCATAAAACATCACAGTCAAGGATCATCCCTGGTTATATCTCCCATCAGCCAGTCCTTCTTATAAGAGAAGCATAGAACATCATAGTCAAGGATCATCCCTGGCTACATCTCCCATCTGCCCGTCCTTATTGGAGAAGTATAGAACATCATAGTCAAGGATCATCTCTAGCTATATCTCCAATCTGCCTGTCCTTATTAGAGAAGCATAGAACATTATAGTCAAGGATCATCCCTGGCTATATCTCCCCATTAGAAGAAGAATCGATATCGGTGAACTTGTTGGGTTTATATTGGTGAAAACAGCAAATTAGTTTTGTTAAATGTAAAAAAAGTGCGATAAGGTGAAGAATTCTTCTTATTATGAAACGCGCATGCGCAATGACTACAACTACGAAAAGAATCACTTTCTACATCTAAACAGAGATAAAATGTTTATATTTCTCATCAATTGTAGATAAAAGTTATTCTTGCCCTACTCAAGAGCTCTGAACATAGAGGTTATATTTGACAGAAAAAAGCCAAAGCTATATAAACAGTTGTTTTCTATTTAGTATTTTTATGAAAAAATTAATAATAGCAATAGGAAAAGTAAAGTCAATGCGTGTTTATATTGTTTGTCTTTCATGTGTTCTCTCATTCAACAGGTTATTTATAAAAGAGGAAAATTTAAAAATCTTGATAAATCATTTTTTTTTTTTAATTAATTAGATTTATTGTAATAAATATTAATTAAAGAATCGTTAAGTTTAAAAAGAAGAAAACAAAAAAAGCAAATCCTTTGAAAGTTGTAAAGCAGCTGCGAGTGGAAAAAATGGGGTAAACTGAGAAGAATGACAGTGTGACACGCTATCCCGCTATTAACACGGATTAACTTGACAAATTAATCATGGTATTAACAACTAGCAATTAATAAACCAACAACCTTTCTTTGTTTTTCTCATTTGAACCCCTTGTTTAAATATGGTTTAACATGACGTCTTTTATCTAAGGGATTATATGGGTATTCTCTTCTTTCTTTCCCTCCCTGATTTCTCATTTTTACATTGTGAGGAGGAAAACATGTGCATTGTTATACATTTCCTGGGGTTAGGCTAAATAAAAGCACGATTAGTTAGAGATAAGATGTTTTAAAACATTTTCTCAGGGAAATCTGGCCATAATTATTGATTACTAGCTGAAGTACTTGGCATTGCCCAGGGAGTGGTTTTTTAAATCTCATGTAAATCCCTTATAAAGGTCAAGTGTGACTTAATTTCATCAAGCAAGGTATAAAATTGTGGTATATATATATATATATATATATATATATATATATATATATATATATATATATATATATATATATATATATATATATATACAGACACACACATAGAGGGAGAGAGAGAGAGAGAGTGAATAAAGTAAAATTATTAATGCACAAGTAATAATAATGGTCTAATTCATTTGTTAAAGTTGGAATGTTTATATCAAGGGATGAATCAAAATAATAATGAAAGGTAGGCCAACGTAATGGTGCGTGTAGGCTTGTGTAAAGCAGGAGATAGCTTGAGAAAGGCAGGCGATGGCTTGAGGAAAGCAGCCGATAGCTTGAGGAAAGCAAGCGACGGCTTGAGGAAAGCAAGAGATGGCTTGAGGAAAGCAAGCGATGGCTTGAGGAAAGCAAGCGATGGCTTGAGGAAAGCAAGCGATGGCTTGAGGAAAGCAAGCGATGGTTTGAGGAAAGCAGCCCATAGCTTTAGGAAATCAAGCGATGGCTTGAGGAAAGCAGCCCATAGCTTGAGGAAAGAAGGCGATGGCTGCTTATGCTTGAGGCGAGAAAAGTAGGTGATGACCGGGTGAATGCAAATAAATAGTCATTTTTCGTAAATCTACATTAGTCAACTATATTAGAAAACCTGTATGAAGTTTACGGTTTTTTTATGGTCACGGAAAGTGTTAATTTTAAATTTAAACGAGAAAGGAGTTCTGTACATGAAATCAATACGTTGAGGAGTGAGTATTGAGATATTGAGGATGTCACCTCTTGTATGGGGTCACTTACCTTCAACAATAATTTCTTCTGCAATACATTGCCAACACTTCTTAATCTAATGCTTCGTTTACGTTCAGCCCACTTCCGTGAAAGTGAGCAGAGAAGTGGGAATGAAATAGAGCAGCGCGAGTATGTAAACTCGCGCTGCCCGCATGCTCCCTTCGTAGGCGGGTTTTAGTGCGGAAGTCAAAGGACAGGCAGCGCGAGTGGCAGGGAGTATATATAGACTCTGCTTTTCTTCTTACTTGCCTAAACAAATTTTGCTGTGTTAGGAAATATTTAAAATTATAAAAAATGTCCTGACTGCGCTGAAATTTGCAGGAATTATACCTCTTTACAAGACAAACATTCCCAAAGAATTTCGTTTTGATATCTGTTGCCATTTTGAAAACATTAACAGTTGAAACTTTAACTCTGAATAATTTCGGCAATATCCACAAATAAAGTATCGAAAGATATTGTTTAACATAAAGGACAAAATGCAATATGTCACTGAAGCTGAATTTTCTTCGACGTCCTCCATTGCCTGAGGTAGAATGGGAAGCAAGTAAGGAAGAATGTAAACACTCCTTGCCCTTGATGCTGCCACAGAAGTATTTTGGGGAGTAAATACAGCAGCGCGAGGAGCAGTGGAAGTGGCTGAATGTAAACGAGGCATAAAATATTCCGATTTTTTTTTTGCCCTATACTATTTAGTGTGGCAAAAGTTTAGGACTTTTTTAAAACAACACCAAGAAACCTCACCCGCGTAAAAAGGGCTTACCTGAGACAATGATATTCAGATTCAGCCTCGAAACAACTACTCCACGATCGGAATTAACTGTCCGTACCACCGAAGTTTAATGTAATCGGCACATTCTTGAGTTAACTGAAGCCGAACAAAGGCAGGCTTAATTACCTCTCGAATTCACAGTCACGGAATCTTGTAGAAGACTGAGACCATAACATCTGAGCTCTGCACTCTGAACCAACCCCAACACGCGTTAAACCACATTCAGTAATTATCTTACCTCGAGTAAATCCTCGACTACAGTAAACATCAAAACTATAACTTTGCAATAGAATAGAACACATTTTATCACTCAAATCGACTCCCGAGTAGCAGTAAAAATAACAGGGCGCCCAGTTATCACCTGTTTGTTTACTTTGCCGGCCAGCGGAATAAAGGTCACTCGGAAAGAAGATTGATAGCAACTGATACCTGCCTAAAGGCTCATATTTAATTAGAGCAGAAGCAGAATTCGTCTCCAACCATATCGGGCCGCTTGATTAATTATATATTAATGCTATTTCCTTTAATATTAGTTTTAAAATAAACATATTTGTATTTATCCCTTATAATTTGAACTATTTTAATTTCTTATTATTGTTTCTTTATATTACACAACTTTAATGTTTAAACAGGTATGTTTTAAAACCAGTCCCCTGGTAATTAGATAATATGGTTGCTAGGTATAATTATTGTAAGTTCTTTTATTAATTATTTTCTTTAATTAGGACGGTTACCGGGATAGTAGGCTGAAAGGAAGCTACCTTAAGCAGAAGATGGGCTAAATTTTATTGTATGAGAGGCTTTTATTATTTTATTTGTTTGTTTTAAAAAAAAAAGAAAATAAGGATAGTAAAGAGAGAACTAGAACTCCCTTTAGTCCACCCGACTATTAATATAATAGTCTGATTTTCTATACTGACAGAATTATTAGTTGTTTATAACCAAGAAAAAGGTTATAAGCAATAGCAATCAGAATCAACAGTGGCCTAAAAATTTCGGTACACTATTTGACTCCGAAATAAGTTCCCAGCTTCCACTGTGACCACTCCACTCGCTTTAGCTACACAGTTAATTTGTTTCTGTTTTTGGAATGTAGGTCTGAATCGGAATCAGCGCTCACTCTGGCTGCAACCAAAGAATCTGTAAGACGAATAGCCACTCCGTTTTCCCTACACTATTAATTTGCATTTGTGTTTGGAATCTGGATCCGAATCGCAATTAGCTTCCACTCTGGCCGTAACCTAAGACACTGTAAGACCTATTCATCTTACGTGGGTATCCGCAATAAAAAAGGAAGATCCACTTCATTATGGTAACCCTAGATCTTCCGGCACAGCTGAAATACATTTTATGTGAAGAGAAATTTTTCTTTTAAACCATTGAATAAATTGAGATATGTGAAGGTTAGATCCACCTAATTTACAGGATTTTAACCTCTTTTATTTAGAAAACTCTGAAGAGTGTTGTTGATCATAATTAATGATTTTGATCATGATTATCAATGATTATCAACAAAATATTTAATGATTATCATTAAGAAAAAACTATAATTCATCAAAGAGGTTTCACACGTCAATGTGACCTTAGAAGATCTAGTTTACTTTAAATTAAGCTCCAAAATAACCTTTGAACTTTCAGAACTCTAACAAAACTATTTTACATAAACCTTCCGTACTTTTCTCACAAAAACCATTTATTTAACTTCTTTTTATAGTACTACTCATTAAATAAAGGTGAAGTATAACTAAGGAAAAGAGAGGTATTCTTGGATTTCAAAAACAAAATACATAATGCATTTAGAATAGAAACATGTACCTATAATATTTTTTAAACAAAATATATAATTTGACTTTTTTCTTTTTTTTTTTTGCTTGAGAAGACAATAAATCAAACACAACTATAATAGGAGATAAGAGATGAAATGTTCCGACGTTTTTCCAGTTGTGTAATGTGTAATTTTAATACTGAAATATCCTTCCAGTAGATTTATTTCGTCATGTGTTAAGAAAAAAATGATGTTTTGATAATGATGATTTATGATACAATAGTGTTCAAACCAATGTACAAAAAATGAAACACATTATTATTGTTATTTATATCTATTTACTTTCACAATTAGAGTCATTCTAACAGAGAGGAAATGGTTGAAACGCTCAACTTTAAATGCATGAATAGTGGATCTGCAAGTCCATTTTAACCACGAAATAGGAAGGTAATAGGTGTTCTATTACCGTCAGCTGATTTAATATTAATACCGTAAATCGTAAAGGTCAGATATGACTAGACTGGTTCTAGAATTGAGAAGATAAGAATAGACCAACTATTGAACTCTTTGAAATCATCTTATTTCAGTTAAGTTCTAAAAAAAACTATGTTATTGAAAGAGTAACTATTAAATATGGTTTTCTTCTATTCGATAAATGCATTCAGTTGATCATAAAATCGGATGTCATGTTACAAATCGAAATAATGCCTTGTAATGATTTTGATTGATTTGGAATATACGATATAGAAAGGTCAAGTAAGGTAATATCAATAAATTAATAAATAGGGGAAGAAAATTAAATGAAATAAAACGCAATTTTCTTGTCCATTTGATCAATCCAATCGAGTAATGTGGTTTAAAAAATAAATTATAACAAAAAATAATTCTTGTTTTTGTGCTATGTCTCCGTTTTAAGAAAAAACAACACATTACCACTGTAACATGGTTTTGCCCTTTTTAGGGTTTCGAGGTCATCATAAAAAACCCTTATGCTTTTGGTAGTTCGTCCGTCCGTCCGTCGCATCTTGGAGTATATCTCCCGACCTACTGTAGCAGGAGATTTGAAATTTGGTGAACAAGTTAAACTTTTTTTCCCAAAAACAGAAAAACTATTGCGAACTTAAACACTCAAAATTTGTAAGATCAGCGATCAATTGCGAATTTATCGTAATATTTTATAATTTTTGTAATTTTGAAGTTGGGTATCATTTTAAAGGTATTAAAATTTGGATCGAATAAAAAACTAATTTTAAATATTATACGTATTTTTTTTTTTAATTAATTTTTCGTCGAATAAAAAATTAATTGATAATATTTAACCTATTATATTAAAGGAGAATAGATTAAGTAATAGTGATCCTTGATCTTTAATACTATCCGAATAGCACTTCTAATTTAGTCTAATAGCTCTTAAGAAGTTTCTATACATTATAATTTACTAGTGCTAGTAAGGAGAACCTAGCAATTAGGCAACTAATTTGGGCCATGTTTACTAATACCTAATGGAGGTAGGCCACTTCACTCACCAATGTACCGCTGATGGAAATACGGTATGATCAATAGAAAGCCATGTAAAACAGAGTGGCAAGGAGTGGGATCGAACCCTTGACCTCAACCTTAATGCTT
This sequence comes from Gerris lacustris, assembly GCA_951217055.1. Lineage (NCBI taxonomy): Eukaryota > Metazoa > Arthropoda > Insecta > Hemiptera > Gerridae > Gerris > Gerris lacustris. Next base: position 22,545,019 of record OX578282.1, read on the forward strand.
AATGCCAAACTTGACCATTGATTTTAGCACCACGGCTACTCTGAATCCTTTAAAAATAACAGCTATGAAAATTACTTCTAGATAAAAAAATAGACTGTCAATTAGTGTGGCACATAGCTTCCTCGCATCCTAGCATGTAGGTTATTGATTTTATGCTTTTACAAGCCATTATTGACTAATTTATTTAAATGTTTTCCCCGTTTATTAAATATGTCAAAATCAGTTTGATTTTTTACATGAATTAAAGTATCAATCGGCTAATTGTGACCTACCATCCAAATTTCATTAAAATCGGACGTGTAGTATTTAAGATATGTTGGTTAGCAAATATTGAGCGACATAACCGATAGACCGACAGACAGACACAGAACCAAAAATGTTCCCTGATGTCTGAAACGGATTTCTGTCTTGGAATTTTTAAAATCGGAGACATAAAATATTTTTATTCTTCAGAACGATCACATATCTTCCGATACCTTGGGTAAGCTCGGAAGCAAAAAATTAAAAAATTAGATGCTAATCAATGTATTGATCAATTTTGGAGGTGAAAGGATATCATAAAATTAACAATATAGACTTTCAAGTGTGAAACTAATCTATAATATTTCGGTTTTAATGTTGAAAAATATCTTCCAACAAAGTACAACTGAACCCGAACTAGAAGACTTCGATTGACTAAAGGAAACCAACTAAATGAGTCAACTGGACAAGAATTCCAGATCAGCGTTGTTTCAGGAGAGAGAGAGATTTGTTCCAAAAAAGTACAACTGAAACTGAACTAGACTTCGCTTGCTTAAAGGAAACCAACTAAATGACGTCAACTGCACAAGATTTCCAGATCACTGTTGTTTCAGGAGAGAGAGAGAGAGAGAGAGAGATGAGTTCCAAGAATAAAGTACAACTGAAACTGAACTAGACTTCGCTTGCCTAAAGGAAACCAATTGAATGAGACGTCAACTGGACAAGATTTCCAGATCAGAGTTGTTTTTAGGAGTGAGAAGGATGTGCTCCAAGAAGCCGAAAATACCCGTTTCCTTCTTTATTACAGCAGAAAACCTCCAAAAGAAGCAGAAATTGAGGTTGAATATTATAAAAAGAATAAGATTCAAAGAACGCACAAATTACACAACAGAAAGCTGATCATACCCAAAGAGGCTTCAAGTAATGAGAAGGAACAACGGACTTAAAAAAAATCCTGTATAAAGAAAGAACTAAAAAATGAAAACAGTCTTTGCTTTATGCGTACAAAATACACTTGAAACGCGAAAAAACAGCCTATTCCTGAGTATAGCAAAACTTTCTTTATTTCTTATTGTTCCCAAAAAAGCCCACTCTTTAATTATCAAACACTTGAAGCAAATAGGTTTCTGTCGCTAAAGGGCTTTTAAGACCAAGTGAACCTTGCTAACTTTTTGCGGCATCTTCAAAGCATTCAGTTTGTCCAAAAAAAAGTTTTTTGGAACGAAGTTCCTTATGGCACGTTCTGGAACCCGGGAGTGAATCCGAAAAAACGACCAAAATCACCGTCACAAAATAACCGTCATAAAATCACCGTCACGCAAAATCCGTCACGAAATCTACAGATGACGATAACTCGAGTAAAAGATCACCGAGTTAGATGAAATTTGGTACACATGTTCATTTTACCAATGCACAGGCTGAGTTCGTCGGAAAACGTTATCCGCCCAAGCGTTCACGCGTAACGCTCGCGTAAACGTAAGCTTCAAAAGACGGGAAAAAGTGTTATTAAGGAAGCCTGTTACATGACTTGTTTTGATTATTTTTATTATATATGCCAAAAATGTCACTGTTTTGTAAATAAATAAAATATAATCATGTAAAATTTCACCCTGATACAAGCAGAAGCTGTAGAGCAGGGAAGAGATATATTTTATGATATTTTAAATTAATTAGCCGGGTAGATAGAAAAACAGTCCTATTTCAATCCAAACTCCATTAACAAACATACTCTTTCACTATAAACTCATCATGATCAACTTTTTTCTTATATTCAATATATATTTATAGTAAGACGCTTGCTTTAATTATACAAATAATGATTTTCTTTTAATTTTGCCTTAACTCTGCTAGGTACAAACAGTTCGTTACTTTTAATTTGGTCTCTTTTCTAACTCCGCCATGTATAAGTAGTTAGCAATGAATACGTACTTAGCAGTGTGATTTTATCATTTATATTTAATGAAAAATGTAAGGATCTTCGTTCCTACCGGGTGTCCCGCGACACCACACGTATTTTGTTTTTCTAATTTGTGAATTTTGATAAAAAAACAAGTTGAAGAGCTTCTAATTATTTTAATACTAGTGAACTATTACTAGTTTTTCTTATACTACAATGATTAATTTGAAAAATATATTATGTAGTTAATCCAAGACAACTAATGTAAACTCATAAATAATATATTAAGCCATAAAAAGTCTACATATAATTTAAATATTATATTTATTGCTTTCTTGCTTTAAGATAACGTTTATTTTTAGAATTGGACTACTACAGGGTTAAACACTTATGTGTAAAGAAAGGTCTGAAATCCTGAATATTGATGATAAAAAAAAATTCAAAAAACAACACTAACCTGTCTCAATTAATTTAAACTTTAAATTTCTCAAGTTTTTTTTATATTTTTTTATTTGTATAATTATAACTCAATTTTACAAACAAATAAACTCTGTCACTCTAAATTAGAAATGAGTGAAAAATTGCTTGCTTAGTTAATCCTAAACAACATTAATTATAATTAACTAACAAATAGATAGTTGTTTCAAAGTTAGTAACTCGATATCCCTGACCTATGTATACATATCAATTCTATTTAAATACATTCTTAAATAATATGTATACAAGAATATAATATTAAGTAATTAATTATGTATCAGATACGTTTTGATTAATCCTGCGTGTTTGAAAAGAAACGGAATAATGAAGAGAGACACGTAAAACGATCCGGTTATATCTGGGCGTTTCTTCAATGAAATTAAGTAGGTAGGCTTTTACCAAACGGTTAGATCCAGAATGTCCTCTGTTTGCGAAAGTATAACACAATATTTATTTAGTTAGTTTTTTTTTTCTCCGCCCTACCGTTCCGTGAATTATCGAAACCAGGTGCCAAGATGTCGTTAGTCCTTGATTGTCAACTCCCTAGAATAGAAACAGGCGTCAGAGAGAGAGTTAAGAAAAAAAACCTTCTTGTTAGGAATTTAGATCGTGTTAAGGGAATAAAAAAAAAGTTTAAGTCAGTCAAGGACTTGTCCTTCTAAAGACAAAGACGTTACCAAAGATGATTACTTTTTGTGCGCAATTTTTTTATTTAAACGATAATATCGGTTTTTTCGTCCGATACATTCTGATTAGGTAACAATTATAAAATCAAATCTTATCCTAAGGAACATGGACACATAGGAGCCATAAAAGGTACTTAAATAAGGACACAAGCATCCACCACTAGATTGCAGCACACTGACAAAAAGTAACCCCCAGGTAATCCAGGTGAAACTTTCGTTCAAGGAAGGTAATAAAAATACAAAACAAATTTTCACATAAAATGTTGATGTTTTTTGACCAAAAGTCCATGCCTAAAGTTGAACACTTTTCAGTTTTATAGATTTTTGTAATCTACTCTTCAATACCTTTTACTCAATACCCCATTCAAAATTTTAAAAAAATATTTTTTTCGCGTGACGTGCATTATCCGTCATTTTGAAAAAGAACAGCTGATCATTTTGAGTTCGCTATATTTTTCCTGTGTACGCATCAAAACTATCTTTAAAACTGCAAAGTTTCATGTGTTATCTCTTTTGATTCAAAAGTTATTGGAACTGTACAGAGTGAGAGACAGACTCAGGAACGAAACTTTAAGGGTTTCTTTTTTTGATTTTACCAAGGAAACCCTAAAAACGCCTTTAAAGTCATATTTATCCACATGACGCATTTGCGTTAGTAAATATCTTTAACCCCTTAAACTTCAACCCTTTGTTTTTGAAGGATGATTTGTTTGGCCTTCCCTATATTTTTCCTGCGCGTTAGGATTATTCCACATAACATAACATCTGCAAAGTTTCAACTTTTTTTGTTGGGTACTTTTGGAGAAACAGGTGCTTAAATGATATAGGCAGACACACACAGGAAATTATAAGGGTTCTCGGCTTTGCCTACCGACCCTAAAAACATAATTCCATTATGGAAGATCTGATTCTACGTTTCTTTTAGTCTCTCAAGTAGATTGATATGCCTATAGTAGCCGAGGGTCGATTGTTTTCACCTTTCTTTTTTTTCCCCTATTCTCTCGCAATTTTCACTTATCAGTGTGGCAGGGTGTTCACGGCTCACTCTAGCCTTGGCTATACATTATTCCGGTCGAGTACTCGACTCTCAGTCCTAATCTATGTCTATCTTGTTCTGAGCCCTTACCCCTTGGTACCCCCAACCCCTAATTACAATTCATGTATTCAAAGGACCCTCTCTAGTCCAATTAACCGGTCCGACGGGGACACTCTTACTCCTCTACAGTACCCCTTCCTGTAGCTCTCTCTAAAAAAAAAAATTCCAAACCCTATGGAAAAGACCTTTTTTTCCAAGTTTTTCAATAAAAATTTCCCCAACAAATCCATTTCAAACCCTCTTGCATCTAATTATAATACAGAGTAACAATGAAAAAAAAAACTTTTTTCCTCTCCTTTTCTGTTTCTGTTAATTCCGGAACCGAATGGCAACGACAAAACCAAATCGACATTTCATTAGATCGGATCGATAGATGGCAACCTACTCGACCAGAGAATACCTTTTAACCATCTCTATAATATATATATATATACAGTGCTCGATTTCTAGAAATGGAGGTGCCGGAACTACAGCCTACCCTCTCTCTCCCCCCCCCCTCCCTATAAAAGGGGGGTCCGGGGGTCCTCCCCCGGGAAAATTTTGAAAAATAAACGTTCAAAAACAGCGTTTTAGACATAAACCCACACAGCAATCAGGTGGGTTTCGTGTGAGAAAACTTATATAATTTTAAGTAGTATTTTTTATAAACAATTTCTTGATTAGTATAACACGTGTTGTTAAAATACTCTCAATAAATAAACAGGTACTTAGGTTTATACGAATAATTAAATCAACAAAATATTTCCTGTCTCACTCGCCCCGGGCGAGTTTCGGCACAGTGTCTCTGCACAGTACTTATTTAATACGATCCCTGCCATTAAAAAATCGTTGTTAATAAATTGCTAGTCTAGGGTAATACTATGGTGTCAGTTTAATACATGATGTCCTTAATCAAATTTGTAGTCACTCACTGACAAACAAAATTTTAACTTAGGATTTTAAAAAATCTTAGTCCCGATAATTTTATTTTTTATTTATCAGAGAGAGAGGTCCCGGAACGCCGTTCCGCCGCGTTCCGCCTCAAATCGAGCCCTGTATATATATATATATATATATATATATATATATATATATATATATATATATATATATATATATATATATATATATATATACATATATATATATATATATATATATATATATATATATATATATATACATATATATATATATATATATATATATATATATATATACATATATATATATATATATATATATATATATATATATATATATATATATATATATATATATATATATATATATATATATATATATATATATATATATATATATACATATATATATATATTTGTTTTTTTTTTAAAAATTAAGAATTCAATGGGAGTAAGCACATTTAAACTCCACCCCATTGGTAGCTATACTTATACAAACAATTGAATACATTGCATGATTCTAAGCTATCAAGCAATACGTCTCAGCCAGAATTATAATATGCATAACTGCATAGATTATATAAAAATAAACATAAAGTTAGCCTAGTTAGTTACTTCAATATCAGTACAAGTTACATATCTTTAATAATATTAATCAATACTATTACTTTCTTTAAAATGCACCACCACTGCTTTATTTTTTTTTTTTTTTCAATTTATGTCTGTTTCATTTTACATAGATTTTTTGTGCTCCTAAAGCATTTGTTCAAGACTCATTTTTGCGTCCATGGAGGAACTCTGTTGCACTGAGCAATTCGTCGGTTTTGTGTTTACATTTATCTTGATTTATTTTAATCGAATCATCATCGACATAAAACCGTTCCATTAAAAAAAAAACTCTATAGAAGATTATTTTATGGTAATATTGCTTGTATTATGAAGAAAATAAAGTGGCAAATTATATGTATTCAGTGCATACAAAGGGTCTGTAGGCAAATACCATGTTGAACGAGTTCGTTAACCACATAATCAGGAAAAGGTATGATTTAGTAATAATAATAACTTAGAACTACATATTCATTATAACGACGAGAAACAAATGCGTTTAAATGCAATTTTATCGTCCAAACGCAATGCAACTATTCCGAAGTCTCTCTTGTTTAAACCGTTTCCAAGGTATTATAGGAGGGACTTATTTTCGTACCAATAACTTTTGAACTTTTTGATTGAGAGGTGTATGAAATGAAAGATGTTGAAGAGTAAATTACAAAAATATATAACACTTGTGGGAAGTGTTTAATTTTCTGTGCCATTTTGTCAAAATTTTGCGTGCCCCCCCCCCCCCCCCCTTAAAACTATATATCTGCTGTTACTAAAAATATGCAAAATGTGCGGTCTGATGGGCCAAAGATAAAATAAGAATAGCAATTTGATCTGATTAACTGGGAATCCAAAATGTTGGACAATTCCTGTCACATTTTTTTTGTTTTTAAATTTTGAGTGAGGTATCAAATGAAAGGTATTGGAGAGTAGATAACAAAAGTATAACAAACACTTGTGGAAAGTGTTTAATTTTCCATGCCTTTTGCCTTTTTGTCATTAACATAAAAATTTTGCGATCCCCCCTTCCCCTTATACTAATTTTATCTTCACAATACCAACGAAACACTTATTACGTGAGACTTCACACACAACCAATTTGTTATGGATAATTCTTCTGTTTTTCGGAGATGAGGTGCGGTATCGACGGACAGACAAACGCAGAAAATGATCAGGGTCCTCAGTTTTGCCAACAGAACCAATGTGCAATAAAAAGTAAAAAGTTAAACCAACTCTGTGCTAAGAAATCATTTATAGACAACCTTTGGTTCAGTATTATGTTGTAGTAAAAAATTGACAACCGATATATAAATCCCCTACTTGTCTATAGAATAAGATGGACAGGTATTGTTACAGGAAACATTTTATGTAAGCTTTATGGTCGATATTGAAGGCAACTGTAGAGATGGGCAATTTGTTATAACCCTGGTGGAAGGTTTTGCTTGATAGAAGAGCTATTTAGAAGGTCAGCAGATTAATTGCGCTCATTAACTGGTTGAACGGGCCATTAACAAGTGGGCCATCGAAAGCTCCAAGCGTCTCTACCCTCTTGTCTGTAATATAAGAGTCAGGGAACAGCGGCAAGACGAGGCCACTTGAAGCCTTACACCTAATAAACAACCCTACAAGATATCCGGACCAAGGATATTAAAACTACTGACTTCGGAGTAGCCTCTTAATGAATCAGGAAAGGAAAAAGGATGAGAACAAACAAGCTAATACAAAAACAATTACCGTCATCTAATCCAAACAAGGCTTCATCAAATCATCATAAACAAAATGAATCTTCTTAACTCGACAAACCAACATAAATTATCACACTAAACTAAATTGATTTAGTTTTTATTTCTAACCTTCCATTCATAGTTAAATAAAAATAAATAGAAATTGGAAATTATACTTATTTTAAATCTCGCTAAATAAGGTGGCTCTTAAAATAAACTTGTGCTTTAAAATAAGAATAAAAACACCATAAAAAGAACGATTATATTAAAGCTCAATCTAAACGATTATATTATATTTAAAGATTCCAGGTTTGCAAGGTATAGCCTTAACTTTTATGAATGACCTCTGATAAAAATGTAGGTCGAACTTTTATAATTCTATCGTAAAATTAGTCATAAGATTAATTGAATAATGTAGTTTTTATGTTATAATAGTTCATAATGTTAAACATAAATCAAAAAATGACTTTCACAGTGTTAAAAGTGGAACCAGATTCATGGATAAGAAATTAAAAGAAACCTTAAGATTAAGGAACTACAAATATTATCTATTTTGTAAAATGAAACATCGATGTCTTTAGAACTAATGTAGATAACTGTGTTTAGTATGATTACAGAAGTAGAATTGTAATACTTAGTTTTAAGGCCTAAAGAAGGTAAACTTAAGAAAAAAAGTTCAGTAAAATGAAGCAATATGGCGTTAATAAAGTAGAGTTAATCAAGTGATTAACAATAAAAATATATAGATACACAACATCAGTTTATTGAGTAATAAAAACAATATTTGTCGCGTTTATGACCAAATAAGATTAGTATGATGAGTAATAAAAACAAACTTTGACACGTTTATGATAAGACAAGATCAGTTTATTGAGTAATAAAAACAATCTTTGTCGCGTTTATGACCAAATAAGATTAGTATAATGAGTAATATAAACAAACTTTGACACGTTTATGATAAAACAAGATCAGTTTATTGAGTAATAAAAACAATCTTTGTCGCGTTTATGACGAAATAAGATTAGTATGATGAGTAATAAAAACAAACTTCGACACGTTTATGATAAAACAAGATCAGTTTATTGAGTAATAAAAACAAACTTTGTCGCGTTTATGACCAAACAAGATCAGTTTTTTGAGGCGTAAGATAAAACTTGGTCATTTCTAGGTTCAAATAGACTGGTCAATTCAGTGTTCAACTAAATAAAAAGGAGCTACTTACTTCAGACAACAAAAGCAGTTGGTTGAGATGTAAAAATAAAGTAAGTTGCGTTTAGGACCAGATTAGAGCAATTTGTTTAGTAGTAAAAACGATCTTAGTTGCGTAATATGACCAATTAGTTTGTTGAGCAGTTAAAAAAAAACTTAGTTGCATTTAGGACCAAATACAATCAGTTTAGGATATATGTAGATAAGTTTGTTGAGCGATACGAAATAAAAAGGAACTACCTAGTTCTAAGGCCAGTACAAGGACAGTATGTTAAGACGTAAAAACAAACTTAGTTGCACTTAGGACCAAACAAATTAATTAGATGTAAGATAAAACTTAGTTAGTTAAGGATTAAAGTAGATAGGTTTGTTCAGTTAGAAAAGAAATTAAATGGAACTTCGTACTTCTAAGGTCTTAACACGGTTTGCTGAAATTTAAAAACTAACTTGATTGCTTTTAGGCCCATAACAGATCAGTTGATAATAAACTACATATGTATATCTATACTACTCATCTATCTATGTATCTAATAGTATAGATTATACATCTATATAGATCTATACTACTCATCAAAGAGGAACTATACCTAATATATCTAACCAGATATATTAGAGAAGGAGCAATGATACTAGGCACATACAATATCACCCGGTTACAATAAACCCAGTTTTGTGTTGCTGTACCCTTTGTCTAATAATCCTGATATGGCCATTAAATTGTATTGAGCTTAAATTAATTATTAAATTTGGAATTAAAAAAAAGCCAAATTTTGACATTTTAAAAATTGGGGACGAAATTAGGACCCGTAATTATTAGGATAAGTAAAAAATGTCTAATATTTTATTTAAGTATTTGTATGTTTATTTCTTATTGGTAAGTATTTATAATAGTAATGACTGATACAAAAAAAGAACAAAATAAGAACATAACAAAAAAAGAACTCGTTTTTTATTTAACATTATTAACTTTCATCAGAAACACAAATCGCAGAGAAACGGTTTACAATCTGGTGTTGATGTGCACATTTCGTGGCACCATTTAAAACATTTTGTGCACTTAATCCATTTTTCTCCTTGCTGCCAAGGAAACCCTTGGGGGGGGGGGGGACAGATATAAGAACATATTAGTTATAAACATGGCGGCTTATAGCGAGCAAACAACTCAAACCAGAGCCAGGAAAATGGTTGCATAGCAAAATGAATGCTTTTAACTAATTATATTCATAGAAATATATTTTGGTGACTCACCTTGAAATACTTGAACAAGACTTGAAGTTTCACCAATTTTACAGTCACGAAAGACTAGAAATATTTTTAAAACTTCTAAAAAAGTGAATAGCGTCATCAATCTTAAAGTGATGCTGGCGTCCAACTAACACCAAATGAAGAGTTTCATCCATAAATTAACATAGTGCAGCACATTGTCTTCAAAGTGGGGGAGGGGGCGGAATTAGGTAAGGGGACGGTATTTGGACACTTAACCTTATTTTTTTTTTTTTTTTTTTTTTTTTTTTTTAACATAACATTTTTTATTCAACAACATAATTACATTAACAGAATTACATAAATTCTTGACAATAATCATAAATACATATTTTTATGTTGTACTCCTCTACAAGGTTGCCCGAGCGTAGAGGAGGAGCCTGATAGCCTAATCATAATAATATATTTATTCAAAATTATACACATTATTGACTGTTATATATATAAAACACACATACACACAATTACGTACATATATCGATATGTTTTTAAATTTTATTGTTTTAATATGAAATTTTATCATTAATATAAATTGAATCCTCTCTTTATTTACTAAAATTTAGGAGCAGTTTTATTTGATACCTTATCTGAAAGCTAAATATACTTATAATAGGAAAATAAACCTAACGTAGTATTCTTTATATATCATTCATTTCATTTATATCTTTTATTATTATTATTATTATTGTTATACCGTATTAATCACTCGTTTTAGCTTCAACTGATTTATTTAAGTCTTGATATCTGTAAGTATTTGTTTTTGTTTTTTTACGGCGTCAAGCACTTTACATACACTCAAAAAATAGCGGTATTTTTTCAAGATTAACCAGACACTATTCTTATAAATGCCCTATGGAAACCAACTTTATTTTACATCTTTATGCAGATCCCAAAAAACAAGAGAACCTTATAAAATTTCGTCGGATTTAAAGTCCCATTCAAAGATAAAAGCTTATCAGAGCTTTGTATTACACAGAATTGGAGTAAAGGATTAACTGACCCTCGACCTTTATATATATATATATATATATATATATATATATATATATATATATATATATATATATATATATATATATATATATATATATAAGAATTTGGTGATAAAGATAAAACTTTAGGACTCTAAATACTTTTTTTTATCTCTGAAGGGGATAATCTTATGATTTACTTACGTAAGAGTAATTAATCTTGTTAATACTTTATAATCATTTTGTTTAAATAAGGATTTAAATATACATATCTATTGGGAGACCAACAATCATATAACTTTTATATTTTACCTTGTTTAATTTTGTGTAATTCTATGTTAATCGCATATATGGCATCATCGGCATACAATTTCTTTAAATCTTCTTTACAACACTTTCGCGTCAACTTTAAATATAGGTACAGGTACGATGAGAAACGAATATCGTAAAAGGATCGCAAATCGGCATAACCTGTTAGATGCAACCTCCCTTATTTGAATCGCCAATTATTTTGCGTTCAGAAAGGCATCACTGTGATCATGCTTGTTACTAAGCAGAAAAGCGACGTAATATACATATGTGGAGCAGAATAGGCTGTGCAGACGATTTCTATCCCTCCGTACGACCAGGTCAAGACATCCATCAGCACGTGCGCGTATAACAATCACACACAATACTTCAAATATAACAATATTCATCACAATTTGACATTTTAAATCAGTCTCGGGGCCTAAAGCTTAAATATAATTTGATCATCCATCTTTAATTCACACCAAGTAGGATCGAAGATGTCAGGAATGTGCGCATGTACACAGCGTCATGCAGCCCATCTCCGACATCATTGTCACACCGGCTATGAGCTATATCCACTTAAATATAAATTATACTTTTATTTATGTATTTGTCAATATAAATTTAGTGTGAATGGATGTGTAAATAAGATTGCTTTAGTGTGTAACAATTTTTATGAATAAATGTAATTTTAATTTTGTATGAATGCGTGTGAATAAAAATTAATTTTTTTGCTTGATCAGATTTATTGTATGTATTTGCTTGAAACACAACAATCAGACAATTCATCTCATTAATTTGAATTCAATTTTTTTTTTAAAAATAATAAATGCTGGTATCCAACATAAACGTGTAGCACAATTTATGCCATATGTTTTGTATATTAATGTATGTGCTCCTTTATTAACCTTATTCCATCATTTAATATTTTAATACACCATTAAATAGCACTCTTAAAAGCCTAAATAATGATCTATAACTTAACCTAAAAAGTCTTTGAAAATAGAGTTAATTAACGTGCACGGTAATTACGTTTAAAAGAGTTCGCAACTGGAAGAACAATCGGAATTAGCTCTAGCTCTCAAGTAAAGGGTTCAGGTCATCCCCTATCAACCGTTACAAGAAAACTAGTGTTGCGGCATTGCGAAAATCCGTCGCCATACTTAAAATCTTCCTGCCACAACCAGAGTGGGGACACATTTATATAATGCCATGGTAATAACATTTTTTTAAAGGACAAACTTTAACTTGAAGTTCCATTTAGTAATAATTTATTATTTTTAATAACTAACACATATTTTAATTCTCGTAGGATCCCACTTCAAATTTATCCAATAAGTTTTTGATTTATTAATGTACGAGCCAGAGTGAAGTGAATAAGAAAAACTGACTTTAGGACAGCCACGGTTAATACAAAATCGCCTTTTGAAAATTGTTGTAGCGGTTAAAATTAAGCGGCGCATTATTTTTTTGCTTGGTTGCAGTTCTCTAAGCTTAACTGAGGTACCATGAAGAAAAATCCTGTCAATTATGTGAAAAATGCTTCAGTTATTCATCTAGGACATGAAAATTGCGCTTTAAATTAGAATCACCCGTATAAATAGTTTATTTCAAGCCAAATACGATAAATAAGGTTTCTTTAAACATTTTATTTATGTAAAAATTACCGCCATTGGTCATAAAAATGTACACATGCTTATACATAATTTAAAAAATTCCCTATTTAGGTGGTATGAATACAAAGTCTTATTTATTATTCTGCCGAAAAAAAAAACAAACGCATTTATTAGAATTGAAACGAAGTTTACAATATCGCGGTCAAGGAAAAATATTTTAATACGCTGGTCTTGCCGTAGTGGGCATCTCATGAATCAAAGTCAGGGCCTTCTTTTAAGCACAGTGTTTTAACTATGGCTCCTTTAACTTGCTATAGTTAACATTTAAATGTCGTTTATACTTTAAACGTGCTTAACGTTAGTTAATACCGTCCTTAGAAACAGTCTAATTAGGGTCAGAGGTTAGCGGTAATTCTACTTGTTCAGCTGATTAAACTCTCTAGCACTTGTTAAAACGAAGTCGTTACTCACGAGAAGGTCGTTACAACGTCTTCTAACTTGAACCTATTATTTTTTAGATCCTTCATTAATGATTTATAAGTTGACATCTATAAATTATTTATGAATAAAAATGTTAATTTATTTATAATTGACTTCCTGATTTTTTTAAAAGATTTATTTGCTGAAGACCAGAGCTGGAAAAGAGTTCGTTTCGAATAAATGATATTTTAAACCGCTGATTCCTGCAGAGGTTAAGCTATTCTCTTTATAAATAAAACTATATTATATTGTAGAGGATAAGATCTATGTAAATAAATGTGTGCTCGTTTAAGATCCTAGAGTTAAAAGAAGTACCTTTAGAGTGCTTTATTATTAGAACTCTTTTTTAAGCGATTTTGTTAATGCACTCAACCTAAAGTATCAGAGGAATTTAACTGAATAATGACGGATAGGAGCTGAGTAAAGAGTAATCTGAAATATCGACGTTTATAGTTCATATTAGTGGATCATTGAAAAAGCGCGTTTTGAGGGCTTAATATTAAAACGTTGGTTGGACTAGCTTATATGGGGCATCATGTATAGAAATGCAAAAACTAACAAATATAATGTATACATAATTAAAGTGTTTCTTGTATATTGATATAAATTGCATTATTTATGTATTCTTTTTCATTTCATACTCTCTTGAAAAACCAGATACGCTACATCGAAGCCCAGGTAATCTACAAGAGATAAATACGCCCAAGATTCCCAAAATCGACCTGTATACAGCTGTGTCTAAAAATAGAGGCTGAAGATGGAAATTGTATTAAGAGAAAATTTATGAAATGAAGAAGAATCCATAATTGGTGCATTTTTTTTTATCAATATATAGAAAGGACTTTAATTTTATGTACCAGTTTTTTTCATTTCTATACATGATGCCCCGTATAGGCTAGTTCATCCCTCAGAGTTACTTACCTACTTAAAATTTATAGTTTTATAAATAAGTAAGGCGCGCTTCACGTAATTACGTTAGGTGATAATCGCCGGTGTCGCGATTAAGTTAAAATTATTAAGTGTAAAATTTTAATAGTTGCATATTCTTTTTCTACACTTCAAGACTTTTAAATTGATGTATAACATATCATGGCTACTATAAAACTTTTTTTTTTAGTCACCCGCCATATTGGCCACCATCTTGAAAATATTAAGTGTGAAATTTAAATGCTTGCATATACTTTTTCTACACTTCAAGACTTTTAAATTGATGTATAACATGTCATGGTGACTAAAAACTTTTTTATTAGTCGCCCGCCATATTGGCCGCCATCTTGAAAATAGTAAGTGTGAAAACTCCAAAAAGTGTACAGTTGTCACAAATGCCGAGATGCACCTGTGTACCGAATTTCATGTGCCTAGCTATAGTAGTTTATGAATTGAAACAAGTCAACGGACAGACAGACAGAGCCGTTATATAAGGTTTCTTTTCGTACCTCGTACAGAAACCTAAAACCAATAATTAGAAGAAATGCGTTTAAAATTTTTAATCTTATCTACAGAATTAACCAAATTAAAAATCTGATCTATCTCTACATTAAACTAACAATTGTGGAGGAATTTATTTGATTAATAAATAAACTACGGCCATTAAATAGAACTGCAAACATAATCGTATACATTAGAAACATAGGGTACTTTGAGAAAAAAATGAATTTAGGGTTGAACTGCGAATACAAAGGTTATGGTAAGGTCAATTTTGATCTTTTTGACATTTTACGCACCTTGATAAAATCAAATACAGACTAATTCCTTGAATAACTAGTTAATCGTCAAGCAGAGAAGAAATAGTTAACTTAACCAAGCCTATAAGGAATGAAAATTATACAAGTAATGATTTTTGAAATTTTCCATGAATAGTCATAACCTTCGATCATAGAGGTCATCTTCAATCCAAAAATACGTCGTCGGATGTACATTTGAAACATTATTCAATTAAAAGAAAATTGAACTAACACAAAGTCTTTAAATGAAGATGGGTTTTAAAAGGCTGTTTCCAATAGAATCTTAATGCTTGTATTAACTTTGAACTTGCTTCTTCTTTCTTATATCTTTCGCAAAACCGGATACTGGAGGCTCTAGGTTACAGAAACCGGTCTTGGTAAGGATTTATAGGCACTCTGGTGACTCCACCTTCTTCGCAACCAGACTTCCTCCTTCCTTCCATCTAAGTCTACAAGGAAAGGATTGTGAAGAATAAAAAAAGAGCAGTCGTGAAAGGTCAGTAAACCCTGATCTTGCAAAGCGAATCAGGACGATTACTGATTTGAATATTTTCCCAGCTTCCGAAACAGTTTTAACGGTATGATTGAAAGTAAGTATAAAAAAAATTCAGTAGCAATATTTAAAAAAAAAAAAACACTGAATATTAAAATTGATTCAAAAAATGAAGTTAGTTTACTGACCTGGAAATTTATATTTAATTAAATATATAAAAAATACAAAAGTATGATTAAGATCCTTGAAAATACTCAAATTATAAGTCAGATGACATTTTTATTTTTAATTTATTTTATTTTGTCTTTTTTTTATGTTAATTTAATTCATTGTCCCTAGGGCAACGACTCACCTCGAAATGATTTGTTAATTCTAATCTGGGCAACCACATTCATTCCAATAAAAATATATGTTTGTTTTGATTTGTTGGTCTTCAAATAGATAATAATTTAAACAAAGAAATATAAAATTAAGCCCGTTGCAAATAAAGTTTCTATTACACTTTGCCATTAGGTATTGAATAGTTGAATTAAAATGCATTTCATAGTTAGAGTTTGATGGTTTATTTAAGAATTTGAGAATACTTTTTAAGAATTTGATAGTTGAATTTTAGAGGTGAAATGTTCTTGCTTTAACGTGTGTTGTTGTGATTTTAACGTTTGTTGTTGTCGTTACAACTTAAAGGATTTCATTGTTAATATTTCTGGCTCTATTGTGGGTCTTCGTCTTCAGTGATAGAGCTTTACTTCTTTAGCCGCGGTAGAGTAAATTTGCTTGGATGAAATTTACGAAGTTCAAAACGAAGTTCGCGTTTCGAGGCTCGTCCAAGTGAAACATTTTTTATGTAAAGTTGTAAGTTTTACCGAGTGAGAGATATTTTATCAACTGCCGGTCTAAGTTGGCAGTTGATTTACCTGTGAACAATCTTTCACCTGGACGAGTTTCGATCCATTGACCTCTGAATTTGATGTCAGACGTGCTATTCAAGACACCACGGGAGTAGATGATTTTAACTATACACAGAATATTATTATATACATTTTGATAGTTAAATATGTATACATATTGTTTTCATGTATTTTATTAATTATTCTCTTAATTTTTTTTTATATTGTAAAATTTAGATTTTTCTTTAATAATTGTTTAAATATTGTTCTGTGGATATATGCTAGAGCGTTGGATTTATCCCTCTATTTAAATTAATAGTACATTACGCGTCGAGTGCGGAAAGTAGCATTTTGCATGCGAGTGTGGAGTTTGCACCCGAGCGATAGCGAGAGCAGTAAAACCACACGAGCAATGCAAAATGCCGTTTTCGCACGAGTAGCGTACCGTACTTTATCTACGATTGTTAGATTTTAATAATAAATACAGAAAAAAAAATAATTTTCCTGTATGTAAGTTCGTATTTCTCTTTTGATAAAGATGACATTAATTCATTAATTGTATTTTGTGCGGGATTAATTATTTCGGGAGGCGTATTATTCTCCTCATATTCGTCATAATCATACTTAAATCACGCATTGATTTTCACAAAACCCTCGATATAAACAGTTATTTTTATTAAACAAATATCAAATTAGGTTTATCTACGATTGTTACGAAATATAAACATTGTATCTCTGTCTAGATGCGTCGAAAGTGATTTTTTACGTACTTGTATTTATTGCGCATGCACGTCTCATAATTCTTAAGAATTCCTCTTCTGTACCGCCCGCGGTAAAGAAGAAGAATTCTTCAACTTAACGCACGATTAGCGAGTTTGTTTACATTTAACAAAATTATTTACAGGTTTGAAAATGTCCCAAAAAAGTGACGAAATATAACCACCATTTTAATAAACAAAAATGAATTTGTTCATTTTTTTTTAATTTTTATAAAAACCCCTATTGACACAAAACGAAGATATTATGTATAAATTATATTGTATTAATATTATGTAGGAGGGAACATAAAAGCAACTTTTTCTAGAACTTAAGTTTCACTTCAAATGCGTGAGAGTCACACACATATTTTTTTGTTTCTTGGTTAATAGAAGTAGGTCTAAAGTGTTTATTACAGCCTTGATGGATTTGATTGTAATTCTTTAGTGGTGGAATCTTTCTTGTTTTATTATGGGCCTTTACTGTTTTTTAGAGGATTTGATTGTTAATCTTAAGGGGTAGAAGGGTAGAATCTTCCAGGCTTTATTGTGGTCTTAAGTATTTGTTAGACCATTAAAGGGTTTGATTGTTATTACTTAGTGATGGAGACTTTCTTGTTTTATTATGGGTATTTAGTGTTTGTTAAACCTTGGTATGCACGATGCACCCCTACTTTGTGATAAACCCTTACTATTAAGGTTCTAACACCTACTAATCATGAACATAATAACCCTATGTTACCTTACGCTCCACAATTGTCAGATGAATATGTGTGCCAAAAAAGGCTTCTATATTGATAAGAGAGGTACATTTACATGTATATTAAAAAAGTATAGTTGTAAGAACTAAAACTTTCGACATTTTCCATGTCATCGAAATCGACCTGTGTTGACATTAATACAAAATTGAATTTTGGCTTAGTCACCACACTTTGTACTTAGGTTGTTTCTTAAGCCCATCTCTCGTTGTTTTATTTCAATCATGAATATAAAATGTGATGAAATATCATGATATATACACAGATTCTTTTCTCTTTTATTTTGTTATTACACGCTGTGTGGAATGAATCGAACTCATTTCAAGCTCCGAGGATTTGTTTTCACGAAAATTAATTTCCATTTAAATATCAAATTTTTCTCTCTTTTTTTTACTGAAGAGTTATAAAAGCGTAGCGTGTGGAAGGGTAATATATGGTATTGTTTTACCCGTGAGGGCACCACTCATGCTTTGCTTGTTTGATAAAAAAAAACAAAAAAAAAACAACACGGATGGTTTTTTGATGGTATGACCCTCTAGCCCCCAACTCTTATTCAACAGAATGCTTTTTCCTCATCCTAAAATTGAATATTCAAATATCGGAGAGAAGGAGGGAGGTCTAAGGGAGAAGGGTCCCGCCAAAATGACTTTTAGGTTAAACCGATTAAAATGCCGCCAAAAGTTGAAGGAGAGGAAGG
The DNA here is from genome assembly GCA_951217055.1 of Gerris lacustris. Taxonomy (NCBI): domain Eukaryota; kingdom Metazoa; phylum Arthropoda; class Insecta; order Hemiptera; family Gerridae; genus Gerris; species Gerris lacustris. Next base: position 22,563,785 of record OX578282.1, read on the forward strand.
GCCAAGGGAGGATCCAGCCCATGGGAAAACACTTAACTATTTTAATAAAAACGGTTGCGGAACATCTCACTCAATTCCTTATCTGTGAGGGACTGAGAGCCAGCCCCCCTTTAATTTAACTTTTAATCCTTCTTCTCTCCTTCAAGCTCAATACAGGCCAATTTAGTATTTATAAAAGGTTATATGAGAGAAGACAATAGGACTCCACGACCGATGGAGAGATAAACGAGAAAAAAAGGTACTCATCCCTTAAAAACCGAGATACAACAAAAAGTAATTGGAAACTTTCAATATGGAAAATTCAAAATGGAATCTATTGTTCTTTGCTAAACAAGATCTCACTTCAATTTTCTTGCATAATTGAAATTTTTCTATCTAATATTTTAATCTGTTGTAGTAGTAATTTACTCTGGGAAAGTGGCCTACCTGGAACTTTTACACTTAGTTACAACTCTTTAGTTAATCCATTATCAGGAAATACGCTCGACTTCTACTACATTGCAGCATTAAACAAGATCGATTTTACTACTAATTTGTAATTATAGCCTCCAGACGAAAAGGGACACCGGCATGAAAATTTAAATGGTTTTAATCAGTAGCGGTGCCTGTGATTAATTAATGCCACTCCGATAAATTAGGCCCCTTTATTGTTATCGACAGCATAGAGAATCAGTTCCTTCATAAACTACAATCATCGACCCTGGAGGAAGAAGCGACTCATCATCTTGCAGCTCTTTAAATACAAGGTCATCTATCTAAATCATATAATATTAACAAATATTGCTAAAGCCGTGATTAGAGGAAAATATCAATGTAGCCAGAAGAAATACTACACAACTAATCCAATATAACTCCTAATTAATATACTGACTAACAATCTTTGTGACTGATTGAAACTTTGTTGGCATAATAGTACTCCTTAATTCAATAATCAGTTTTAAGACTACGATGCTGTTTTTATATCCTTTAAAAGTTGAGGTTAAAATAGCATTTGGTAATGCCAAAAAACAATAATGCTTAGAGAAGACATGTAAGAATAATTACAAGCTGCTTTAACATAAGATGGTCGTAGCAACATACAATCTTACGGTCATAGCTGATTATTCTATATGCGTATTCCATTATAATTCCTAGGTTAAAATTATTCTAAATTACCCAATCAAAGGCCTGTAACCTAACATGTTAATGCACTTATGTTAATCTACAGCCTTAATTTATACATAGGTTGCAAGTGAAAATTGATTTGGCCCTCAACCTTGACTATTTCTGAACGGATCAGGGGAAGGAAGTTTCTTGAGATATTTATAAAAGGTATATTATAAATTAATATTTTGTAACGACAGTACACACCTTTGACTTTGATCATCTTGACATAATCACACATGCCCCCAATAAATACAAAAAGAACACCTTAGAAATGACCACAAAAAGCTTGGTTTTCCGGTGAAATCCGCGTTATGAAGGGGTTGAAGTCTGAAGTTTCGCTTCCACTACTGGAAGCGTCTTCAGGGAAGTTGCCCGATCTAACATGAAGCAACCTAAAATCTTTAAATCTAACATTCTAACCTTACTTATCTGGATTTAACAAAACTAAATTAAAACTCAAAATTTCATACTTTATTTAAAAAGTATACTTTGTAAATATAAAATTTGAATCCTGTAGTCAATTATAACCTCCCTTAGCTGTCACTGGTCGTGTTTTTTTTACAATTGATTTTTAATTTTACCTCCATAATTTCACAGAAATTTAGGGACTAATTATAATAATTAGGTAACAACTAATTACTGATAATTGTATTTGTATTGGCATCGAAAATACATTATCTGTGCAAGTTTCAGCATTCTAGGTAGTCGGGAAGTGTGCCAAATCTAAGTTACAAGATTTGTCCCTGACAAACATACCAAGGTAAATTAGAAGCGTGTAAAAATCGTAAAAAGGAATAAAGAAAGACATATTTCTACCGAAAGTAACTTCCATTGTATACACAGCAGACTATCAAAAACTAATTGGTATTTACGGTACCAAAACCAAAAATAAGACTTAAGATTTATTTATTCTAAAAGGTTTAGGCACAAATGTAGCCGACATTTAACACTAATGGTTATCTTGATAAATCATTACGTGTAGCCAATATGCAATAAAGTTACTTTTGGTGGAAAGATAGCCTTCTTCTTTCCTAAGCAATGAAATGTACTTTCGAAAATTGATAAATAATATGATGCTTAAACAGGTATTTATCGTTTATAATTAGTTACCTTTAGTGGTTAAAAGTCGCATAATATTTACACACATTAAAAGAGATAAGAAGAATTTAAATACATGCTACTATTAAAAGGTTTTGGGCCACAATACTACTCATGTAGGCACTTAAAAAAAAAAAAAAATAACATTGCAAATTTATATTTTTTAACCTTAAAAAGCTATTAACAAAATATTGTCAATAACCTTTGACAGGTTACCAAGAAATAACTATATTAAGTTGTTAAATTGCTATATCCACAATCAATTTAAAAGTTACGAGAGAAATATGTATATATAAATATATATGTATATTTATATTGAACGTAACAACACCAATACACTAACCATTGCGGAAATATAATTTCCTGGCAAAGGAGAGTACACAAATATTTAATGTTTGAATAAAATCAGTAATTTACAGAACCGGATCCAGATATTTAACATAAATAAACATGAGAAAGATTCATAGATATAATAATCGATCTTAAGATCGATTATTTAAATTAGATCGATTATTCATTTGGCAACTTACATGGTTCATTCACATAAGAGTGAAAGAAATAAAAAGCAAATAGTCTGCTAATTAAGGCGGAAACACACTACCATCACGTCACGTGACGTGATGGTAGTGTGTTTCCGCCTTTAGTGTAGCACATAGCTTTACGAGTATCACGTACTTTAATGGTGTTTTACTTCTTCGACCCATTATTGCCTAATTTAATTAATCTTTTACATGAAATAAAGTATTAATTTATAGTCAAGTCATTAGGTGAAGCCTGCCAATTAGTGTGGCACATAGCTTCCTCGCGTTCTTATAACGTACTCAAATGTGATGTTATTCTTTTACAGATCATTTTTGTATATCAATTTAAATTTTTCCCCACCTTTTATTTTAAATCTGCCAAAATTTGGCATACATGCACGGAAAAACCAAAACCCCAGGCGAATTAAATAATTGTCTTTGATTTTTACAAGATGATAAACCTTAACAGATTCAATCGATTAAAATCATGTTTATAAAATTAACACATGCTTAAATAATTATAAATATATTTAGCAATTTTACTAAGAAGTTGTTATATATTTTATGCCAAACACACCCAAGTCAGATAATGTGGTTTATTTTGGTCATGACCTAGTAGCGACCGGTTTTTGCAACGATGAAAATGTTACAAGAGCGGTCAGTTACTCGGATAGTTATTGAACAAGTCAGGTAAACTTCCTGATGTAGCACCGGTCTAGACAGGTTCAATGAATGGAATAAAAAAACAAATCTTAACAATTTTTTTTCTGTTTGAAATTAATGTGAAATGGACCTTGGATTTTGCAAGTTATTAAGAAAAATAGTAATGATAAAACCCGAGAAATATAATTGGAGCATTTAAAAGACTGAAGCTGTAAAATAAATTGGTTGAAGAAACTGAACATCAAACAAATTAGCTGCCATGACCAAATCTTTTCTTAATTTTCAAACTAAAATTAATTTATCGAAATAATTTTTACATCAACTGAATGAAATTACGTGGGTATTGAATGCGAATAAAATTATGTGGATATCGACTGTGAATGAAATTATGTGGATATTGACTGTGAATAAAATTATGTGGATACCATCGACTGAATGAAATCATGAGGATATCGAAAAAATGAAAATTATGCGGATATCGACTGCGAATGATTTTGATAATAGCGAGGATTAGTCAAAAGTGAAATACGTTTTTGATTTATCGAATTTTCGGAAAAAACATATTTCTTTACTTATTAAGGGTATACCGCAGTGAATCAAGGGTACACCGTTGTGAATGTTTATCCAACTTATTTACCTATCACATTGTATCTGTTATGTTGTTCATACTGGTTTTCACGGTTTTCTCTCTCTTATTAGCCCCCATTTTAAGTTAATATTGCCATTGTTTGTCAAAATGTAAATAGACTGCCAATTAGTGTGGCACATAGCTTCCTCGCATCCTATCCACGTACTTTATTACTATATTAACATTAACGTTATATTACTTTATTGTTTATTGCGTGTAAAAACTATTAACAGTTTTTAGCGATCTTTAACACTTCATAGCGGTGTCGCTGTTGGTTTTACTAAAAAATTGTATTTGAAAAAAGTGTTTGTCTCATTGAATAGATAAAGTTTGATTTTTTCCCCGACCTAAAATTTCAATTTTAAATTTAAAGTTCATGTTTAAGCAAGCGTTGCGCGTGAACGCTTGAACGAATAACGTTGTCCAACGAATTCGTCCTGGGAATTGGTGAAATGAACATTTCTACCAAATTTCAACAAAATCGGTCGACATTTACTCAAGTTATCGTCGCACGTTTCATGATTCGCGGACACACAGACCGACAGACAGACAGATAGACAGACAGACAGACAGACACGGAACCAAAAATGTTCCCTGATGTGTGAAACGATTTCTGCCTTGGAATTTTTAAAATCGGAGACATAAAACTTTTCGTTCTCAAAAGTGAACACAATGCTTCCGTTGCCTTCGGTAAGCTCGGAAGCAAAACTATGGAAAATGTTTAAAATTATGTAGCATCTTTACACTTTACACACATTCCACTGCTCTTTGTTTCTACCACTATTCTACACAGGATTTCAAGCCGTGCTACTCTGATTTGCACCTGAGAGTCGAGCGTGGTACAGGATCATGGGGTATTGGAGTATGACCCAACTCCTTGGTCCTTTAATTTACTTGGTTCACTAATTATCGCATCATACCGGCTTCGATGGTAAATTGTACAGTGTATGATGTGTGAAGTGTGAAGTGGCTGGAATTCTCTACCACGGGGCTAGTAAAAGAGCCTAAATAAGGCTTAAATGCTAGATTCGAACAATTGGTTCGTCCTATCTGTTTAGTACTAGAACTAAGACTTACTACCATTACTACTTTATAACACCTGAAAATACCTTGTAATACTTGTATTACACCTTAAAATAGGAAATACTTAATTACGCATACTTCATTTTTTACTTTGACTAATCCTTCCTATCAAATTCTGTTGAAATTAACATGGGATCATCAAAGGGCCACTTTCAACAAACCATCAAAATTTCATAAATTAGACAAATAGTTTTTAATATTAACGCACAGACAGACGCTACCTTCGGTAAGCCTGGAAGCAAAAATAGATTTTAATCTAGAAGGCCAGCCAACTGGACACTACAACTGGAGAGGAACAGAAGACGAATATTCAGTAAAGTACTGGAATTACTTCATAGTTCCAAGTAATCAATAACTTGCCCATAAAAATCATTTAAATTAGGATTAATGCTGAAAGAAAACATCCTATCTTAAAAAAACTTTTGCGAAAATCGTTTAAAAGAATCTAACTTTATCTTGCAAAGAAATCTTCAAATTTTAACTTACAATTAGGAAATTGGACACTTCTTGATTCAGATAAAGTTTGGAATTGCATTCAGAAGCATAATCGATGCTGTAGTTGTTATTTTCGACAGTAAAAACAAAATATATTGCACTATAAACCATTTTAAACAAAAAAGCAATAATCTCCAATCCAAATCGAACATCTAAATAGCTTTCTGTTGTCCTTTTTGGATTCATTTAAAGGATTTACCATGACCTAATTATCTAAATAACTTGTTTGTTCTAGTAATTTGTTCGATTTTATGAGATCATTTCACTAGATTATTTTTAAGAACATTAATTTTGCAAAAAAAGACTGCTTAGTTTTGATAACGAGAGTAAAAAACAAATAAAAAAAAACCTTTAAAGATAATAAGTATCGAAAAAAAACACGACTAATTTCAAGAAAACAAAGAAAGAAAAAATGAAAGTAAATAATGATTTTTTTTTTATTATTAATAATTGTAATGGAACCTAAAAAATTAAAAAAGAGTAAATTACATTCATTCAGGTTTGTCCATTCTGCACGCGATAAAATGTTTGTAGGTTAAAATGCATGATTTCAATTATCCAATAGAAATCGATTTAATCCATTTTTTCTAACTTATTCTTTATTAACTTATCGCTTAGAAAAAAATGGCAACCATCGCGAGCTTATTAAAACAATTGTAAATCTTTAAACTGCCCAAGAGCTAGATTTAGTCACGACAAAACATAATACTGTTCGGTCAATGTCAAGGGTATACATATTTTTTAAAAAAGTAGAAAGAAAAGTCTCTCCACGTAAAATATCTATTTAAAAATCAAAGTAGATTTCGGCCTCTATAAGGCCATCTTCAGTGCCGAATGAGGTTGAAACTGAAACGTAAGTCCAGTTTGCAAAACCAGACACTGGCACAAGACTCAAGTGTGCCAGTGTCTGGCTTTATATGACTCACCTCGCCCTATGAGCTCTTTTAGTTGATTTACGTTTCCACCTCTTTCGGCACTGAAGATGGCTTTATAGAGGCCGAAAGCTGCTTTGATTTTTAAATAAATATTTTACGTGGAGAGACTTTCCCTTCTACTTTTAATGACCCACTCACGTTCCATATCAGATCATATTTTTTTTAATTTCGCCAACAATGATGATAATAAAAACAAAACTAAGTAAACATATTTAAATTTGACAAAGGGGTTTAAGAAAAGAACATGTAAACCACGATAATAATTTAATGCTAATAATGAGAGTACAATTAATTTTTGGTCAATTAATAAACAGCTTGGTTTTCCGTTGAAATCCGCGACACGAAGGAGTTGAAGTACGGCGTTTCACTTCCACTACTGGAAGCATCTTCAGGGGTGTGGTGCATCGTGATGTTTACTTGAAGGGACAAGACATACTGACACATACATGATGAAGACATACTGTGATGTTTACTGTTGCTTCAAGTAAACAGCACGATGGGGGCCTGGGTGGATCAGAGGCTAGAGCGCTCACCTTGCGATAATGCAAGTTAAGCAGCCTCGAGTAGGGTCAGTAGATGGATGGGTGACCGCTTCTGACCACAGATTAACCACACCCCTGAAGATGCTGCCTGTAGTGGTAGTGGAAGCGAAACGTCGGACTTGAACCCCTTCATGACGCGGATATAACCGGAAAATGAAGCTGTTTATTTCGAGTCTATCCGCGGAAGCCTACGCACCAAATGTTGACCAATTGTTTAAAAAACTTGCAATAAGAAAATAAATTAAAAATATAAACAGAACAAATAGAATGGAACATTCTTCATTGTTATGGTTCTAATTGTTAGATGATGAATGGGTTTCAAGAATAATAATAATTTATGCTCGTTTTTAAATTATACTCAACTGGCCGCCTCATCGGTTTATGAATTTTCGTGCTATTTTTTTTTTTATTATTATTTTTCCACGGTGTAAATATTAAAGCTATTTCAATGGCTCGGCTCACAAAAACAAAACAAAATATATAGATTCTTTTTTACTATCGTTTGCTGATTCTTTTTTTGGGGGGGTTCATATCGTCCTCGACTTCTTTTGTCATTTGAATGAAGTATAACACGCACGAATAAATATTTTAAAATATGAAAAGAAAAGATACACTTTCAGAGAGAGAAACAGATAGAATTGAATACAGAGAATGCCAAAAAAAATTTTTTTTTTATTATGTACATCGTTGACATCTCTTTTTTGTATTCTCTAATCGATTATAGATGTATTCCAAAGCGAATACATCTGAATGTACATGTTTTTGTTTTATGTTAACAAAATAGAATATAATGTATTAGCGAATTGTGATTTTTTTTATACATACAGTTTTGTCAGATTATTATTATTGTGACAGATTGACATTCTCTTACATGATAATAAATAAGTTGATTTGCTTTCACAACAAGACTTTTAAAATTATATTTACTTAGCAGAAGTAATACTAATAATTCAGTTTTTACATTTTTGTTGCAAATCATAATAATCGTGAATAAAAACGTTAGAGGTTAATTGATAAGTTCTTTTTAAGAAACCATAATACCTATAATCGTAAGTGGTAATGATAATATAAAACTAGAAATGATTATCCATTAAAATTGCGAAGTTTTTTTCAATATCCAATATTGATTCTTTAATTACTAAAGCAGAGTAACGGAAGTGGTTGAAACTGCTATTTATTTAATACTAGTACTAGTAATGCCATTTAGGACTCGTGCATTTGGGATGTACTGACCAATAATAATCATTACCCTCCTATTAATCCGTTACAGGTGCTCTTACCAACTGAGCTGTACGGGAAAATGATTTTTCTCTGTCGTTACCGATACAAATTCCCCGAATCCAAGCTTTCAATCTTATCTACAAGTCTAGCAAGCCAAATATTCACGGCAATAGAACTAGACCCAGAATTAACGCTTATAATTATAAAGTACTCAATTAGAACCTGTACCTAGTACAATCAATTAGAAATTTAAATTTTTAAGTTTTAGGTAGTATTCATACAACGGAAAGATCAAATTCTACCTTAAATTAAATTATAATTATCATTAACTACGGGAGACATGCAGAGAAAAATAGACCCCCGCACCGGGACTTGAACCACGGGCCTCCTATTAATCCGTTACAGGCGCTCTTACCAACTGAGCTATACGGGAGAATGATTTTTCTCTGTCGTTGCCGATACAAATTCCCCGAATCCCCTGTAACGGATTAATAGGGGGCCCGTGGTTCAAGTCCCGGTGCGGGGGTCTATTTTTCTCTGTATCTCTCCCGTAGTTGAAGCGAGCGTAAGCGAGCTTCTTACATTCAACGAAATATGCATCTTGTCTGTCTGTCTGTCTGTCTGTCTGTGTGTAACGTTTACGTGTCCGACGATAACTTGAGTAAAAATTGACTGATTTAGTTGAAATTTGGTATACATCTTCCTTTTACTAATACTCGGGCTAAGTTCGTTGGACAGCGTGATCCGCCCAAGAGTTCGCGTGCAACGCTCCCGTAAACGTGAGCTTCAAATTTAAAATTGGAATTTTAGGACGGGAAAAAATTCTATCATCATCTATTCGATGAGACAAACATTTTTTTCAAATAACATTTTTTATTAACACAAACAACGACACTGCTATGAATTAATAAAGATCGCTGAAACTATTAAAGCGGACCTAAACGTTTAAAATAGAGAAAACAACCTTTTTACCGATATCTTACGTTCTAACGTAACGATTTTAATAAAACTTCATGTTCATCGTCTAAAGTACAATTGAAACAAGTATGTAAAATTTCAACTTGATACAAGCAGTAGTATTTGAGTAATGAAGTGATACATTTTTATAATAATAGTTTAAAAGCTATTGCGGGTGCGGTTAAGATTCTTATAGTCGTTTTGTGTGTAGGTTTGTTTAAAGGCCCTACACACGACCCGACACGACCACCCCACCGTCAGGGCGAACGGGGTTGGCCCCGACAGTTGGAGCGTGTGTAGGCTAGTCGGCGGACTAAAACTGCCGGACCCGACGGTCGGGTGGTTGGTCGTACGAGACGACCAACCGCCCGACCGTCGGGAGCTCCCCACCCTCGATTCCTGTCGGGTCGGTTTGTGTGTAGCGCTGTTGGCCGACTCCTCAACCCGACACGACCAAACTCCCTATATAGAGAGGAGTTTGGTCGTGTCGTGTCGTGTGTAGAGACGGCCCCGACAAGCATTGTCGGGGAGTTTAGTCGTGTCGGGTCGTGTGTAGGGCTTTTTAGGAAGTACAGCTTTGTACCGAGTCCGAGTACCCCCACTCTACCCCACACTACCCTCTTCCACTTATCTTCAACTATGACATTCATCATGATTAACAAATTTCAATATTCAGTATTTTATCGCATTACGCTCGCTTCAACGATAGAGCCACGCGATGCCTAGTTAATGATAAAGTTAAAAATAAACTAATACGAAATAAAGACCAGCTTCGACCTCTTCAGATCACTAAACTTTTGACCATTCTACTCCTAATAGGAAAAGCCGCCGTTACCTGCTGCTTCATAATTATTTTTAGTAAGTTCTTACTAAGTTTTAATAAGTTATTCTTGGTAAGTTAGTAATTATTTTTAGTAAGTTCCTCACACACATACAAGACCGTTTTAATTAAAAAATAGCAAGGATTAGAATTGCAATGAACGAATTAGAAAAATGTTACAATTTAATTTCTTCTGTTCAATTAGACACACAAAGCGTTGCCTATAGGGCTTGACTTTGTAATTCTGCACCTAGAGGAATCTAAGTCTTAGAAAATAGTATTTCCTGAGTGATTAAACCTGTCCCTCGTGAAATGCAATTTCCTGGCACCAACTCCTAGGTTTTACAGTCCAAGTAGAAGCGATCCTCTACCTAGGTCTCAAGTCGATTGTTCTATTAATCCGACCGAAAAAGGGATTACTGTAAAGAACCGAGACAATCGATACTGTTTAGATTTAAATCAGGAAAAATGGTGTTTGCCTTTCATTAAAACGTTTTTTGGAGGAATTCAAACTTTAGGACTTAGTCTATTTACTTTGATAGTCCATTAAACGAGGGTAAAAGGAGACATAATTAAAATCACGAATATTAAACCTAAACGAAGAAACATTAATCTGAATAAATGTTTCTCATTAAACACAGAATTCATTCATAAGAGACAATAAACCTTCAATCCATTAATAAATTGTTTATTATAAGATCTATAATCAAAAACAACTACTTGATAAGAAAAGCCCACGCAAAGTTTACCCAATATAGATTATATTTTCTATCAAAAATATACAATCTATTTTAACTACGTTTATAAACAAATTAATCGTTTTTGTACCTTTAATCTACCATAAGTCAATTAACAATTTTTGCTACCGAGCTAAACGAAAGTAAAGAAAGCATAGTAGTCATTTATATTATTATTATTATTTTATTTTTTTTATCTATCAGAATTGAAAGATTCCAGCACAGAAATTTAGACATAATGAAATATTTTAGGTCCTGTGTCTTGTGTGTCGGTCTGCCCATCAACATTTTTGCTAACCACAATATCTTAAAAACTAAATTTTGATGAAATTTGGAAGGAAGGTCACATTTAGCTTGTATTGTTGTTGGTTCCATAATAATTTCAGCTTTCTGCACCCATTCCTTTATCTTAACACCTATGTCTTTAAAAGCAATCATCCGCTTTAAAATAAATTTGGAGAGTTTGTCAAAAGTAGCCCGCAGATAGCTCCAGATTAATTTAAATCGTTTGAGCAATTGATAATTTTATTCGTGTAAATAAAAACCAAAAAATATTACGAGTTCAAAATTAGTTAGCCCCAGTATTTTTCATTTTCCATTTATTAGTTTTCGAGTTTTCGTAGGTTTATTTAATTATTATTGAACAGTATATCAAAATGTATCATAAAAATAACTTCTCCTCGCCGGGGAATTGAACCCGCGTTTAAAGCCATTTTCTCAGGAACTAGATTTTTCCCGGGAAAAAGCTTATATCGCTAAATTCTTATACAAATGTACTACATTTTTTTTTTTTTTTTGAATCAAAATCGTCAAAACCGTTATCGTACATTTTCATGTATTATTCAGTGTTTCGGGGTAGCGCCCCCAAAGTTAGAGCTAAAATTCATTTCTTGATTTCGCCTCGTGGAATGATTGAACTAAGGGGACCTCAAAACGTGTAAATTCATCAAATTCTCAAAATCGAATTTGCGCGCCATCACAATACTTTCTCCTTATATTAGTAAGTAAAAAGGAGAGATTTAATATAATTACACCAAACAAGAGTTAACATTTTTGTATGATGAAATATGAATATTAAATGTTAAATATGTATCATTACATTTAAAAAACCAAATTAAGGAATTTTAAATACAACTGAAGTCCATGAAATTTAATATTTTCAACTATTCTTTCTCCATTATACAAAAGAGCGAAATTCAATTTAATTTAAAAAAAATAAATTATACTACTTTTGTAGCATTATAATGTATATATATTGTAGTGAAATTGTCACTAATGATATAAAATTAAACGACATCAAAATTATTAGTGGCTCTATAGATTATAATTGATCAATCATAAGTTTTTTTTGTTTTGTTTTTAGAATTTAAGTAATAAAAATAATTTACTAATTTTATAATTGAATGAAACTAAAAAAAGCAATAAATCATTAAGAGAATAAGAGAACCATATTATTTTATAACTGACTATTTACTCTTTCGAAATATTTTTTAATCAGATTTATTAGTTAGGACTAAATAGGATTATTAAGATTTCGACAGTGACCACGAAAAAATTTAATTTATATCAAGTTTGAGACAAGGTTATATTCGGGATCAAGTTGGTTTAAAAAGATTTCCTTGAAACTTATTATGCAAGCAGACGTAGTAGCTATCCATCATTTCGAGTTTTGGAACTTAAATAATGGTTTGTTCAAGTCCATTGTTCAAGATCAAGGTGGGTGACCGAAATACAAACAAACAAGTTGTGAAATATTCTACATTTTTCATTTACATTCTGAAAATTTTTTTATGTACTTGCACGTGGGATATTAAAAACTTTGTAAAGAAGGCAGTTATTACTACATGTAAAAGCATTTGACCGTTACTATTCGAACTGTAGTTTTCAATACAAATAATTGCATCGTTCAGTATTTTCCATTTGATATTTGCTATGAATTGCTTTAGATAAAATGAATTATTATTGACAATTTTATCAGAATGTCTGGGGATAGAAATTTGACTAATCTTCATTATACATTTTCGCTACCACTGAAACTAGATTAATGTAATTTTATATAAAAAAGTAGCTTACGAGAGGACGATTTTTTTTTAGAATTTTCAAGACCTAATCGATTAATAAAGGTTCAAAGAAATTTAAATAAACTCTCATAGATTTCCAACATCATTGCCCCCATTCTTCTGAATCTTTGTGTGCTATTATATTGTTGGTCCCACATAAGTTCAACATATATGTTATACTAGGAAACAATATTTTTACAGGGAAAGCTACTTCTATGGTTTTATTAGGATTTAAATAACATCCCGCTGTGATTAATAATAACATCGTTCTATTATATACGCATGATTAGATATGGTGCGTGTATGCAAAATTTCAATTCAACCGATTGAGGATAAATGCTTTAAAATTCAGTTGTAATATTTGACCCGAACATACATACAAGCATTATGCAAGTTAAATAAAAGCTTGTAAAAAATTATTTGATTTTTTCGTTGATTTGTTAAAAAAAAAATAGAAAGAGGACACGAAAAACGCAATTTTTAAGGAGACATGGCGCAAAGATGAATTAGTAAAATAGACTGTCAATTAGTGTGGCACATACCTTCCTCGCATCCTACCACGTACTTTATTGATTTCATGCTTTTACAAGCCTTAATTATTTCCCCCGTTTTTTTAATATCAAAATTGTTTTGATTATTTACATGAATTAAAGTATCAATTATGCAAAAAAATTAAATAGCGCAGATGGTTGAAATTAATCTGGTGCTATCTGCGGTTTACTTTCAACAATCCATCGAAATTTCTTAAAATAAGATGAAAACTTTTGAAGATATATAGGTGTAAATAAATGTAGATTTATACGTATGTTGAAGGTTGAAACTTATATGGAAACAAAAATGGGCTAAATATGACCTACCATACAAATTTAACTATAATCGGACATGTAGTTTTTAAGATAGGTTACACAAATTTAGCGATCAACAAACATACAAGGAACCAAAAATGTTCTTTGATGTCTGAGACGAAATTCTGTCTTGGAATTTATGAAATCGGAAACATAAAATGTTTTCGTTCTTAAGAACGATCACATAGCTTCCGTTATCTTCGGTAAGCTAGGAATAAAAAAAAAAAAACATGAGTGTTAACGACAAACAGACAGACAAACGCAGGAAGTTATAAGGGTCCTCGGTTTTGCCTGTGGACCCTAAAAACACCAAGTCTTTGACCTCGTCAGACCTTATAACATGTAAATCAATCAACATTTATTTTTTTCCTTTTTTTTGCCTCTATCTGCCGATGTAAAAACACACAAACACACATACATATATTATTAGGCAAATGAGAAAGAAAAACGTGAGAGATACGAGTGTGGAGTGACAAAATTGAAATATTAAAAGGGTTTACGTTGTAGGTTTTTCCACGATATCAATTAATAATAGAGAGGGTTTTTTTTTGGACGTTAGAGGATTTGAACCAGGTGTTATGAATTATTGGTGTGATGTGGACTATTTGGGAAAGCATGTCCACTAGAATAATGCCTGAGAAACAGAACAGACTCGGACCGACATGTATATGAAAAACAGGAGGAAACAAACTAAAAAACCCCGTGTGACCTTTTCCATTGGGTTGAAACCTAACACCTTTAAACCTACCTCAAAATCCGCTAATAATACCAAAAGATAAATTAAACAACAAACCCCTTCCACTTTTTCTCTGGGTAAATTGCATACAAGTGATTAAGGGCAAAGAGTAAGTAATACATTGATAATTTGTGGAGGCGTGGAAACTTTTTGAAAAGGTCAGAACAGGAAAATTGTTAAATGTTTCAAATATGGTACTTTTTTTATATTGTTACTCCCCTTTTGTTTTAGAATATAAATGACTTTGACTAAATAACTAGTATGCATAGTAGTAGTGTACTAGTAGTACATAGTAGTTTGAGGCCTCCCCTCTGTTTTTTTTATAACGGGAGTAACAATCTAAAGAAGTGCCTGAAATACTATGTGCCTATAGATAAACGGAACAGATAAGAAGCAGAAACTTTTGTTTTGTAATTAACTTTAAGAGACCATGTTCATCTAGCTCACTTTATAAAATTATTTATTTTTAAAATCAAATGTGGAACTGAGATTGACGGAGCGATAGATTTTGATTTTTATTGTTTTATAATGAACCTTAAATTTGTAATAATATTATTGTTCAAGATGTTTAAAATTCTCAAATTTTGAAGTAGCATAGGTTAATGCACTATCCAAGTTAAAAATATGACTGACAGGAGCCAAGTTTATTTTTAGATTTAATATTAAGCTTTACAGTAAAATATCTAACTAAGAACGCGAGAGAAAGGTGATGAAAAAAATTTAGCTTCGGCACCACTGTCAAAATATATTCGTCTTCTAAAAATTGATGTAGAGCGTATATATATAGAGAGAATATTATAGAGGGGTTTTTCCATTATCAACATAGCTTCAAAAGAAAATGAGGTGAAGAAAAAATTATTTATCTACGATTGATACGAAATATAAACATTTTTTTTATCTCTGTTTAGATGCTTAAAAAGTGATTCTTTTCGTAGGTGTATTCATTGCGCATGCGCGTTTCATAATTCTTCTTTCTTTCCGCACTAGGGCGGAAATAAAGAATTCTTCACCTAATCGCATGTTTTGCGTTTTTGTTTACATTTAACAAAACTAATTTGCTGTTTGTTTATTGAAAGTAACTGTTTTTATCAAGTTGAAATAAACAATGTATATTTTATGGTTTTGAAAAAAATGCAGCATTTATTATTAAAATCCAACAATCGTAGATAGAGTACGGTACGCAAATCGTGCAAACAAAACTGCATTTTGTTTTACTACCCTCGTTGTCGCTCGGGTGCAAACTCCACACTCGCATGCAAAATGCTACTTTCCGCACCAGACGAGTAATATACTATTTGGGTACTGTGATTTCAATATATTAATCAATTTTTTTGTGCTTCAATAACTGAAGTTGATTAACTATTTTATATCTAGAGAATGACTCCAAGATTTAATGTATATACTGTTGTAATTTTAGTATATTCTTTTACATTTAAACGATAAATTTTCCTTGTCCGATACAACTGGTGTCTACCTGGAAAGGCGTTCGAGGTTTGTCTTGCGTCTTTTCCCTCATGATCACGACACTGTTAATAGAGTAGTTCTATTTCTCCTAGCTGAATTAAAGAGAATTATCGTTTAGTTTAAAGAATTAAAATGACAATTAAATTCTAACACTTAACTAAGATAAAGAATATATTATACTTCTCTAACTACCTACATCGAATATACGATTAAAAGGGATGTTTTATCTTAGAAGATATATCGTGGCCATATCCATTTATATCATGAAAGGCAATTATAAGGGCTCAGGCGAACCCCTTTCAATCTAAGAATACAAAGAAAAAGAAAATATATATGGTTCACTAGAGACATACAATACACACATACGTTATATATAAAAGCTTTTCGTTATTACAAGATGTGCTTGTGTAGGCAGTGAGGTTTTATGGCTTTAAGTTAGTTCTTCAAATAAATCATCTTATAGCAGACTTTCTCTCCAGAAGAATAATCTTTCCTGCTTCTAACAGTTCAAGACTTAAAACAACCGTTTACTTTTCTAAAGTTAATTATTTTTATTTTATTTTTTATTGATTATAACAAGGGATGAAATAAGGCAAGAAGAAACAGTCATTGTTTGATATTACGATCGTATACAATGAAAAATGAAAAGTAACTAATCTACTCAATGATAAATAATGATAGCCCATTCCTAGAAGAAGACATAATATACTTCAAGTTTAGTCATGAAATAAAATTATTTTTTTAAAAAAACAAAGATAGAAGTTTAAAATTTAGTAATAAAAGTAAAATATTGAACAAAAATATGTGTGAGACTCTCACGCATTAGAAGTGAAACTTAAGTTCTAGAAACAGAATAAACATATGAAATGTGTGTATGTAATGGCAAAATAACCCTTATTTAAGTAATGCATATTATATAAATACGCATACATAAATACAACATACATATTTATAAACAAGAGTTTACAATGCCACCACAGTCAGACAACTTCTCAAAGAAACATAATTTCAATTAATAAAATAATTTCATAAAATTTTAGCGAATAATGAAGAAAAACATGAAAACAACATTAATATATATATATATTAATTGTTATAATAATACACTTTATACCAATTCTGTGTACAGAACTAAAATGATTGTAAATCAACTACTCCCGTGGTATAGTAGTTAGCACGTGAGACTCTCAATCCAGGGGGGTCGGAGGTTCGAGACTCGTCTAGAGGGAAGATTTTGTACAGTTAAATCAACTGCCGGAATAAGTCGGCGGTCGATTAAAATATCTATCACAGGCGAGTCTTAAAACAAAAACTTGCAATTTCGTTAATTTCACATCAAAAATGTTTCACTTGGACGAGTCTCGAAACGCGAACTTAGTTTCCCGATGTCAATTTCATCCAATTTACTCTACCGCGGCTAAAGAAGTTTCATTTCAAAAACATTTTTAGGACTTTTATAATAAAATTACAGTCCTCACAACGAAATAAAGCTAATGACATCATTGTGCCGCAATTTCTTTACGCTGGAAGCACTTAAAATAGGATAACCTAAGAAAAGAAAAAAAAAAGAAATCTTTTATAATGTTGTTCATTGTAGGTACTCATGATAACCCGAAGGCCAAAAGCTGAATTAATCAATATTAAAACTAATGCAAACGGTCATCTTAAAGTATGGTTGTCGTAAAGAATAATCCAATCTCCTACATTTATGATTAAGTATAAGAAACAGCAGGTAATTAAAAATATTTAAATTAGGGAAGGTGGCTTTCCAAACTCTATATACCAACCAGACCCTCAATTTACTCGTATATACGTGTAAAATAAAAGTAGAACTTATTTCAAGGTTAGCTGAACCTCTCATTTTCTCGGTAATCATAAAATGATGAATGAAAACATAGTCAATAAATATTATAATAAAGTTTTTTGGGAAGCTAAAAAATTCGACGCAAAAAACCCGAATGGTGTGTAAATAATGATGGAGTGGAGTTTAATTTATTATATTCTACTGTTATACTATTATAAATGAGATACAGGTGGTCATAAATCATTCTTAGATGAAACTAATAAATCCTCTATTAGTTTTAAAGGAAGCTTTGAAACTTGATTTCACATACATATTTGTTATTATTTATTATTTAATACTTATATATTATTATTATTTACGATTTAAATTAATGAGGAAGTGCTCTAAACTAAAAAGTTTGTATTAACTCGATAATTAGCGTTAAACACATAATATATATATATATATATATATATATATATATATATATATATATATATATATATATAAAGATAATATAGCTTTATCAGAGCTAAATAATCAAAATTACTGACAAGAAGTATGCAAGCCCATCAGGTAGTTAACCAATGAAGCATAAACAAAATCTACTGCAAATCTTCTTTTCTGATCTACTGATTAGAACCACTGAAGGCCCTCACCACGAATTATTAAAATGTACCTAGATTATACTATATTTTGCCCCTTTCGTATGAAAAAATGTATTAAAATATGTAATGTAAACTTTTGGTGGAAATAAAAATTATTATTATTATTATTAAACAATTAAGTTAACTAAAGCAAAAATAACACAGAATACATAAAGATATACAGATAACACTTCTTTTAGCTGGAAATAAGTTAACTAATGGTACCTAACCAGGTGGATAAATAAAAGATTAACAAGAAGTGAATAATGTGCAAGATGATAACCAACGAAGCTTTACCAGGAACTAACGAAAACTAACCAATCTAATGAACGCTAACAGAAACACACTGATAACAAGAAGTATGCTAGCCAATAATACTTGTTATTACTAACATCATACTTCTTTTAGCTGGACATAAGATAACTAATGGTACTTAATCAGGTGGTTTAATAAAAGATAAACAAGAAGTGAATAACTAATAATGTGCAAGATGATAACCAACGAAGCTTTACCAGGAACTAACAAACCAAACTAATAAACACTAACAGAAACACACTGATAACAAGAAGTGTGCTAGCCAATAATACTTGTTTATAAATACTTGATATATACAATTGATAACGAGCCAAATATTAACCAATGGAGTCAAACCAAATAAACGCAAACTCCATGTGGATATCGCTTATCGCTACACTGTCATCACTGCACACTTTCAAGAAAGTACTGTCGAAATGACTGAAATTGTATTTTAACGTGAGCGTACTATCACCGTGTAACCGAACAAACAATTAATTATGATAAACAGTGGTAGGCAATGATGTCGAATCAGGTAGTTAAATACTGCATAAACAACTAATAACGAGCCAAATATTAACCAATTGTGTTAAGCCTAAATGATTCAACACAAACAATAAATTAGGGAAAGTGAACTTAAACACTTGAACTTAAGGACTTGAAATCACTGAGTATGATAACCAGTGGTCCAATCAGGTTGGTAGTTTGATACACTTAATCAATATGCCAGACATTCATTAATGGTGTTATTTCCAAATGTTCCCCACAAAACGGACTCTTTTTGTTTTGAGAGTCCATTTTGTGTCTTTCATGTGACTCAAGGTCGGGTTTTTTCCTTTACCTTTTACCGGCACTGATGATGGCCGAGAGGCCGAAATCTAGTTTTGTGAAATAAATACTATTCTGTACAGTGGCTTTCCAGTTTTTCATTATTTTATTGAGTATATTTATCAAATAAACACCTAACAACAATTAAATAAGTACCTTATAAACAACTGATGATCTTAAGGACAAACTAAACCATCAAAATAAACACAGAGCAAAGTAACATTCGTAGTTACCTCATCAGAATAGTTATAAAAAACCTAATCTCGAACATAATTGTACAAAAATAAACAGGTCAAGTGTGTGCTAGTCAGCACATAGCGAAGGTCCGTAGGCAACCCTGTATAGTTTAAGTAGTACCCTATTGATGGTGTTTTTTAAAATGCTAAAAAGCTTACTTTGAACTATCCTATGGGTCTGAAATTCTCAAAACACATAAACAAACTTCTGATAAAGTATTTTTTTGCCACTGAACCGGACTATAACCATATAAATACATCGAAAAGACCATAGTTATGAAAAAACGTATTTTGTCAACAAAAAATAAAATAATATTTTTTTCGAAATTTCCAAAAAGTCGTATCTTTCCTTTTGGTCGAAGAATGTTGAGGAATTTTTTCAGATTTTTTCCACTTCACATAAGCGAGATAGAGGGGGGGGGGGGACACGTTTCACACCCAATTCAAACTTGCCTACGCTCGCCCTATCAAAGTTATAACCAAAGAATTATATATTTTTGTAATCAGCTCAACGTACCCTTTCATATGATACCCCTCACGGTGTCGAAAAAATTTTTTAACCCTTACGTTTTTTTACCCTTATTTTTTTTGAAAAATATTCTTTTTAAGTCGCTATATTTTTAAAATATGTGGGTAGGTACAAGACACATACATGCCAAGTTTCAAAGTGATCGGACGAAAGGTGTAGCCGTGAGAGCAGGCGACAGGACGGTCGGACAGACACACGCAGGAAAATATAAGGGTCCTTGGTTTTGCCTATGGACCCTAAAAATTGTTATCAAAACTGAATTTAAATAACAAACGAAAAAAAATGGCATAAATCTAAAATTAAATAACATCAGAGCAAAAAATATGCCTTTTTTTAAAAGATAACAGCTAAGAAGAAAAATCTCAAAGGTCTAAATCTAATCTTTATACATTTTCATTGAATTATATTGTTGGTGACTCAATGGAAAACAATCTAAAAATAATCTTTTTGTCTTTAATTGTTTCCTTACTTAATATTATTTTCACTGTGTTTTTACGTAATCAAGGCATTTGGAAAGAGCCGTGTGGGAGTTTTAGAATTAATTTTTCAACTTCAGTTCCTTTTCTTTACTTCCCTTCTTCGTAATGGATTCTGGTAATTTATTAGTCTTTTAATTATTGTCTCTTTATTTTTTCCCTTTTTTTTCTTTCCGTGCATAATCACATTTCTCTCTCGATTTTAAATTAAAAAAAACAAACTTGAAGACGTAAAAGAAGAAAACCACCCCTTGCGAAGATTAAAAGAAAAAGAAAATTAGGACGAACTTTTTATTTCTATTAATTCAACTTTTTCCCATCTTTTTTTTTCTCCAAAATTAATATTATAAACTAATTATTTTTAATTTTTTTCCTATGGGATGAAGGCAAAAAAGCTTGGTTTCTTTTGTTAATCAAAATGCTTGTATAATTTATCAATTTTTGAAAAAAAACTAATATAATTATAATATTACTCCGTTAATAAATTAATCTTTGGAGATTTAACAATATTATCGAAAATATTGAAATATTTTGAAGTCAGTATAACGCAAGTATTAAGGTGGGTATAGACTATTCTGACGTTACATGGGCCCACGTCATAATGCGTGTGATATAAAAAAGTAACACAGGGTTTTGTGAGTCTATGTTCACATTGCTCTGACGTGACGTGGGAACGCGAGATATGATGCTATCTGACGCCACATGCCTTATGACGCGTGGGAGGGATATCTAAACTTCCAGACATTTCTTCAGTCGTGGGAAGGCATCAGAAGAGTCAGGTGCTATATTTTACTACTCTCTGTACATTTTTTACATACCGTTTTTTAGTGATTTTTTTTTTTGAAGACGGAAGAAGACATGTTAATTGAATATGTTCGGGCGAATCCGGTGTTATACGACCCTACACACCGGGAATATAGAAATCAAAATTCACGAAAGGAGGCTTCTTCTACAAGCTGTGGCATTAAATTATAAAACTCCCCGAATTCTTCTCGCTCTGCATTGATTGGAGCCGAGAAATGGCTGCAGAGCAGCCATTTCTTCTTCTTCTTCATCATCCAGCACGTCAAAAACATGGAGAACATTCATGGTAGAAGGCTCAAAACCAACTGAAGGGAGAAGCAACAAGTGCGAAGTGTGTTCTTTCATGTGTCTGACGTCAGAAAAATGTGAACATCGCCTCATGTCTGACGTGGTCCCATGTTATCTGACGTGACGTGGGAACACGTCACGTCAGAGTAATCTGTACTTAGCTTAAGTCCTTCATCTTTGTAGTCATCTAATATATACACTCAACTATCTTTCAACTGCAAGCGGAAGGAATAGGAGTCACTATCACAGTCAAATTCAAAGCTCTGTCAAGCCTTATACGGTTTAAAGGGGTTTCATATAGTGTATAGACAGTTTTTCACTAACTTACATTAGCCAAGATAACTCTATTGCTTATTTTGAAAGGCTTCAACAACTAGAGACAGATCAACAGCCCTAGAGATAGATAGGGAATCTGGAAGAACTATGTGAACATTTATATGGACAATGGACAAATAATAATGCAAGAAGCAAGCTTTGCATAATAGTGAGACCAGCAAAGATTATCTTTAACACCACAATATGGTTATTTCTGTGTAAAACGCCAATTATTAATGAGAAAAGAAAACCTATGAAACAGTATAGGTATAGTAATTATTGTCTTTTTCAGCCATTTCGAGCAACTTCTTAACGATTTAGCGCTTAAACAAGTTCATACTTCTTACGCGGATAAAACATTCTAAGAACGATTTCGTATGATTAGCAATGGAAGTTTTAACATTTTAATCGTTTTAGAAAGAATGAAACAAGTCTTCTAATGATGCCGGCTAGATAAGACGAATATAATAGATGTGGATTCGCGTCCCGGCTAATCTGCAACAATTTTTGACGAGTGACTTGTTAATGGTGAAGCGTTGAATGGTGAAACGCAATACCAATAGAATTCATCAATTGTGGACGCTCCTTATTTGATGGATGGCATAATTTAAATTATTCCATCAACGTCAGTAAACGAATGAATTAATGGTTTGGTTCATTGAAATCGGCTTAAAATACACAATACTATTAAAATCACACAAAAAAGTTTGACGCCATAAAGGTTTGCGAAACAATCTATTAAATTGCTTTGAGCAGGTTGATCAGATCATACATTCGTATGATTCGTTTGGTTCAATCCATTTTTCATCGCACAATCATCATAATATAATCAACTTCAATTGGCCCTCCTTGTGCTTGGAGCATAATTAACAACAAATTCCCCAAACTACGGAATTCTGACTCAGTATTACTTTTTAAGGCAAATGGCAAGTACATAGACAAATGCTTTATGAGCATACCTTATGTTACGAAATGTTACTAAATGTTTACGAAATTCCCATTCCAATTAACACATAATAAACATTTTTAACCAAATCTTTCACTCAAATGGGCTGTATTTTCTTCAATTTAATATTTGATCAAATTAGACATTTACGAATTAGGCACAGTATATAGTTGATCAACGAGTGACAAATATCGTAATGAAGTAATCACTTAAATAAGAAAGTAACCTGAATCAAGCATTACTTTCAACAGTTGCAAAATATAACCACAATCGTCAAAATTTACAAGTTAAATCTGCTACACAATATAAAAAAGAAGATTCTTATAAATAAAAGGTAAACAGTTTCACTCTTATACACTCTACCTTGATTGTATATTTCAAAGACTCACGTTATACTTAGTGTGGAAGAAGGAAATGAATTTTAATATTCCTGTTTATACATTCTTTTGTTTCTATTTTTTTTTAAAAAATTTCCCCACTCCTATTTCATGTATTTTTTTTAACTCTGTTTCGCTTGTAAAAAAGTCATCATTCTAACAAGCTCTTTCTACCTAACGTTGTACATACAAAAAAGATGAAAAACTTCTACTTTTTCATCATGTTTAATTCAGGTACTCTAGAAACAGAGGTAAGCGTGGAGTGTCCTTCTTGTTCATGTTCGTATGAGCGAGAAATATACGGAATGCGATGACAACCTTGCCACTTTTTTTTGGAAAGCATTTTAACGTCACCTACATTCTGTAGTGAGAGTAAATGAAATTTAATGGTAAATATTTCGTAAGTGACACATTTATGTGAACATCAAGGCTACAAGGAAAAGAAAATGTATTTTTTTTGTTTTTAGTAACTTCGTCAAATTTACGAATACATATTATATATTAGGGTACTTCTTTAGTTTGCTACTGAATAAATAACTATTAAGAAAAAGGTATGTTTAGTCCAATGTACTTTGGGAAAAAAGGAATTTCCCACTTCTGTTTTGATAAGGGGAGTAAATGATTAAAGAAGAACATTACGTACACCTTCTTTAGATTGTTACTCCCCTCTGTTTTTCTTATAAGGAGATTATCAATCTAAAGAAGTGCCTACAATAGTTTAATCGGATTTTCTAGCAAGAAATCAGCATTTTCAGAGATATAGCTAATCTCTAAAATTAGATATTTTACCAAAAAAAGCAATTTGGGGCGTAAACAGATGATGCCTATTTGGAATTCTATGAGTGAGCTATGAAACAAAATGAACAATTTGATGATTTTAAACAAATCATTCTACAAGTAAAAACAAATTTTATATTGCTTCGAACCTCACCGAAGGTAACGGAAGCAATCTGAAGAATGAATTTCATTTTATGTAACTGAATTCAAACATTTCTAGTTAGAAATACTTTTCAAACACGACAGAACATTTTTTGTTTTTGTTGTCTATCTACCGGTATGTCCGTCAACATTTTGCGAACCACCATATCTTAAATTCCACTAGTCCATTATTTAAAAAAAAGAATGAACGGTAAGTCCCAAATTAATTTGAACTTGCTGTAGAAAACCACTCTTCTGATTTGATGAAATGAGGATGGTAGGTCACAATGAAGCCACCATTGATCTAATATTAATTCCAACCTTTTGCAATTGCTTCCTTCTTTAAGGGTAAAAACTTGTCTTTATTAACATCTTCATCTTTAAAAGTATTAATCCAATTTTCAAATTAGCCCTTATACGGTCATATTAAACCCAACCTTTTGCGCCCATTGCTTCCTTCCTTAAGGGTAGAAACATGTTTTTATTAACACCTGTATCTTTAAAAAATATTTATCCACTTTTCAAAGTAGCCCTTAAATGGTCTCATATTAATTTTTATTAATACCTATATCTTTAAAAAGTATTAATCCAATTTTCAAAGTAGCCCTAATATGGTCTCATATTAATCCTAACCTTTTGCGCCCATTGCTTCCTTCCTTAAGGGTAGAAAAATGTTTTTATTAACACTTATAAAGCCACCCTATGTTTTTATTAACACCTATTATCTTTAAAAAGTATTTATCCAATTTTCAAAGTAACCCTTATATGGTCTCATATTAATTTTTATTAACACCTATATCTTTAAAAAGTATTTATCCAATTTTACAAGTAGCCCTTATATGGTCTCATATTAATTTTTATTAACACCTACATCTTTAAAAAGTATTTATCCAATTTTCAAAGAAGCCCTTATATGGTCTCATATTAATTTTTATTAACACCTATATCTTTAAAAAGCATTTATCCAATTTTCAAAGAAGCCCTTATATGGTCTCATATTAATTTTTATTAATACCTATATCTTTAAAAAGTATTTATCCAATTTTCAAAGTAGCCCTTATATGGTCTCATATTAATTTGAACCGTCTGCGCACATTTGTTATTGAATATAAATAAATGTGACCTCACTAGGTATCAAAAAAACCAAATTTTCATTTCTCATTCACATCACCATATTAGGACACGAGGAAACTATGTGCAATTCTAATTTGCACACTATTTTTTTTCAGCGTAATACATAAATAAAATTATTAAAATGTATTATTTGAGGACATTTAGATTACCAGCTATTACGACCTACGAATCTATTAATAAAGTGATAGCTAACATTGGAATTAAGAGTAGTAATTACGCAAGGTTATCAATTACATTATTTTTTATTTATAATTTGTGTCAAGGTATTTCCTTCATTTCATTGATATGTTTGTTTTGATTCTCTTACTTAATCCCTTCACTTAAGTATTTATGAGCAGTATGCTTTATAAATATGTCATAAGTTTAATATTTATTAGGTTTTTTTTCTCGGTATTTATTGCGGTTAACGGAAACTATTTATATATATATATATATATATAGGTAGACACGTTTTTCCTAATAGTCCTTCTTGCTTCAAAACAAGTATCATTGATCATAACAAGTATCAAGATAAACAAGAATTAACTAGGTAAAGAAAGCAATAAGTAGAGAGTATACACGCAATAAATATTGAATGGATATTGAAGCGTGCGAAACTAATATTCTTTTCGGACTGTATAAACAGTGGAGTGATATGATTAAAAAATCGCTCCAAGACAACTCATACAAATTCGGATTTCATTTCTCGATTTCGCCTCGGGGTGGGATTTTATTATGACCATGTATGCCTAATTTCGTCAAAATCGGCCCAGTAATTTAGGCCTCACGCGTCTGCACAGACGTCAGACAGACATTTTTTTAAAAACCACTTTATTGGATTCATGGGAAATCAAGAATGTAAATCCATCAAAATCTCCAAATAGAATTTTCGCACCATACAATACTTTCCCTTTGTATGGGAAAGTAAAAAAGATGTGTATTAATGACAAACAATTTTTTACCCCCATTAAATTTACAAGTCAAATCTTCTTATTTCTCCCTGTATTTTTTTTATTGAAATTAATTAGCAGTTATTTAATTATTGTGAGATGATACACGATATACACCTTTTATTAATGAGCAGGAAAATGTAATTTTGCATTTTCATGTTCTAAGGAAGCTATCGTGACTACTATAGAAAATATAGTTTGAATATTCAAGATATATCTTGATTATTAAAACTATGTTTAAGCTATAGCTTAAAAGCAACACTGCGTAAAAACTCAACAAATTAATTTTGCTGAAGGTACATCACGTGCGACTTGGCAGACTATCAGGGCGCTATAATGGTCACCTCTACATCTACACACCAATCTAATGAAATACTGTTTAAGCCTAGTCGGGAAGCTACTGATCCTAACGCATTATTCTAATTTAGAGGTGTCAGGTTAACCTTTCAACTGCTCATAAGCAGCCTCCGACACATTTTGTTTAATAACCATGTTTGATCCTCTGGGATTTAATGGACTGTATTCAAGATGGATATTCCTGAAAGACTGAAAGAGAAAAGGTAATAAAAGAAAAGGTTTTAGCAAATGGCACTGAAGGTTCACGAACGTTCGTTTCAATTTTTTTTAACTCCAAGCCAAGGAGGGTACTCTTGTCGAATCATTAGTCGCGAAGTCGGAGGCGACCGAAAAGAACGTTCTCTTCGGATAGGAATAGTTGAACATGTTTCATGCCCTTCATCCATAGATCGCACCTCCTCCATAGATCCCTAGGGAAAGGAGAATGTTTCAGTAGGGATACGAGGATTGTACAAACCACGTAGCTCTATAGATTCATCAAAATTATAAGACATGATGTTATCTATCTCCGAAGTGGATAGAAATATGTAAACAGTGGAGGGACGGGCACAATTATTGAATGGTTTGTTAATAGACCAATATATAGGTAACCTGAGAGGGGTCCAGCTTGCATTAATTAGGGTAAACGATTTTTTTTAGGATTGTTTTGTATAGTAAGAGGAGCATGAAACCAAGTTTGCGACCTCGAAAGCCCTGGGGACAACTTTTGGTGGGCGAAAAACCTCGCAATTTTGGCACTTTTTTCAGTTTATTTAATATAACTCATAAACGACGCCGAAATCAGGAAATTGTATTCTCTCCGAAATGAAAGTAGACAAAATTCTCTACAAAATGCACTAGTCAAACTTAATTTTATGTTATCCTAAACCATTTCTACAGGGCTTTGAAGTTTGACAAAATTATGTAAAAAAAAAAAAATAATAATAATAATAATTCGACTTCTCCTTGGGTCATCTTCAAGCTAACTTCAATAACTTCAGTAATTTTATTCCATTTTGTAGCATATTACATAATTAAATTGCTTTTTATATCTGAATAGAATATATAATGAGCACCATAAACGACTATATAAATGTAAAAAAAAAATGAGTAAAATCCTGATTTTTTTTTTTTTTTTTTTTTTTTTTTTTTTTTTTTTTTTTTTTTTTTTACATAATTTTGCCAAACTTCAAAGCCCTGTAGAAATGGTTTAGGATAACATAAAATTAAGTTTGACTAGTGCACTTTGTAGAGAATTTTGTCTACTTTTATTTCGGAGAGAATACAATTTCCTGATTTCGGCGTCGTTTATGAGTTATGTTAAAAAAAACTGAAAAAAGTGCCAAAATTGCGAGGTTTTTCGCCTACCAAAAGTTGTCCCCAGGGCTTTCGAGGTCGCAAACTTGGTTTCATACTCCTCTTACTATACAAAACAATCCTAAAAAAAAAAAATAGTTTACCCTAATTAATGCAAGTTTGAATGTATCTATATATTGGCCTATTAAATTGTTCAGTAAAATTATAAATACTTAAAAACCGGACGAACTTTCTGTGCGTTAATGCTTAAAGCTTAGTGCGTTAAAGCTTAGTAAATTGTGGCCGCATTATTTGTGTTCAATATATAAAAACAGACTAAGGAAAAATCTGTCTAACCGGATTAGTATAATTAATTCCTTTCGACTTATTACAATATGAGTATAAATATACTCTTGTAAAAGTCAACTTGAAAAAAAAAAACAAAAAAAAAACAAGATCAAGGTTTGAAATATTGAATTACAAACTAATGTTAGGAATTAGAGCAGAATGAAAGAAAGAAAGGAAGAAAAAAATAGACTGCCAATTAGTGTGGCACATAGCTTCCTCGCATCCTATCATGTACTATAACAATTATTGTTATATTACTTTATTGTAATATTGTTTATTTTGTAAAAACTATTAATAGTTTTAGCGATCTTTAACACTTCATAGCGGTGTCGCTGTTGGTTTTACTAAAAAATTGTATTTGAAAAAATGTTTGTCTCATTGAAATAGATGAAGTTAGATTTTTCCCCCGACCTAAAATTCCAATTTTAAATTTAAAGTTCACGTTTACGCGAGCATTGCTCGTTGAACGCTTGGACGGATAACGTTGTCCAACGAACTCGTCCTGAGCATTGCTAAAATGAACATGTCTACCAAATTTCATCAAAATCGGTCGACATTTACTCAAGTTATCGTCGCACGTTTCATAATTCGCGGACACACAGACCGACAGACAGACAGACAGACAGACAGACAGACAGACAGACAGACAGACACGAGACCAAAAATGTTCCTGATGTCTGAAACGGGATTTCTGTCTTGGAATTTTTGAAATCGGAGGCATAAAAGTTTTTCGTTCTCCAAAAGTGAACACAATGCTTCCGTTACCTTCGGTAAGCTCGGAAGCAATAAAAACATAATAAAAGAACTTTTTTATAGTCTATTCCGTAATCCCGTGTAAAAAAGTCTACAGAATATTATCCGATTGATTAAAAAAAGTGATAAAGCGACAGAAAAAGATATAGTCCGACCTTAACTCTAAGGTTTAATCTGTGTCGTAGACAACTTCATTGAGATTCTTTTGTTTCCACCCTGTTAGACTGTAGTTGAATATTAGGAACTTGAAAACTGGTTCAAAGAATAGTAAAAAAAAACCTAAGTCTTTTGGAGGGGAGAGAAGAAGTAGATG
>OX578282.1:24393485-24828485 GCA_951217055.1 Gerris lacustris
AAAATGAGAATGTAAAGGAAGTAATAATGTTAAACATCCTACTTACTATATCTTATAAAAATTACATTCTATGATGGCTTTTCTCAAAAAAGTCTCACATTCCACGATTTAACATCCAAGCAAGTTGTTCAAATGCAAAAAATATACTATAGTTTTGACTTATAATAGTGGGTTTGGTTATTTTAAATGTTTTACTGCCGGTAAATGAAGATTTTAAAAGGCAATAATCCAATTAAACACAGCACCATAAATCAAGACCTGAAAAAATCATTGGTGAAAACCAAGTAGAAAAGGCAAGAAACGTTTACCTATTTAGGCATCATTGTTTTAATCATGGGTAGAACTTAAGATGACGTGAAAGCCAGAATACTAAAAGAAAACTTTCACTCGGCATTACATACCTACTCTGGAGAAGCAACATCATCTTGCAGAAGGTTAAGCTTACAGTCTTTAATACAGATGTAAAATCTGTTCTCATATACTATCTCTATTTTACATGATAGAAAAACAGTTGTTTGCAAATAATATTAAGGGTCTCTCGGGCGGATATTTTTTTTTTTTTTTTTTTATCTATTTATTTCCACCAAAACATAAAATGATACAAAAATAAATAAATTAATAAAATATAAAAGTATAAATAACAAAATAAACAATTTGTGATAAGTTCAGTAAAATTAGTTGTCATACTGGTGATAAATCATTGGTTATAATATTAAGTAATTGGTGAGGACCCTCAGTAAGTGTCAAAGCACTTAGAGCGAGGGCCCTGTCTCGAGTTTTATATTAAATGAAGTGGCTAATATACTCGTAATTAAAATTTAATATTTAATATACTCGTAATTAAAAATTAAATTTAATATACTCGTAATTAAAAAAAAGACCCTGTGGGAAAAACCCATTAAGTACAAGTAGTAGTAGTAATAGTAGTAAGGTCTTAGTACTAATCAGGTAGGCCGAACCACTTGATCAAACCTAGCAATTAGCCATCTTTTATGCCCATTTCACTAGGCCCATGGTAGAGAGTTTCAGCCACTTCATACATTCTACCTCTGTACATTGTACCACCAAAGAGAGTATGGTGTGATCATTAGTGAGCCATAAAAATCAGAGCATCACGGCAAGGGATCGAACTCACGACCCCGTGCCTTGATTCATTGATGTCCTAGCAGACTTGGTGAATAATTTAATCCACACAGCCACGAACTACAAGTAAGAGAATGGTCATAAGGTTGGATTGGACATACCCTAAGAAAATGAAGATTCAATAGGGCGAAAGACTTTAGAGTGGAATTCGTTAAGATTGAGAAAAATCAGGAGACAGAGAAAGTCATCGGGATGAATGATCAATGAAAAAATAAGGTGTAGTGGGGAAAAATGGCAAGAAGTATAGATGATTAGTCAAGACTGAAAAAAGTT
The DNA here is from genome assembly GCA_951217055.1 of Gerris lacustris. Classification (NCBI taxonomy): domain Eukaryota; kingdom Metazoa; phylum Arthropoda; class Insecta; order Hemiptera; family Gerridae; genus Gerris; species Gerris lacustris. The sequence continues at coordinate 24,394,902 of OX578282.1, forward strand.
AAGTGGACTCGTTAAGGCCCTATTCTCCAACATGGAGTGACAGGAAATAAGTACCTCTGCCTATGAGATCAATGGTACATCTAAGACGAGTTTGATGTTAGAGTTTCTTGTTTTTTGTTAGATCTTCTGTTAGTCTAGACTGGGTGTTAGAGGTTTTGTTGGCTACCTTCATTGTTCTGTCATATACAGTTATAAGTTGTTAGTTATCTTTGTTTGTTTTTCTGAAATAATTCGATTTATTTAACACTTACAGAGAAACACTATTAAAACCTTTATCAATCTTCTTAAAATATTCATATAAGTTGAAATGAACAAACCACAAGACATCATTCCACACTGTTGTGGTTTAGATTGGTAAGATATGCATGGTTTACTATGGAATAACCTTTTCAAAATTTATTTTTTTAAGAAAATATTTAACTATAGAATTTAATTTATCTTTAACTTAGAAATAATTTATTATTTAGATTCACTTTATTGTTATAACTGTTGTGTAATCTTTTTAAGTAATATTGTGTTAATATGTAAAAGAAAACAAAATTTGTAATTTGCCTTTAAACCTTTGTTCATCTGGTGTTGTCTATTGTCATTGCATCCATTCATCTTTTCTTATTCACTAAAGATTCCATCATCTGACAATAAATAATTTGTTAAATTATTATCAACAATATCTTTAAATACAGTTTAAGAAATCCTGGAAAACCTACTATTAGAATAAAGTTGTGCCATGTTGTTTATAGTATATTTTTAGAAGAAATCTAATGACCTAACCTATGTTTAGTGTTAACCTATGTAAGAGTTACCTTTTTATACAGGCACGTCCCCGATTGCTCAGTGGTGCACCACTTAATAGATATATTGTCAAATAAAATATAATATATATGTGTGTGTACATATTATATACTTACTATAGTACTATATTTGAAAAAAAAAAAAAATAAAAAATAATCCCTATTGTAAATAGGAGTATGTATGTTATGAATGTGTTAATTTTATTATTATATAATTAAATAATATGCCAAGAAAAGGTTATATTGAAATTTTGTGAAATTCCTCCATTCCAGAGTTCAGTAATTGAGTACAGTAGAATCCCTCATATCTGTCACCTAAGGAACCGGAACATGGTCGGAACACAAAAAAGGTCGGATAATCAGAGGAACAAAGAAAAGCGAAAATTTCTGTGTTAAAAATGAATCTCTTTTGTAAAAAACAAATGTACATACATTATCTAGTATGTATGTCTATCAAATAACAAACTAACAAAAAAGTGAATTAAAATAATGTGTAATATAATTGTTTTCAAATTTAGGCATTCTTTATTTTGCAGATGCAAAATGCTCAATATCTTGATGTGGCAGAAGTTCGGTCATGTCAGATATCACATGGTCATGGTCGGATATGAGGGGTTCTCCTGTATTTAAATTGGCCTTATTAAAATTACATTTTTTAAAAATTCACTATTCATGTGAGGAGACTAATATTTTTATTATCCATGTTTTTATTTAACTTAAATTGTTTGTGAGGAACAAATTTTAAAAATAAATTTTTAACCCACAAAGTTAATTTATCTTTTCATAGTTTTTTTTTTTTTTAAATATATATATTTATAGATTATTGTCATTTGGGCTTGTATTAGTTAGTTTATTGTTGTGGGGAAGCTCCTCCAAATTTCATAATGTAATCAGTATTTTTTTTCTTCTTCTCATACATGATAAAGTGATAATATTTTTAAATTATCAACTTCCAGAACTTGTTATTTTAATAATTTTTATAGTCTTCTTTTGTGTGGGTCGTAGAGGGTTAATTTTTATATTTTCTGGTAATCTCTTTTGTGGAGGAATTTTTATTTTATGGTTATTTATTTTTTAAATACATTTTATTCACTGAGTGTGTTTAAAACATTACTTTGATTGTGTCAGTAGTATGATAAGCTGTCATTCTGTTTAGTAATAACTATTTGGGTAGCAAAAATTATAAGAATCACTGTTACATGGTATTTTTTGATAGGCCCCCATGGAATCAACTTGCATTTTAAAAATAAATGGTGCCTGGGTAAAGATTCATTCTTAAATAGTTCTTTTATTCTTATTAGGTAACTTTGTAATAGCCTAAGGAAAACCACAATATCAACCTTAAAACAGGCCTAATGATGTCCTTCAAGGGGCGATACATAGCAAATGAAATAACCTTCAGCTTTTTTTTTTTACCCTTAACACTTAAGAGCTGTGTTAAGTATTGTAATATATCCTGGTTTTTAGGGTTTCATAGATCATCCTTAAAACCCTTATGCCGAGGGTGATATGTATGTCTGACAGCCGTACCTTGGTTCATATCCCCTGAACGGTTCTAGCTAGAGAGTCAAAATTTGAAATACTGGCATAACTTTTTGAACATAGGAAAAATATTGAGAAGTTAAACAATTTCCTACGAAACTCTAAAAAGTACTTCCCTGAAAAAGTGCATGTACTTCCCTGTGATTTTTAAATATCTGTATACTGTCTTCAGTATATAGTAGCTTTAATGTTAATTACAGGGCCCCTGGTAGGTCATTGGCTATCATATGCACTTGTCAGGCTGGAGGGTCAGGGTATTTGGTTACCAGGACAGATAATTATTATTATTTATAATAGAAATTACTTGCAGTAGCCATCATGTCCAGTCTACGTTGCACTCAGACTTATATTTTGATGTCTGAAATTTGATCATAAATCTAAATGTTTTGGCTGGCCTGTCTCTACCACAGATTTTAAAGTTGAGTCTACAAAACTATAGTAAAAAAACAATAAGGTTCTATTGTGGTTTTTATTGATGGTAGCAAGTAGTTTGAGTTACCCAAGCCTCATAGTTTTTAAATATTATTATTAAAACATGTTTTAAATATGATAAACCTGACAGCTATTATGATTTTTTAAAAATTACTTTAAAATATATTTATGTAATTGTTATATTTAAATATACCTTTAGCATGTTACAACTTGCTTTGCTATTTTAAATGTGAGGTTTCTTTTATTGTTAATTTTGAAATATTTTAAAAAATATATAATTTTATATTTTGTACCAAATTTTAATCAAGCCAGTTTATGTTCTCTTATTTATTATTAAGGGATTTGTTTTTATTCTTAAATTTTAAGACATGCATTATTACCATCAAATTATTGTTATCTTCTAGTCAATATCCTTAATATTTAAGTAGGGTATAACAATAGTTAGTATACATTTTTTATTTTTTGAGTATTAAATACCTAGAGCAAATTTTCATAGCATTCCATTTTTTCTAATTATGGGTGAAATGGGCAAATTCCTTAAAGATAGTTATGATGATTTAAATTAATTGTATCCACTCCTTAATTTTTAAAAGAAATTAATTAAATATCAAATAATGTAAATAGTTATCCACTGAGTGTCCTAAATATGTATTTAAAGAATTCAATGCTTTGTTTTATAATAAAGATTAACCACTGTTGCCTTGTTTGGTGTGTCCACGATTAAATTTCCCTGTTTATTACATAATTTAAATTTGTGTAAATCAAAATATTTGATGTTTTTGTTTACCCTTTTACATAATTAAAAAAAAAGTTTTTGCTAATTTTATGAATAATTCTATTTTAATTTAATTTAATTAAATTAAATTAATTTGCTGATTTTACTTTATAGTATATTTATGTTTGTAAAAAAAGAAATCTTCAATTTATTAAAACGAGAAATATTATGTCTATTATTAACTATAATAAGGAAATAAAGTGGCCTAATTTCAAAGATACGATATTTCCATTTCACCCTGCAAGAATGTGATCAGGGAATATGAGTGCTGAGTGGTATCGTGTCCTTATTCACTATTAATTTGTGTTCATTATTTCAGTACTTGACTAGTGTAATAGGTAATTGATGGCACTTAACTGATTTTTATATGTAGCAATCTATATTTATTAATTTGTTAAAAAAAGGTTATTTTTTATTAATAGATCATGTTAGTAAATATAGTAAAACATTTTTATGAGATTTAAGAAAAAAAAAAAAAAAAATAGAAAATAAAGAATGCTAGTGCAAGTAAATTTTAAAAAGTAGGGCATTATTAACCTCAAAGAAGCCTAATTTAGACCTTTTTTAGAACCTGAGGGATTAGTCCTAAAGACATAGACCACCAAATCCTTTGAACCAACCCCTTTTAGAAATTTTTTCTTCTAATAATCACTAAACTTTCTAATCTTTCCACAGTCTTGATTCCTTGACAAATTGCTATCATTTTGTTGATGGGTATTTTTTTATTTTCTTGTAGGGACAGTTGCCTCACCGTAGGTAAGCCATCTATGATTTAGCAGCCCGGAGCAGTGGGTAATTAGATGTAAATGAGTTTCTTCCTCCTCTCCGCCCAGCCTTTGATTCATCTACCAATCCAAATAGATCTAGGTGCCTATCTATATATTAGGTGTGCAATGAAGTTGTCTGCTTGCAATATTGAGCTGAGCGTGCATTTTAATCTTAAACAATTAATATTTTTATTTATAAACAGCTGAAATCGAATCAAAAATAATAATATTTCTATTTATTTCCTATTTTTCTATTCCACCCCCCTCTTAAATGAAAATATGACAAAAGAAAACATAACAACAATAACTGCACTCTTTCCAACGAAATGCATCATGAAGGGCATATAATATTTTAACTTTTGTACCCTATACCCCGTACCCCTGTATACCAATGTGGACCATTTCAGATTTATACCTTCCTGTGGTTGGTCACTATGACCGTGCCGAATTTTGTGCGGATCGGTTCAGCTGTTCAGGAGGAGTATGCGTCCAAACATATGCAAAGTGTAGTATAAAAGCTTCGCTTCGCTCAGCTCAATTAATCAGCAGTGACCTATTAAGAAGCCTGTCAATGTGAGGCATAATTCCTTGAAGAGGGTCCATTTATAAATAATTTGGATTGTCTCATCCTGAGTCACTCATCCCAGGTTTTCTGAAATTCTTGCTGGCATAGACTCATATTGGAAGTACAGGACTTGTGGGGAAAGTCCCACATGTGCCTCCAGTGGTAGGGTCGGTTCTGTTCTCATTACTCCTAGGATTCCCAGACGTGCTATCCTCTGTAGAATGTTTTACTTGCTTCTTTATAGTGGACAGTCTCTGCTGCTACACAACATATGCTTATGATAGAATCGTTCTAACCACGGCTGTAAATTGAATATGTATATCCAGTGTTGTGACTTTAGGCTTGAGACCCTATGAGGGGCCTACAGCTCTTCTGCACACCCAGAAAACAGCAAGAGTTTTTTTAAGTTTGCTTTATAATTGACTTCCCAAGTAAGCTTTTTTTTAATCTAAAATGACTTCAAGGTACTTAGCTGTATTAGACAGCTCTAGACTCTTCCCTTCACTGGAATAGAGTCTGAATTTCCTTTTCTTTGTAACAGAAATCACAACAATTTTTCCTGGGTTTACTCCTAGGCTGTTTGCTGTTTCTCTTGCACCATTTTCAATGATACTTAGAGCTCTTTCTACGAGTTTACAGATGTTACTACATATTTTTTCCATAATTAGTACAGCTTATACTTCCCTTACAGATACTTCCCCTAAATAAAGGGATGTTCCAATAAAGTTTTTCTTTTTAATAAAATCCGGGCTACTTTGAGGCAATATTCTTAAAAAAAAACAAAAACAAATGTATCTAAGAATTTCCTGCCAACAGAAATTAGAGCTTCATCTGAACTACCCAGCAAGACTCCCCTCTTTGTAAGGTTTTTTTCTATTGGAGATTTTCTCTTCTTTAAACAAAAAACAAGGTATCTATTAAGTTTTCCAGTCAATTGAAACTTATCTTGATGTGGTTTTTTATAGATCGATAAATTAATAATGTATTAAAAATCAGCGGAGTGTCAATTACTACAAATAACTGTTGTTTTATTAAAATGTGCATTAAGAGGAAGAAAAGGTAGCAAAAGAGCATATTTTTATTTATTTATTTTAATAAGTAGTGTGGTTTGTTTCCTTCAATATAATTCATATTGATAGTAGGGTCTAAAGGAAAAAATTAAATGCTCACTTTGCAATATTTCAATCTTATTTAGGTCATCTTCAAGCTGGAAACCCTATTTATCGACAGCAACTCTAGTAAATTTGTTATATTTTGTAACATAATACATAATTAAATTGCTTTCTATATCTAACTGACTAAAAGATTACTATTCCATCCTGTTCTTGCTAAAAAATTATTTTACTCTAACCTGGGTGGTTATTATCAATTTTAAATAATTAATTTCTGTTATAAGTCCATGTTAATTATGCTGACATAAGGCCTGATGATGCCCTGGATTGGCTGAAATATTGCAAAGTGAATAAATTAATGTACAAATATTAATTTTTAAATTTATCATCCCTAAAGACTTTAGCAATAAGGAAAATATAACTTTAAAGGGATTAAATGAAGATTGACCATAAAAAGTCACCAAACATAATCTTAGAAACAAGCTGTAGTATTTATGCATGTTTTTGTTTTTATGTTATCCCTGATAAGTCTGGATTACTCTTAGATATATTTTAATTAAGTGTCAGAAGAAAGTTCTTGTATCCTGTAAAAGCATAATAAATCATTAAGATTTGTTTGAAACAATTAATTATAATATTTTGTGGGATTCTATGGTCGGAGTCCTAACAAGTCTTGAACTAACGGAGATTTTGGGAATCCAAATTTCGAACCTATTAGAGGGATTGTTCTCAAGGGAGTTTCTTATAAAGAGGTTCATTAACAACCTGACTTTGTCAGGCATACTCATTTATATCTAAGTTTAGGCTTGTAACCAAACCAACCCCTCTCTTGCTTTAGTTCCTTAGATTAGAAGAATTGGGATTAACTTATATCCAGTAGAGATGTTATTTACTGGGTATAATGTAATAATGATACCTGACATATTAAGGGTGGGTCTTTGTGAGGATTGCCTGTTGTGTTGTGGTCAACAGGTATTTTTGTGTTTTAACTCTATAATTGGTTTTGTTTTAAATTAGGCTATAGGAAGCCTGTAACCGTAATCTTAATTCATGTTTTCAAGGTTGTTTATTTTTCCAATTGTTTTTCTCACAGTCCATTTGTTTTAATTGGAAATTTATTTATCAAGTTCATTTCAAGTCAATTAGTTGTTCGATATTTTGACTTCCTTGAGAATGATCTTCCCATTTGCTAAATATCTCCTACAGAAATTTTTAGAATTAAAAGATCTATTAAATCAAAAGTAATAATTTTCTAAAAATTTCTAAGATCAGTCCATTTCACTTCTACATAAATAAATGCTCATTTTTCACTGAATTTATTTGTAAACATTTTTATAACTCTTCTTTTCCTCCAACCTCTAAATGATATCTCCTAAATATTGCAATGATAATTATATAATTATGACTAGAGAGGTTAATAGAAAGTAACAACAAGATTTCACCATAATTTTATTAAACTACACAAACGCGTTTTGACTTATAATATCATCTTCAGTGTTGAGTGTTAACATAATAAGAGTAAAATCTATACTTTTTTCTCTTACTACGTTAATACTCAACACTGAAGATGATATTTATAGGATGAAACGCATTTGTATATTTAAATAAAAAATTGTGGTGCAATATTTTTGTGTTACTTTCTATTAACCTCTCTAGTCATAATTATGATGTATTACCACAATATTTCAGTCAAAACAACCAATCTTAATAATTATGCATTCAGTGTACCTTCATTGAAGTTTGGTGTTCAGGAACTAGAATCCTTCCACAAGAAAGTTATATCTAGGCGTCAACTTGAAAATCAATAAGCCTTGAAAAACTGGTCTCTCTTAAAAAGCTTGAATCTCTTCCTTCCTCTTAAAGTTTACTATTTTAATATAGTTTGTAATTAACGAATTGAAGGATAAGAAAAGTTTTGAAAATTTAAAAAAAAAATAAAAACTAATATTATGTCAATAATATAAAAATGTATTATATTTTTAAAGTGAAGCTGAAGGAAAAATTCTATTGTACAAAAATATGGATTAAATATTTGCCTTGAAAAATATAAAGCTGTTTTTATGTTGAACGTTTCTCTTTTTTTTCCCCCTTATAATAAGTTTTTTATGTTTGTATATTTATTGGTGTTAATTTGTATTTTGAATGTTATACATATATGAATTGGTTATTTAAAGAAATAGCTCTTGTAGCAGTTTTGAGTTTAAGAATCAAAGATTTGTTTGTTGTTAATGTGGATGGAGTATGACTTCTCTTTCCTAATATTAAAGGTTTTTAAAATTCAATAAGATCAAAGCAACAAAATATTTTGTTTCTGTTACCTCAGAACCTATTTAATGTTACATATATCTGTTTCTGAAAATATCAATTTGAACAGTCTTTTTTTTATTTATTTGTTTCTAACGTACCATATTATTTGATTTCTGGTGTTAACAAATTAATTATAATCAAATGAATGTTTTCCATATTTGTTTTAAATTGTTTCAGGACGTAATTGATAAAAACAAAAAAAATCATCTGTGTTTTTGGAAGAGAGTAAATCATTGTGACAAATGGTATATTGTTTGTGTTGGGTTCTGCGAAATACAGTCCAAAACATTCAAGAAAAATATGGAATTTATATTTACAGAGAAAATAAAAACTGCTTTATTGGTAATTAAAATAACAATAATATCATTTTAGATTTAAAATGTCCATTAGTTTGTTCTAATGAAGATATTAAATCACTTTTAACTTGAAATTTCTTTTATGTTTATTTACATGGATTTTTAGGGTCCGTAGGCAAAACCAAGGACCCTTATATTTTCCTGTGTGTGTCTGTCCGTCCGTCCGGTCGCCTGCTCTCACGGCTACACCTTTCGTCCGATCACTTTGAAATTTGGCATGTATATGTCTTGTACCTACCCACACATGTTAAAAATATAGCGACTTAAAAAAAAAAAAAAAATCAAAAAAATTAGGGTAACAAAAACTAAGGGTTAAAAATGTTTAATTTTTTTTTCGACACTGTGAGGGGTATCATATGAAAGGGTACGTCGAGCTGATTACAAAAATATATAATTCTTTGGTTATAAATTTGATAGGGTGAGCGTAGGCGAGTTTGAAGCGGGTGTGAAACGTGTCCCCCCACTCTATCTCACTTATGTGAAGTACATCAAATCTGAAAAAATCCCTGAACATTCTTCGACAAAAAGTAAAGATACCACTTTTTGGAAATTTCGAAAAAAATATTATTTTATTTTTTATTGACAAAATACGTTTTTTTTTATCATTATAGTCTTTTCGATGTATTTATATGGTTGTAGTCCGGTTCAGTGGCAAAAAAATACTTTATCGGAAGTTTGTTTATGATTTTTGAGAATATCAGACCCATAGGATAGTTCAAAGTAAGCTTTTTAGCATTTTAAAAAACACCATCAATAGGGTACTACTTAAACTATAAAGTGTGGTGGCCTACGAACCCTCGCTGTGTGCTGACCAGCACACAATTGACCTGTTTATTTAAAGTAGCATTCTACTGCTTCCAAATATATCCCATTCATAACTATTGACAAAAATGACATTGTTTCAATCAGCTAATACCTGAGGAATTCTATAAGCCCCAGGTTGCTTCAGTGTATACTCTCTGAACACTATCAAATTTTCATTACATCCAATGGACGCGAGATCAAAATTTGGCAACAGGTGATGTAGACGATTGTCAAAATAATTATGGCTGAAACACTAAAATTTATTAGGAAGATACAAGGTGATTAGCATAGAGCCATGTGAACCCATAAATTTGCTTGGAACCTCTACCTCAATACTGATATTGAGTGCTGATATTTGGTCCAACTCCCTGAGAGATAAAAATTTTCAATTTATTGTCAATCTTATCATCTCTTTAAACACATGGCTAATCTCTCCATCCTGTAGTGACCTAATGTTGTATCGATTTCAGATGTTTGTTTTAAATTCGATTTCAGTAAGGCTTTGTTATTAATTCAATTCTCATTGAAAACTTGAAACTTAAATCCCTTCAATTATCTCCCTCTCTTATCTCTTTCTTTAATAGTTACCTCTTCAAAGAGAACTTGTCAGCTTCAAATTTGCAATTATCTTTCAAATCCTTATCACTCTTCCTTAGGAGTGCACCAAGAAACAATTTTTGGTCCTTTATTATTTCTAATTTTTATCAATGATCTATCTGAATCAATAAAATGTCCATTCCTTTTGTTTGCAAATGATCTAAAAATATTCTTAAAAGCGATTCTCTTTTCTCTTGTAATTTTCTTCAATCAAATCAATGCTATATCCTTATGGTGAAAAACTAACAAAATGCAAATCATTACTAAGAAACCATGTTATATTTCTTTCTCCCGTAGTCGTAGTCCTCAACTTTTCAATTATTATCTGGATGGTACCTTGCTCACCTGTTCTGATTCAGTTTACGACCTTGGTCTTATTCTAGACCCTAGACTTAAGTTTGATCTTCATATCGACTATCGTGGCTGAAGCATTTAAGTGCTTAGGTCACATCCGGAAAATCAGCTTCCATGTATCTCTTACATGCTTCCATAGTCTATATATTTTCCTTGTCAGACCTCTCTTGGAATATGCCGTGCCAGTCTGGAACAATCTTGATTTGATCTGTTCTGACCAAATTGAGAGAGTCCTGCAACTTTTTGTGCATGCCTGCTATCTTAGATACCTCTACAATAGAATATATTACTCTTATGAGTATTTATCTGAGTGACTGAAGTTCTCGCCTTTACGTCTGAGAAGGACAGCTTACAGGATGCTCTACCTCCCTCTCTAGCTTTATGGTGAGCTTCACTGTGATTGGATTAAGGTGCTTGTAAAGTTGTTTTTTTATTACCTGAGGTGTGTCGATCTAGTAGATTTGCTCATACGAGAGAAATTCTTGACATGAGTCTCCTTGTCCCCTGTATTTGTAGCATTAATTCTATTTGTCCTCGTCTCAGTAATGTCTCTTTCTGATTTATCCAAATTAAGATCCTTACTACCTCTCATTTCCTAAAACTCTTTCCTTAATCTAGTGTTCTGATCTGGTTTTAACTTCTTTTGAGCGCGTATCTTGTGGCTGCTTTACAGCTGAATAAGCCAATAAAAAATAATAAAAACAGCTGCATTGTTTAATTTAAACAATTTAGTAACTTGGGGGGCATTATCAACCACTTCACCCTTTCACTTATACGATTATCGGTGTGTAACATATCATACCACGATGGGATTTGAAACATCTCTAGGGATATTATTAATGACCTTGATTTCAGGCCAAAGTTAGTGAGCGGGCTAATCACTTGGCTGCACTGCTCCTCTCCAGTTATTATTTAAATAGTTGCAAATCTTTTCAATTCACTAATATTCAATGGCAATCAAATTAAGGTTAAACACTTTTTTAAACAGTTATTGCTTTTTATTTATGTAAACTTATTTTTCTTACAAATACAAACAGTTTTGTTACAACCAAAGCTGATATAGAATTTGAAATTCGGAACAATTATATTAAAAATATAATAAAAGTAGAAGTAAAAACAACATATATTCTTGTATCATTACTTAAAATATAGATATAGCAATTTTACATATAAAATATACATTTCATCCAAATCACAGTTTGAATATTATTTTAATTTTGAAATAATAATAACACATGATATAACCCATTTTATTTTTATATATACATTAATTATTATTTATTTTTTCATATCTTTTTACAATAGTTTTAAATAATCTTTTAATTATTTTAGTATTAAATTAGCAACTTCTTACATTATATAACTTTGATTATAAATTGTTAGCATCTTTAAACAATTTCAGAAAAAAATCTATTATTTGATCTTTAATTATTGTTATTTTTTTTTAAAAAATAGGTTTACTTTCATTTGGATCATGCCAACTCAAAATTTGAGTCCTTAAAATAACATTTTTCGGGAATTTGGAAATAATTAGTACATAGAAAAATTGGAATATAAGAAACATTTATGCGTTATTTTCGTTCATAATTCTATTTTTATTTTAATGAAGTAACTAAAGATTAATCAACAATTATTAATTTATAATTTTCTTATAAATCTTTCCCTCTATTACTGCTACCTAATTGACTTATATGTCTATATTACACCGATTTCAATATAAATATATTAAACATTTGGGGGCATTTTAGCACCTTAAAAAACTACAAATGAACTGTCAAATTTATTAAAATTATTACTTTTTTAATAGTTAATTTTTTACCCTGTAAAAGTTGTTAAAATATCATTTTATTTATTCCAATTTGTTGTAGATTATTAATTTGAGGTCTTCGGGGTAATGAATCAATACACTTTAACTTCTCTATATGCAATGTTTCACCTCCTCTTTAGGCCTTTAAAATCTAGAACAATTTGGTTGTAGAACAATACTTTTTATGTTTCTATCAAACCATGTTTTTGGGGTGTGATTATTTCACATTGTAACAACTATTTTCAGCTCAATAGTATTTCTCTAAATCATTTAACCAAAATGCAATGAAATTTTCTCAAAGAGAAATCTTGTCACCACATGAGAAGATTTATAATCTATATCGAGTTAAACTACATAAAGAGTATTCTACCAATATTTTTTATTTTATTTTAGGGAGTTTTGTTATAAAAATAAGTGTATATAATTAATCTGTTATAAATTAAGTGGTCAATTTTATTGTCCCTTTCATATATGATTCAAAGGATAAGTGGGCGTCATTGAAGGGATGAAAAACAACTTTTTTCACTTCAACAATGTTTTTTTCTCCTTCAACGACCCCCACTTTTACGAGTTATAAATTAATAATACTTCACATAAATTCAAAAATGTTTCTTTAAAACCTATTTTGTACAAAATAGGTAAGTATACATACATTTTTGCCCTTGAAGAATGAATTAAAATGCTTACTTCTTTTATCTTCTTATTTTAAATAATATCTCACCAATTTTGAGGAAGGAAATTAATTTTTAAGTATTAAAAAAAATGATAGATATTGCCTCTGATTTAATTGAGTTTATTTTTCCTTTAGTATTACCTTTTATCTGATTTTCTCTCTATATATTTATATTTAATCAGTTATTTTTTTCCTTTTCTTTATTAACTTTCGGTTTTACAGACATTTATTTTCCTCTTGGGTTCACTCTCCCTGATACTTTATCTTTCTTTCAAGTTTCTGGGTAATTTTATAAAATTTTTAATCAATCTCTGATTTTTATTTTATATGCTTCCATTACATTGCTTTATTTAATAAGCTGCTTGTTTCTTACTTCGTTTCAAAAATGCTATGAAACCAATTATATGGAAACCACAGTAGAGTGACGCCATGCCTATCATATCCATGCTGAAATTGTTTGCGCTATATCCATAATTTTTAAGCACATCTCGTCCTGATGTTATACAAGGTACCTCTGGTCTTGGATCGCAAGCTGGAAATTAAAAAAAAACATTTTTTAATTGTTAAGACGTGAGATTGAGATTAAAATCTATCGCAATGCTTCCGTTATCTTCAAGCTTGGAAGCAAAATCAATTAAAAGCAAAAACTCAGGATTTATTTTTTATAAACAGAAAATTGAGCAGCCTTTATTCAAAATATATGACATTTTTACATTTAGTATCTCTTTATTTAGTGACAGGAGTTACAATACTTTACCACTATTATCTGCCACCATAATACAGTACATACCACAAAAGTTTTTTTGGAATAAAGTTCCTTATGGCTCGTTACAGCGTCTAGAGCCTAGGAGTGAATCCGAAAATAACGATTGTCACAAAACTGACCGTCACGAAATCGACTGATGATGATAACTTAGGTAAAATTTGCCCGATTTAGTTGAAATTTGGTACACATGTTTAATTTACTGATGCCCAGCGCTATTCGTTGGGCAAAGTTATCCACCCAAGCCTTCGTGCTCAATGCTAGCGTAAACGTAAGCTTCAAATGTAAAATTGGAATTTTAGCACGGAAAAAAATTTTAACTTCATCTATTCAATGAGACAAACAACTTTTATAAATACATTTTTTTTTAGTAAAACCAACACCGACACCGATATGAAGTATTAAAGCGGACCTAAGCCTTTAAAATAGAGAAAACAACGTTTTTACCGATATCTTATGTTCTAACATAACAATTTTAATAACACTTCATTTGCCTAAAGTACAATAGAAGCAGGCATGCAAATTTCAACCTGATATTAGTAGAAGTTGTTGTGTAGTGAAGTGATATATTTTAAATGGAGTAGTAGGCCGGGGCGTAAGGATTAGGGAAGTCTTGTGCCCTCACTACTCCGGCTGTATGCTACAATCATCCTCTTTAACTATCAAGTCATCATGATTAACTATTTTGAGTTACATATTTATTGCAAGACGCTCGCTCCAATGATAAAAAAGAAAGATTTTCTTTAATTTTGCCTTAACTCCGCTATGTACAAATAGTTAGTTAATTTTAATTTTGTCTCTTTTCTAACTCCGCAATATATAAGTAGTTAGCTCGTATAATTAGCAGTGTGATTTTGTAATTTATATTTAATGAAAAGCGTAAGGAACTTCGATCCTACTAGGTGTCCTGCGACACTGCAATTTTTTTTTTTTTAATTGGACATAATTTACCTGAAGTATAGATTTAATGATAAATTTAAAAAAAAATTATAATAAGCTCTAACAACTTGTTTTTTTTATAAAATGTTTATTTTATAAAAAAAAACTTACTGATTGTGTCAACTTGTGTCCATTGTAGTATGGATATGGACTCTAGAGCATAGTAAAACACTGAAATGTATTTTACCCAAGCAAAATGTAGTGGAACATCGCTGAAACAGAAATAAAAAAATAAATAAATAAACTATGCAGTAAAAGAACATAACCAATACTTTTAGTTATTTTTTGTATTTAACAAAATACAAAAGTAAATTAAGAAAATCTTATTATCAAGAAATATTAATAATTGGATTAAATAAAATTATGTTTATATAATTAATAGTGAAGAGTTTTTACCTTAGTGATAAGAAAAGACCACAGAAAGTTAACGTAACATTTTCAAATGGGACTGACACAAGTGATCCAGTTGCAACTGACTCAAAAACAGTTGATATTAAACAACCTGTAAATATAAAAACATTAAAATGTGTTATTGTCAAATGTTTGGATCCTTGAAGGGTAGGAAGAAGAAGAAGACTAGTACTCTTTCATGCTAGGTGGCAACGTTTTTTTTTTGTCCTTATCCTCAATTTTCCTTTTACTAATTCATTTGATAACGGCATAGGTATTATTTATTTATATCTGAAATTATTTGTAATAAAATGGCCATTGCTGTAATATTGCTGTAGTATGATTGGTAAAAGCTGTCCCTAAATAAGTAAACTTTTGTGGAAATTTCCTGTTTATTTTCTTTTAATATTAGTTGATGTCTATTTTATATAAAAACTGGTAGTGCTACATACTGGTGGTGTGGTGGCAGGTGCTTGTGACCTACAAATGTCACAAATGTCTTGCTAACAAATGTCACAACAGGATGGTTAGACAAGCTATTTTTAACATCTATCAATAAAATCATTACAGTTTGCCCAGTCTGAGTTGTATTTTGACGGGGCGGGAAAATCCGAAAAGTTGGGGTGGGGAGCCAATGAGAGGTCAGGATTTTGAATTCTAGAAGTTCGGGCCAATTAGGCAAACAAAAATGTCACAGGCCCCACCTCTCCCACAGGCTTAGTGTCTAAATTTTTTTCCTCATTTAGGTTGGCCAATCTGAGTGTCAAAAGTCACAACTCGTAACACTCATTCTGTAGTAAAGAATAAATTTCATCTCTTTTGGAATTGAAACCAGATGTCGGTATTTGGACTTAGATTCTAGGAAGAACCTTTTTTTTTATCTTGATTCTAAATTAATTGATAATTTTTTATGAATTATTAGGTAAACTTCAAGTACAAAAACCATTTAAAGAAAAGGCATGATTAATCAATTACCATAAGCAGTAGCTACCATGGAACAAGCGACAACTGGGACGCAGAACTGAATAAAACCGTATACTCCGCCGAATAAGCCTGCTATCCAGAAAACAAGTGCAGAGTACATAATTGGCTCCATTATAGTTCTTGGTAACTGCAAATAAAAATATTTTAGTTTACATTACACCTTCTTTCCATCAGCATTTTCATGAATAATTCTTGATGTATTATCCTTCTTTTTTTTTTTTTACTACATTTGATGATTAAGATTTGATAATAAGGGGAGGTAATAACTTACAAGAATCAATTTTCGCTTATAATACTAATAATATGGATGGACAAGGTGGGAAGGATGCTAAATAGAAGGAAAAATGTCCTCTCTCCCTGGAATGACTGTTCAAGGTAAAGGAACCTGTCCTACATATTTTCAAAATGATTATTGGTGACAGAATAGAAACAGATTGTAGTTGATTGTTTATTAAAGTAGAGACTGGCCCTCTTCAAGGCTATCATCAATGCTAAACAGAAGAAATAAAGTTAAGTAAATAATAAACAGCTTGGTTTTCCGTTAAAATTCACATCATGAAGGGGTTGAAGTCCAACATTTCACTTTCACTACTGGAAGCATCTTCTGGGTGTGGTGCATCTTGATGTTTACTTGTAGCAACAACAAGACATTCTGACAAATGGAGTGAAGGACGGCCTATTCATACTAGCTTTCTGGAATTTACATTATACCTGGATTCCCTGGGGGTTCCTTGGTCGGATTAATCCTTTGTTGGGATGACGCAATTGGGCAGGTGCTGCCTTCATCGGTGTTCCTTTATAGAGCAGGTGACATTTGAAGTTAGGAAGTGACCAAGGCGCCGCTTCTTGCTTTCTGCTTGGCACAGGTGCTAACCAGATGTTTCCAGGTATGGGAAAGAGTGAATCCATCCTCTCTGTTGAAGTTCTCTGGTTATTTCTGGATGGGGCTGCAGATATAATCTACGTTCCAGAAAGCTAGTATTAATACACCGTCCTTCACTCCAGTTGTCAGTATGTCTTGTTATTGCTTCAAGTAAACATCACGATGCACCATACCCCTGAAGATGTTTCCAGTAGTGGAAGCGAAATGTCGGACTTCAACCCCTTCGGGACGACAGATTTAACGGAAAAACAGCTGTTTATTAGAAGTCTACCCGCGGAAGCCTACGCACCAAGTTAAGTTAATAAGAGTTTATTTGAGATTTATTATTATATAAGTACATTTACATTGTATCATTACATGTACATTGTATGTCTGTCCTATGAAGTTACCAACATATTGTACTTATTTTTCTCAAAGTGATTAAGTTAAGTAACTCTTCATTTCTTCGCGTTATTTATTTCTTTTATACCAAAAATTGGACATACTAATAACATCAAAAATTTAAAAACCCAAGAAATTTTGTTGCAATTCTTACCAAGATAATAATTTTTGATAAATAATAAGGTCCTGGACTATAAAGACCATTGCCAATTTCTCTAAGCAGTATTGGTAGCTCCGATGGAAACATATGAAACACACTGTAGTTAAATGTAAATATTGTTTCTACGACGACCAAGTACAGAAAACCTTGTAAATTCTGAATGCCTTCTTGATCAGTTTTAAATCCGACGTAAGGTGATGATATCAGAAAAGCTATGAACTGTAGACAGAAAAAAATACAACACATAAGATTAAAATTCGATAATAGAAATGGATTATTTGCTTTAAATTAATTATTTTATTTCAATATGCTGAGGCTTACCATGTAAAAAAGGAATCTTATAATTAGAACTTTAGGTTTTCTTATTATATCGATACCAGATCTCCAAAGTAACCAGTAGAATTGAGTAAACTTTGATGGATTTTTTCTGAAACAAACAAATTTATATAAACAATTGTATATTTTTTAATTAAATATTATTGTTAGGATACTGTAGATATAAAACCAAACATTTTATCTGCTGCTCAAACAACTACATTAGTGGTTTCCCCTTGGAATATATATAATTGTCTGCGAATGTTTACTGTCCAGCTGTTCCTTCATATAATTTTCAAAGTCTGAAAGAAGTCAAATTTTGGTAAAATGGGGTTTCATGTAAATCAAGGGGCTTTTACACAATTATCATTTATTATTTATTTAACTTATAAAATATCGATAAATAAATAAATGAAAATAAAGATAAATCTACTTACATTTCCAAATATTTTTTGAATTCTTCCTCCTGAAAATAAAAATTATTAACTGAATCATTATGCAGGTAGAATATGGTGCACTTTCTAATAAGTAATAATATACTCTATTAACTTAATTAATTTGGATGGATAAGATTGAAACTAAGGTGTATTTTTTTTTTTTTTTTTTTTTAAATTGAAGAAAAGGCGACAAAATGATAGACCTGAAAAACCACACTTTTTATTATCCCTACAATATTTTTTCTTTTTGACATCAAGAAAGAGCTGGTGCCTTAAGTTTATTTAATTTTTAAGTTTTTATTTATAGTCCAGAAAAAAGTGTCTAACTAACATCAAGCTAAAATGATGTGTATAAGTAAATGTTTCGGTGCTTTTGAAGAATATATGGTCGGCTAAGTTCGTCTGCGGGACATAGCTTGGCAATAGGCATTTGAAAAAAAAAAACCGGTGGAAAGCGGCCATGTCCCACCCTGTTTGGTGGACAATGTGATTTTCACGATCCTGAGTACGAACTTAGTTTGTAGACCAATAATCAATTTGATGGTAGTTTGTCACTTTATAGGTTAGTTAGTCAAATATTACCAGAAATCAATGTGCGCCCCTGTCAAGGGACAAACTACCATCAACTTGATAATTGGTCTTCTAAGTTCGTACTCAGGATCATGGAAATCACATTGTCCACCAAAAAGGGCGGGACATGGCCGCTCTCCACCTGTTTGTTTTTTTCAAATGCCTATTGCCAAGCTATGTCCCGCAGACGAACTTAGCCGACCTTATATTCTTAAAAGGCACCAAAACATTTACTTATACACAAAATTCTAGCTTGATGTTAGTCAGACACTTTTTTGCACGCTAGCTCCAGGACTATTAGGTTTATTGTTTTTTTTTTGTTTTTTATTATTATTTATTTATTTTTTCAGATTTCAGTAATGAATGATATAAAAGAGACTAACCTGGGAGAGTGAATCCAAGGAGTTAGAGATTCCATTAGAGGGTTGATTAGATGTACTTGAATTGAGTTGTATATCGAGTCTTTTGACTAAGTCTGAATAATGTTTTGAATCTTTAAACGACCTTACGATTCTTCCAACTCGTACTCGACTTTCTAAATCTTCTGTAACCGCTAATTGACTAACAACAAACTCAGCTATATTGTACGATGGTGGACACACAAGCCCTACACTGAAATCAAACAGAAAATAAATAAACATGAGTAAGTAAAGTAAAGAAATATAATACAAAATTTGTATTCAAATTCTGATTGTTTCATTTCTTATGTTAAGTACATTATTCTTTGACATTTTCATGTCTTTACTTTGGCACATAAAAAAACTTGAAAAGTGTTACCAAGAATGACACCAAAAATGCGTTACTCTGTAACGACACCAAAACCCGTTGCACTGTCAAAATAAAATAAATAAATAAAGCAAAGCGAACCTGGTGGCATTTCATGTCAGTAGTTGACGTACATGAAAATGCCTCTCTGTCTTTTTTTTACAAGCTTTTATTTAACTTGCAATGTTTGTATGTATGTATGTATGTTCGGGTCAAATCTTGCAACTGAATTTTAAAGCAGTTATCCTCAACCGATTTGAAATTTTGCATACACGTTTAGTTTGGATGACAATGCATGGTTTGCTAAGTGAAGTCATTCTAAATCCAACATGGCGGGCAGTTCAAGATGGCAGACTAGTTATTTTTTAGCACGCCCATGATATGGGTATCAAATGAAAGGGTTTGCTGAGAAGAATATGAATAAAAGCTTGTTTTTTTTTTATAATCAACTTATTTTAGGTTTATTTTACATCCCAATCAAAACAGCATTATGTTATTTTAGGAAGGGAGATCCGGCCACTTTACTTATCTACTCAATGTGATCACCAGTGTGAAAAATGTCTTACCTCTCTGGGATTTGAACTCACCAGACATATGTTTGTTGGTGTTTTGACCTTGGTTTGTTTTAGGTGGAGTTGCGAGTACATTAACCTTAATAATAGTGCACTATTGTTAGAGCTTGTGTGAGTGAAATTACATTTTAATTTCTGACTTACCTTGAAAAGAAGTTGGCTACTTGGTGGGTTGACATAGTCATTCCTAATTTTCCTCCAGGTATAAGTAGGTAAATAGTATGGAACATATCAAACAATCCTGAGGCAGGCTGGTGAATAGTACATATGACTGTTTTGCCTAATCCAAAAATAAAACACCTTAGATCAATTACAAATTAAAATAATACAATTTTATTAAAATTATAAAAATAATTAGAGCGAGATTTTGACAAATATTATTTGTTTGTAATATAACTACATTTGGTCCCAACATTACTGGTATTCCAGTTTATGACCTAATTGTTCTCTATATCCATATCCCAGAATCACTCGCTAACATCTACTGTCCTTATCATTTCTTATAGGACCTATCTTCTCCTCGCTTTCTGAGAAATTCCTCATCATAGCCAGAAACCAGAATGAACTATGCTGTCATCACGAGGCCCTCCAGGTTGCCAGACCAAAGCTTCTCGTCGGTGGAGGTAGTAACTTGACCCAGTCAATCTCTTAAATAAGTGAGTTTAGGGCAATTTTAGAGAATGATGTATATGGTTTCTCTTTTCCACATTTACAAATTTGTCTCAAATTTTATAGTTGTTTTTAAGAAATAAATGTAAATAAAATATTTAATAAACAATATGAAATTAACAGTTACCTCTAGCAGCTAATGATCTCAGCTGTTCTATTACCGAAGAGGCATTAAAACTGTCTAAACCAGTTGTTGGCTCATCGCAGAACAATATCCCAGGATCGTTTAACATCTATTAAAATAATTAATTATAATTAATAAATTTTATATGTTAACTGTTAGCAAGACAACATAAAAAACCCATAACAACATTTTAGGAAATCCCCTCGCCAAACAAATTTGATGAAAAAAAAAAACGTGTTTTAGAACTGGGGTCCCCTCTGATTTAGGGACCCCCTGGCACTGCCCCCCCCCCCCCCGCGATGCGGGCCCATAGTTACGCCACTGATCTTAGCAATCTTTATGTTTTGATTAGGACTTTTTAACGCATTTATCAGATAAACCTTTTGAGGGAAACATCTATATCTTATCTCTCTGGCAGTTAAACTAGATATCTGTTCTTATATAGTTGTAGTTATATAGATATTATATATATGTTGGCGACACATAGGTTTTTATGACTAAAGTCAAAATTTATAATGATCAGAGGTGCTGGTAGAAGCTACCTTTATATTTGAAAGGTAGCTATCTAGTCTAAAGTTTCTGTTGCTTAAATTTAAGTATTGAGAACAAAATCACTGCATCATTTAAGGTGTCAGGGAGAAAAATAGCCTAACCCCCTAAATCAAAAAGCCAAGTTAATTAGATATTTTAATAGCTTTTATGTACATTTTCTTTAAATGTTATAGTCTAACCCTTATTACATTAAAAAAATTATAAATTAAAATCCATTAATATGTTCTTAATGGTCTCAAAACCAACTTTTATCATGATTTTTCTTGTTTAAAACATTTTAAGGAATAGTTTATTTTTAGGCTAGGTACCTCATTTCATATTTAACTTACAAAATTTAAAATATTTACTTATAGTTGTGGTTTTGTGGGTTTTTACCTGTACTGCTAAAGAAACTCTCTTAGCTTGTCCTCCAGACAAAGCACTCATTCTTGTATGTCGACATTTGTATACACCAAGCTCTCTAAGTAAGTCCCATACCCTTTGAGTCCTTACAATTTTTGAAGTATTCTTGTCCATTTTTAACCGTGCCTGGAAAAAAGTAATTTATCCATAATAAAAATTGAATTTTAACAAATGGAAATTAAAAAAAAAAATGTTAACAGATACATACATGGTAATACTTTATTTACATCCTAAAATATCTCATTTAATTAATGTATTATTGAACATGTTTAAAAAGTGTTCAACAGGCGATTCTTTACATTTCTATTTTTTTTATTTTTTATTTTTTTTTTATATTTTTAAAAAATGTCTCGAAACTAGATTTCTTTAATCGTTAAAATTGTCGGAACCGTTTTTTGAGTGGAAAAAAAAAAAAATTAATTAAAAAAAAATAAATAAATAAATTAAAAAAAAAAAAAAAATAGCTTACTAATTTTTTGCTCACTAATTTTGGACTTTAGGAACCTGAAAACTTGTTTAGTTAATCCATCAAAATATAATTATTATTATTTATATAAGAAAGTAAACATTAGAGAATTAGAAATGAAGTGTGTTAATTTTTTTAGTGTCAGGGATTAGTTTACTGATGTCGATTGATGAGGGTTTCAAAAATGTACCAGTATATTTTGTACAAAATGTGTACTTAGTTATTTGAACTGTAAACAAATCTTAAATTGTCATATAAATACTTATATACAAACATACATATTAATATGTATTAATGAAATTAATCAAAGCTTAAGTCCAAAGCCGCACGGCCACCAGAAGTGGAGTGGAGCATATATAGTTGAGCGGCCTCCACTTCTCTATAGGACCCCAGTGTTTTGAATGGAAGGGTGGCCACCAGATGTGGAGAGCTCAACTCCACTCCGCCCCACTGTTTTGAATGGAAGGGTGCCCACCAGTTGTGGAGAGCTCAACTCCACTCCGCCCCACTGTTTTGAATGGAAGGGTGCCTACCAGATGTGGAGAGCTAAACTCCACTCCGCCCCACTGTTTTGAATGGAAGGGTGCCCACCAGATGTGGAGAGCTTTAACTCCACCGCGCCCCATTGTTTTGAAAAGAAGGGTGGCCACCAGATGTGGAGAGCTCAACTCCACTCCGAAAGGTAGCCTTAGAAGAACAACTACTCCATTCGGGCTAGACATCGAATGAAGTAGGAGTCAAGGGCAAGACGGGAAGTGAAGGACCAGAATTTCTCTGGGAGCTGAGAGAAGACAACTGACAAAGAACTGAAGAGAAGAATATAGGGCATCTGGCCATTTTATACTCTAGCCTCCTCAACCCCTGCCTACCCCACTCCTAAGATAAGATTCTTATTACCGTCATATAGTGATAAACTAGGTGTGCAATGCAGTTGTCTGCTTGCAATATTGAGCTGAGCGTACATTTTAATCTTAACCAATAAACATTTGTATTTATAAACAGCTGAAATCGGATCAAAAATAGTAAAATCTCTATTTTTAATTTAAAAGCATTTTTTCCTGTTTATCTATTTTACCCCCTCTTAAATGAAAATATGACAAAAGTGAACATAACAACAATAACTGTACTCGTAAAGAGCTTTCCAACGACAAGCATCATGAAGGGCATATACTATTTCCACTTTTGTACCCTGTACCCCTGAGTCCTGTGTGCGAATTAGGACCATTTCAGATTTATACCTTCCTATGGTTGGTCACTATAACCATGCCGAATTTCGTGCGAATCGGTTCAGCCGTTCAGGAGGAAACTTTTGCACCCCGTACCCCATACTCCTGTGTACCAATTTGGACCATTTTAGATTTATACCTTCCTATGGTTGGTCACTATGACCATGCCGAATTTCGTACGAATCAGTTCAGCCGTTCAGGAGGAAACTTTTGTACCCCGTACCCCTGTGTACCAATTTTGACCATTTTAGATTTATACCTTCCTGTGGTTGGTCACTATGACCATGCCGAATTTTGTGCGAATCGGTTCAGTCGTTCAGGAGGAAACTTTTTATTCCCGTACCCCTGTGTACCAATTTGGACCATTTTAGATTTACAAAAGTGAACATAACAACAATAACTGTACTCGTAAAGAGCTTTTTAACGACAAGCATCATGATGGGCATATACTATTTTCACTCTTGTACCCTGTACCCCTGTGTACGAAATTGGCCCATTTCAGATTTATACCTTCCTGTGGTTGGTCACTATGGAGTATGCGTCAGAAAAAATGCAAAGTGTAATATAAGAGCTTCACTTTGCTCAGCTCAATAAATCATAGGATAATACTTAAGTTATATTATAATATATGTAATAAAAATAACGAAAAATAATGATAATATCTAGTTTAGATAAAATAATTATTTCGATTGGTAGTGTTGCCTTAAGGCCATTTTATTTCATGTCAAACATATTTATACAATTATTACAGTCATAATAATTTAAAATAATACCATCCTTCATTTGACAAATAAAGTAAAAAAGTAATTTAAAACAAATCTGCATTTAGACAATGAAGAAAAACAAACAAGATTTTATGAGTTCATTTAAATTATTGTTGTTCTTTTCTCTTAATTAATTAATATTATAAATTAAATAGAGACATTACCTAAATTTAATTCTCTTTGTTTTAAAATAATATGATTCCATGTATGTACCTGATAATTAAATAATTACGAACTTATCGCATCAAGAAAAAAGCAACACTGTTTATCCAAGTATTTTTTTCTTAAGATTTGAATTTGATATTTTAAAAATTTGTCATCTTAGCTATGATAACAATAACAATTATTAACGTATTGACGCAACAGTTTAATCGTTATAAATTAGTTATATTGATAACTATATATTATAAGAGAATAAAGAGTTAAAAGTTATTACGTTCTTCTATTCTAAGTGTCCGGTGTCCGTTCATCTTTACATTCCGCTGCTCGATTTTTTTACTTTTATCTTGTTTCGGATTGTCATTAGAGTTGAAGATTTAATTAACTAGTACATTTTCTTACATTGAAGTTTAAACTAGTACATTTTCGTGTAAAAGCGGCCACGGCCATACACGAAGAGGAAATCCTTGAGGTTTCAACTAAACAGTCCAGACCAGGAGGTCATCCTGTATGGCCCTAAGGCCGCCGTTGGACTGTAGTCCCTAAAATCCTGAACAAAAATAATTTTTTTTTCGCCTTGAGACCGGAGCTACGCTGTCAAATGCGGGCGTGTATTGAGTTGACAACAGCCAGCCTCGAGGATGTTTGAAGTTTGTGTTGGAAAAGGCGAGAGTTCGGTAGAGAAACTCCCCAAGGAAATCCCGGTGGCGTCTTCCTAGAGGATTTCCTCTTCGTTTATGGGCACCTTTTGTCTCACAAGTCATTGTCTACGTGTTTAAGGTAGTAAAGCCATTATAATAATTATAATTTTTTACATACATTATACCTAATTAAGGTTTTAATGAATTTGCAATATTTTAATTATGTACCTACCTAATTTTTTTTATATGTATTTCTTACGGTTTAGACCAATGTATAATGTATTACGTAAGGAAACTAGTCTTTTAAATGAGACATGGTATAAATTCGAAATATTTTTAGGATGTTCTAATAAATTACCTAAGTTAGAATTTTTAACCAAAAAAGTCGTTAACTTTATGTTAATACTATAAAACAAGACCAAAAAAAGGTAACACATTAAAATAAAAAAGCCTGATATGTAAAGTTGGAGATTGAGCTTACTAATAATTCAGGAACGCAATATATACTGTGAGCATGGAAATTATTCAGAAGGAATCTGATACGAAGTCAACCAACCTCACCATATAGCCTGTCTTGTTTCCTACGTATTTTTATTACGTAATTGATTTAGACATTAATATTTAACCTTACACCCCCCCCCCCCCCCCCCCCCCCTTTGTGAATATGCTGTTTATACTATTGTTAATTATAGAATATATATTTATGTACTTATAGATCGCAGAATCTATTATTGAAGAATATTATATTTACGTATTTTTATTTTAATATTCGCACTTTTAAATATGTATAAGAACTTTTTTTTTATATAACTCGTAAACGACGAGACAAACAATTGAAATCGCGTAAAACTTTTTATACGACTAAGGAGATAGATTATTTTCAAACAGATTCCGTATATATAGAGACCAGCATTGTTTACACTTAAATTTTACTAAATACATACACACTAATACAAGTACACAATTACTGTTAGGTAATCAATTAAAGTTAGGTGTTAGGAAAGATAATTGTAATGATAGGTAATCATTAATCATTACAATTTTTGTTTTCAATTTGAACTAATTTTTGCACATTATTCTCTTCTACACTAGTAATCTCGTCATAGATTTGGCCACCTGTGAATTACGCTGTTAACATACTGTTATGCAGGCCGGGAAGACATCCCTGTGTTAAATTGATGTAATAAAATGATTAAATTACATAAAACCTAATATAATCCCTAAATGAAAGAATAGTGTACCTCCCTAGAATCAAAACCATATATATCAGGTAGGTATATGCATGCACCAGCGTGTTGACTGTTAAACGCCATATTTTTAATTTCGATCCAAAATCAGATTATTGATACGATAAAATCTTATGTGTGCTATTTAAAATTGTCACTAAAAGGTATTAGACATTTCAAGAAGGGTTCGGTCTATAAAGAAGAAGAAATGTCCGTCTTTTAACTGGTGGCGATGGGAGAGGATATCTTTACTATAATAATATTAACTAATCTAACCTAATCATATATATCTTATTAATGACAATCGTAACTCCTGAATACAAGAATAAGGACCACCGACCTGACATCTCTTTACTACTTTTACAGTGATTCTATGACTATGACAGCCGTATGTTATCTGTTTTCTGCGACAGCCGTATATTATCTGGTTATATGTGCTTCTAATGCAGACGTATTTGGCTTCTCTAAAATCCGATTTATCTGGTTTCTTTGACAGCCACATTATCTGGTTTCTGTGAAAGCCGTTTTATCTGTTTTCTCTGACAGCCGTAGTATCTGGTTTTTATGACAGCCGTAATATCTGGGTTTTATGACAGCCGTAGTATCTGGGTTTTATGACAGCCGTAATATCTGGTTTTTATGACAGCCGTAGTATCTGGGTTTTATGACAGCCGTAGTACCTATCTGGTTTCTGATGTGACAGCCGTTTTATCTGGTTTCTCTGACAGCCGCAGTATCTGGGTTTTATGACAGCCGTAGTACCTATCTGGTTTCTGTGACAGCCGTTTTATCTGGTTTCTGCGACAGCCGTTTTATCTGGTTTCTCTGACAGCCGTAGTATTTGGTTTTTATGACAGCCGTAGTACCTATCTGGTTTCTCTGACAGCCGTAGTATCTGGTTTCTCTGACAGCCGTAGTATTGGTTTTTATGACAGCCGTGTAGTATCTGGTTTATGTGACAACCGTTTTATCTGGTTTCTATGACAGCTGTATAGTTTCTAGTTTTTATGACCTACAAACACCCAATTAACAATAGCTACCAATTTTTATCGTTGCTACCAATTTACATAGTTTGAGGGAACACCAAAAATGTATCCTGGAAGAATCGAATCCAGACTCCAGACTATCACTTTTTTACGTGTATGCTTAATTTATGCTACTGGGGATATTTTATCATTAAATGGCATTTTAGTATGATATGGAAAGATTTGACTTACCATAAGCTGCATGTGTTCCATGACGGTGACTGAATCTATGCAGAGGTCGTGCTGTGGTACAAAACCTGATATCCTCATCATCAGTTCTTTCTTTAATTCTTTTCCATTGACTAGTAGCTTTCCTTTTACATCACCTGGAACGTGAAGACAGAATAAAATTTTAATAGAAGAAAAAGGAAGTTGTTTTTTCTGTGTACAGAAAAACAACCATCATCAGTGAACTAATTGTGACTAACTAAATGGTCATAATTATTTCACTGATGGTGACCAACTCTAAAATCGAAACTGATTAGTTTTAAACATTACCTATTGAGGTTTTTTGATCAATTTTGCCTTTTAAGTTTTATTTGCTGTAATGACTAAATATGTCACTATCAGTATCTTTATGTAAAGATTTATTTACACATGCTAATTTTGAATACATTAAGTTTACCTGGAATATATTTTACCAATAAACAAACTGAAAATTTTATTTCCTATGGATTAAACATGGTTCATACTTGATGCAGAGATTTTATTCTTCGGGAATTCGTCAGATTCTTTTTTTGGAACCTTCGTGTCTAGTTGTATAAGTGCCTAGTTCCTAGGTACGTCCAAACCAATCATTTTGGGCTCCAAACGATTAACCCTTGTAGAAGATTTTAGAGGCATCTTAGTGGTTACATAACAAACTACAGCCTACCTTATTTTTAACTTAGGAAAGAAATCGAAAACACAAAGTAAAAATAATTTAAATAATAATAAAGTAAATACATTAACAAATTGACAAATAAATACCTTTTAACCTCTGACTTATAGTTGCTAATAAAGTAGTTTTACCGGCACCACTGAAACAAGGAAATATAATTTTTAGAACAGATAAAATTAAATAAAAACAAAGACTTTTAATATAACTATTACAAATATTATCAGTATGATTGTGCTCCGTTATCTTCGGAACTTTATTTCAATGGGAAAGCAACTTGGCTAATAGTTTGTAAATTTATTTTTTAATATATATATATATTTTTAAATGTTTAAATAAATATTTTTATATTGTATTGGACAGGCTAAAACATATAAATCTATGGCTGAAATTGATTTCACGACGTCAGATCTATGCTTGTTGAATAGAAATTGAGGACGATACTAGTAGTAAGATAGTATGGACGAACGTAGCAATTATTATTATTAAGCCTTATTTTAGGCCATTTTATTTGCCCAGTGGTAGAGAGTTACAGCCACTTCACATATCATACATCTGTGCAATGTACCACCGAAGAGAGTATGGTGCGATCATTAGTGAGCCATGTAAATAACATCACGGCGCGGAATCGAACCCACTACCTCGTGCCGCCCTTGATTCATCGATGGCCGAGCAGATGTAGCAAGCAATTAAATCTACACGGCCGTGTGGATTAAATCATCCGCACTGGCTCCCTGAAATTGAGGATAGTTATAATGCAAGAATGCTGTATTACTCCCCGATGAAGGAAATACATTTTTTCAGAAATGTCGGTAAATCCGACATACTTCTGCACTTATGGGTATATAAACTACAGAATGTTTTGGACTTATAATTTCTTTAAAAAATGTACGAGTCCATTAAAGTCGATTATTTTATTTCATCACAATATTTTCCTAATAATAATACAGATTCAGTTTATGAGAAAATCCAAATAATAATAATTCTACTAATCTATAAAGGGTTGGTTTTTATTTTTTACTTGATAATTAAATTTACAATTTCTCTCTTATAAACTTACGATAAAATCTTCTAAGCATATTTTTTTTTTAATTTCAGGTTCGCTAATAGGACTGTTGTGAATAGTGAGTTCGGATGTTTTTTTTTCTAAATTACCGCGATTGATATATATTTTTACCCTGTGCGAAAGTAAAGTTAAACTATTTATTAATGTTTTCGGTGGATCAAACTACAATAATTTCTTCAATCTATGCTGACATCTCTTCAATATCAACCACCTGTCTGCTGCACTTCTAAAACGATGTATGTATATAATATCATTGTGTAGACGTGAAGTTTAATAATTATATAAAGAAGGCAAATGCTTTTTATTAAGTCTTACATTATAGTCCTTAAGTCTAAAAGTTCTGAATTCATTAAATAAAGCATTCTTATAGCTTTATATAGTCATTGTGCAGTCTATGAATGAGACTACATACTTATTGCCTGTGTCTTGAGAATTTGAGTATAGGAGTGGTGTATAGATACTATTGTTTTGTACAAACTAAAATAAAATTTGGAAACTATGGTTAAGCAACGGTATATAGAAGCAATAGCGTATGGCGTATGGAATAGCGCCTCTGTCTAACTACTGCCCCTGATGTTCTTAACTTGATCCACGATTCACTATTCTCCAATCTACCTCTGCCAGGTGCCTTTGACTATAAACACTGCTTTTAGTTGTCCTTAAGCTCATTTTCTTAGTTTAAAACTTAAGGAGATCGGAGAATATCCACCAAGTTTAAACGCCAGATTCTAACGTAACGAACTCCCAATTGTCTATCCTCATATGCACACTCTAAACTCATATCTGTACTCCAAATTTATAGCTTACTGTGACACAGGATTAGGACTTATTATGGAGGAACAATGACGAAATCATTGCTTAACCATTTTGAAACTGTAAATGACAATAACGTAATGTAACAAATATTACCTTGGGCCCATAATGGCTATTAAAGTTCCTGGTTCTGCCACACCACTCACTGAAAAAAAAGATAAAATGTAAACGAAGTGTCTAAATTATGATCATGTTGAGTGAAACCTAGATAAGTCGATTTCAAGAGGTAATACGTAAATAGCTCTATGTCGGTCGAAATGATTAGAAAGATCGCCTGTAAGGGGCTATATAAATATTTTACTTCCGAGCTTACCGAAGGTAACGGAAGCTATGTCATCGATCTGAAGAACGAAAATATGTTTTGTCTCCAATTTCAAAAAATTCTAAGGTATAGAAATCCGTTTGAGATATCAGGAAACATTTTTGGTTCCGTGTCTGTCCGTCACTAAATTTTTGCGATCTAGCATATCCTAACAACTTCTCTTGCGATTTGAATGAAATTTGGATGGTAGGTCATAATTAGCATTGTTGGTCCACTATAAGTTTCAACTCTCTGCGGCCATTTGTTTCTCTTCCACGTGCGCACATGCATACATTTATTTATACCTATATCTTCAAAAGTATTCATCTGACTTTTATGAAATTTGTGTGGTTTGTAAAAAGTTCCACAGGCAGCCTCAAATTAATTTTAACCGTCTGCTCTCTTTAAATTTTGCTTAATTTATACTTTAATTTATGTAAAAAATCAAAACAATTTTGACGGTTTTAAAAGGGGGGGGGGGGGGGGGGGAATTGATTAAATTTAATAAAAATGTAGTTTGTAAAAGCATAAAATCATTAAAGTATTTGAAATAGGACGCGAGGAAGCTATCTTAGGGATGCACGATGCTACGTAGACACTAACAACTGCCGGGTCTGGACTTAGACAACAGCCAACTTTTAGATTAGCTGCTGATTAAGAGGATAGGCCACAAAAGCAAAAGGTAATTAACAACTTGATAGAAGATGTACCTGCTACTGAAACGGTGGTAGCGTACAAAAATGTTGACAAGTCCAAATTGTATGGACCATGTGAAAATTATATATTATCACTTAGCAAGAAACACTAAAAATCGGTAATGATAAAGTTTTTGTTAATATTTTTTTTCACAGTTATATAGATTATTTTCCTTATTTTAATAAAGTCTATTACACTTATGAGCATTGAGCATTGAAGCAACATCTCTCGGAGTATAAATAATTCCCATTCCCTCTCTCATAGAAATTAAGAGGGTATTTTTATGATGAGTATAATCGAAAAAGAAATTGATGTAATAATTATATATTGATATTTGATTGTATTTTTAATATTAATTGTTTTTAATTCAGTGTTGAGAAAGGACTTTAACCTTTTACCTAAGAGCATGAAAACTTCAAATAAAAACTTCATGTCAAAAATGTGAGAGGCCATTTAAATAACCAGTGACATAAAATTTACAATTTATTTATTTACAATTACAATTCATAAAATAAACTTAAGAATTTTGCTTCATTCAAATGTTGTTGTTTTTCTCTCTCGTTAATCTAGTTTTTCAGGTTTGCACTGACTATCTGGGACAGGATTTCAGGATATTCGGAATTCTTATGGTCCTAATAGAAGTTTATATCTTTTTTCAATCAAAACATTCAGCGTAAATATCCAGTGTCCACAGGTCTCTAAAGGAAGAACCAGTTTTGCTAATCGGGGCAGAGTTTCCATTTTATTTCATTAAAAAAAAAAAAATCTTATGTTTTTGTATAAAAAAATGTTTGCATACAATAGGGCGGTTTTATCTGGTTAGAACCTGTTGCTTAAATTTAACACTCAACACTTCCAT
The DNA here is from genome assembly GCA_951217055.1 of Gerris lacustris. Taxonomy (NCBI): domain Eukaryota; kingdom Metazoa; phylum Arthropoda; class Insecta; order Hemiptera; family Gerridae; genus Gerris; species Gerris lacustris. The sequence continues at coordinate 24,426,809 of OX578282.1, forward strand.
TGTTATCAATCCTTTTCAATTTGATTTTCCTAATTTTTAATTAAACAGCATATAGACATCATCAAAGACTTTTAAAAGCTGTCATTTACTCAAATGAATTTATTTTACTCTCAGATATTACTATTACAGAATATACTCAGATTAATATTTTATTCTTTGATGGTTTTCTCTGTCTCTCTTTCTCTATCCCTCTCTCTCTCACTCTCTCTCTTTCTCTCTGTCTCTCTCTCTCTCTCTCTCTCTCACTCTCTCTCTCTCTTTCTCTCTCTCTCCCTCTTTCTCTTTTTCTTTCTCTCATATGTATGTGTGTGTGCCAGCACACAAATATTATTTAAAAAATTTAATAATTTATTTGAATAAAAAAGTAAAATTCTATAAATTTTTTTTATAATAAAAGTAAATTTCCATGACGAGAGTAAATTACAGTTGTTACGTAAGTTAAGTTTGAAATCGTATGTCAGCATTATGGAAGGAAAATTACTGGTGTATCCGGATATTTATGAGACAGGATTATCTTGAGAAAGAAGTAATACATATTTCAAGATTATTTCGACTTTTATCGTTTCGGTACATTATATTTCAATGTCAAATGTCATTTATGGATGTATTTTTTTTTTTTTGTTATCATTACTATAAATTTTGGTGTAATGCCAAAAGTTAATCTTTTATAAAAGACCCCATTAAAAATGGTAAAATTCAATTATATGAGGAAGATTCAAAGGAAAAATACCTGACGGAGAAAGCCTTGGGGCGTCTTTCTATTATATTTCGCCTTTTACAGCATTTCTTTCTCCATAATTAAAAATAAATTTATATGAATGCTTAAATTTAAAGAAATCAAATATCTTCTTTATTGAATTTATTAAATTTTGGTGCCTTCTGGGGTAAATAAATAGGGTCTCATTAATAAATGGTTAAAAGGTGATATTTCATCCCTTATATTGTGTCATCTTCAAACTTGTTAGAGGTCAAAGTTGTGTAAAATCATTAAAAGAGTTTTCTTTAAATCATCAGAATTTTTAATCTAAATTTTAAGTCATTTAGTAGTTGTCTAGGAGTCTAGGTGACACCTAGTCACTGACTTCTGTTTGGAGTTGTTCAAGACAGCTTTATACCTATTTACGATAGTTAATAGTATCTTCTGATATTGTAAGAGGGTAACTGTTTTAATCCAACAAGAGGAAATTCATAATTCCTTATTATGTTCAATGAGCCACGGCGAGAAAGAAGTATAGTAAATAAAGATGACGAATTAAGAAGTTATAGTTGTAGTTTAGTTATTAAAATAAAATAGTGTGGTTATCGTATTCGCAAACTCTATGGCAATTGTACAATTTGATTGATAAAAATAATTATAATGAAATGAAAGGGCGCTGTCAAGGTTGTTCTTTGGGCTCTAGGATTCTTTCCTAAATGTCTGTCTGGGCACATAAACATTGCACAATTTAATTCTGTAAAATTTGTTCCTGTTTCGTCTTAAAGAAAAAATAAAACGCTTCCTATTGCGATATTTCGACCCCTCCTTGGGTCATTCTCAAGCTAACTGACTAGAAGATTACACTACATTGATTTTTTTTTAAATCAAATTGAAATGTTTTTGAAACTTATTGAATCGTCTGATTCTCGTCAAACTTTCTGCATTTAGATAATGTTTATTAAACTAAAGCCGGGTTTACACGGGTAGAGTAAACAGGAGAGTAGAGTAACTCTACCGGTAGAAACCCGAAAAAACGCTCCGTAGAGTAGAGTACTATACCGCTTGCAGTAAAGTGGACTCTACTCTACTTCCCCCACCACAGCTCCCACTCTACTAGCTTTCCCACTCTACCCGTGTAAACGTTTTCAATAGCAAGTAGCAAGTAGAGTTCAGTTTCAGTTTATTATACGTGTGCAATAATTTCTGCTTTTTTACTTTACTTACTACTAGCTTATGTGTAAACGCTCCAAAATCAAAATTGGTAGAGTAGGAAGTAAAGTAAACTCTACTCGCTACTCTACTGTTTACTCTACCCGTGTAAACTAGGCTTTAAAGATTTTTTTCATCCTACTTTTCCTTGTTCTTTCACTTTTTTAAAATAAGATTTAAAAAATTCAATGTAGTGGTAGTGTAATCTTCTAAGTCAGATTGAAAATGACCAAAAGGAGGGTCGAAGTATTGCAAAAGGGAGCGTTTTATTATTTTCCAAAAATAAAAGACCAAACTATTTCTCTGTATCTTAGAGAGAAATAATCGTGACAAATTTTAACAATTATAGGAGAACTATTTTCTAGGGAGAGTAAACGAAAAATTGAAGTTTTTCTTCAAAGTATACAAAATGTTTTTTATCTCTTTATTTACTAACAAAGGAGATACATTACTTTATTACATTTATCTGCCAGCTTAATGCAGTATACCACAAAAAGTAAAGTTTTAAAAAATTGGACAAAACCAATTATCTCTAAGGTACAGCAATTATAAGTAAAATAACGTACTTTTATTTGACTAATCGATTTATCAAAATGAGTTTTTAGACCAAACAAAGAGCTCTCACTTTTTTTTGTTAGTAATGAATACTCCTAGATAAAGTATTCTTGGTAAAGAACACTTCTAGATTAAATTCTTGATAAGAATATATAGTTCCTAGGTGGGATATTAAGAGAAAAAGTACAAAGTGAGATCAATTATATGATAATTTAATATAATTTCCAAAATCATGATCATCTAACATTAATAAAGCTTGGATGCAAGTATGGTCCAATTTTAGTTTTCTATACCAGATAATCCCTTAATTTTTTAAGTATTATTTGATTATATCCTGATATTAATTTTTACTTTCTCATATATGTTTCAGGTAAGTTTTTGAATTCATCCGCCGTGAGGAAGGCAAGGTTAGTGGCTCACCACAAAGTGTGATTGAGTAGGTGCCTTTATTTTAAATATAAACTTTGGTCACCATATATTGTGGAACCATTTTACTAGAGAAAAGACATGTTATCGTTCCTACATTCCTTCACCAAAAAGTATTATTGGTCAGTAATGAAATATGGTCAGTAATGACAATTTTTTTTAGGAGAACACGTGAGATTTTGTGTATCCCAACGTTTCGATAACCTAGTGATCATTCTCAGGGATTTATGCTACTGATGAGAGTACATTAGCAGATTACAATGCTATAATATTACTCTCAACTATTCTAAGCTACATTCTAATGCCAAGATATCTCAATATTTTGATCTAATTACAGTTGCTAATTAATAACTCACATCATGAGCATCTTCCTTGAAAATGATCCCTTTACAACTGCTATGTCGCAGAATTTGAAACTCCTTTATTTATTAAACCACATTGTTAGATTTTTAATTCTTGGCAGTAACTTTTATAACTTAATTTTTAAACATAATTTAACTCTCCAATCTTTTTATCAGTTCTACGTTATCAATGATAACATTTATAATATAATATGTCTTTTCTCTAATTGTGAAATTATTCTTAAGGGAAGGCAATGTGACTTGAGAAAATTATAAGAATTTGAAAGGGTTGTTTTTTTTCTTCTTTTTTTTTAAATTACGAAAGTAGTTAAGAGTCTTAAGAGTTGGATTTGAAAACTGTGTATTATTGATAACAAGACAAGAAGAAGCTGAACTTCTATAGAGATGAACGAAAGCACTCATATAGATATGTACTATTCTGAATATTTCGAGGAGGATGGCCCCATTCCTCATTTTAAGGTCTAAATCTTCAGATTCCCATCTCACGCTTCCTCTCGCCCTACCAGGGTTTCATGCTGGACCAGTAAATTTCTTATATTTACTTTGCCTACATTTTGATAATTGCCTAAATTACGTTAAGTTCGTCTTCAGAATGAGTCAAACCACTGTAGAAATCAAACAGAACTTATGCTTATATCTAGACTGCTGCCGTTCTTGAACATAATAGATTAATGTATACAAAGATAAAATAGAGCTGCTTAAAGAACTATACCGTTCCATCCAAATTCATTTTATCTACATTTTATATTGGTGAATGTTGAACATTTAACAGAAACGGGATGCTCCGTGCAAAATGCTTCGGAGATTTTTCATTAAAACCATGCTTAAACTCTACGAGAAGTCAGTTCAGTTTTTGCCTTCAAATCGTGAATTAAAATTATTTTTAACTACTTGTTTGTTTCTTCCTTAGTTATGTAGATAACTTGTTAATTAGTTGATTGGTTATTAGTTATCTTGTTTACCTATATTATGTATTTTGTTTTATTGTTAGCTTACTGACTTGATCATTAGTGTATTCCTGTACTCGTTAGCTTCTTGCTTGTATATCTTTGTTTTTTTTTTTGGGTAACTCGTTAATTAGTTGACGTTTTATCATTTTTGCTTCTTTACTTGTTGCTTTATTTCATTTGTGTAATGTTGACTTATGCATTAATGTTACGAATGCAGCTTTATGCGTTGTATAAAAACAAAAAAGTCCAAGTTGTATAAAAATTTGGGGGGAAGAAGGGGGCACCTCATATTGTACCCCATGCCATTTATAATTTATATGCTATATATTAAAATATAAATACTTGTATAAATACCTTTCCTAAGAATCTTTGCGTCAATATATCTGGTAGAAATGAAGTTGCTCTTTTCTTCGTCCTTCTTTTTGATCCATACTGAAAGTTCATGCCAGGATAGTGTAAGTCCTCCCTGAACTGGGCTAGGAGTCCCTGATCTATTTCTTTTACTAAGTCCTGGACTAGAGGTACCATCCTGACCAGTTAACAAACTGATCTCCATTACTGAAACACAAGAAAAATAACTATAATGTTTTGTAAGGGTTATCATTATAAATTGTAATGAAATTGATACGATTGTATTTATCTCTGTGGAAGAAGATATGCAAAGTAGGGGGATGATCTACAAAATATCTTTCTGATAGATTTCCGATAATATTCTTATAGCCTAAAGTTAAACCAATGACTGAGAGGAGTAGGTCTTTTTGGAACGAAGTTCCTTATGGCACGTTCTGGAGCCCGGGAGTGATTCCAAAAAAAAAACAACCAAAATCACCGTCACGCTAAAAGCGTCACGAAATCTACGGATGACGATAACTTGTGTAAAAGTTGACCGACTTAGTTGAAATTTGGTACACATGTTCATTTTACCAATGCCCAGGACAGGTTCGTTGGACAACGTTATCCGCCCAAGCGTTCACGCGCAACGCTCGCGTAAGCTTCAAATTTAAAATTGGAATTTTATGACGGGAAAAAATTCTAACTTTATCTATTTAATGAGACAAACAATTTTTATAAATAATTTTTTTTAGTAAAACTAACACCGACTCTGCTATGAATCGATAAAGATCGCTAAATTTATTAAAGCGGACCTAAACGTTTTAAATAAAGAAAACAACGTTTTTACCAATATCTTACGTTCTAACGTAACTATTTTAATAAAACTTCATTCACATCGTCTAAAGTACAATTGAAACAGGCATGTAAAATTTCAACCTGATACAAGCAGCATTTTTTTTACAGTGACGTGATATATTTTACAATTTTTAAAAGTTGATGGTTTAAGTGTGGGGTTTGTAGTTAGTCTAGGTGGAATATTAAGAATGTAGAGTGATTCCCCCTCTACTATACTTGGTTTGGTATTGTTTCGTGTGCAATCCCAACTCTTATATCTTTCCATCTCTCTCTCACTATACTCTCTCTCTCTTACTCCTTCTTCCTGTCAAACTCGCTATTTATCCACAAAACAACGGTTTTTTTCAATTATTGTTTCTATCATTGAGAAAAGTATTCGTTTATTATTTAAAATGGAAAGTGCACCAAGAGAATCGTCAGAAATTGACAGTGTCGACAGTGTTAAATTATTAACCAGTAAAACTGTAAATATATAAGTATAAATTGATGTAGTAAAATAATATATTGCTCATAAGCGGATCAAGGGATTTTTGTAATAAGTTTTATGTAATAATTTTACTAATAATAATTTTCTAATTGAGTCAAAAATATTTATTGGAACGAGTAGTTAGCAACGTATACGTACTTAGCAGTGAGCAGTGTGATTTTATATTTTATGAAAAATGTAAGGAACTTCGTTCCTACCGGGTGTCCCGCGACACCACACGTATATTTTATTATTATTATTACTGGTATTATATTACATTGCTCTGTAAGTTTCATCGCACACCTATTACCCCAATTTTGAACCACTTCCCGTCTTTCAATATTCCCAAATTTTGCACATGGAAACAATTTAGGCGAAGAATACAGAAACAAAAAAAAAACATTTTTTACAAATGGTACTTTTATATTAATTATTATATTTACTTACTTCATGGCGCTCTATACAGAGACCCTGACCTACTCACTTATTCCTACATTTTCGTTGACGGAAGTTTAATGTGTTGTAGAAATAAGAAAGCACGAGATTTGGATTTATACTTAGCTCATGTACATTAGCATTTAAACTTACATTTTCATCGCTCAACATTCACCCCTAGAATATATCTATTGTTAAAAATATGGAACTTTTTTCTTTCATCTTGTTTCTTCCCTTGCTAAACTGTTACGCATCCTTTATGGAATTAACTCAAGGCACTTTGTCACTTATCCTATTAATGATACTTAGATATGTAAAATTAATTTTAAATTAGAGTTCATTACAAACTGGACCAGAAATAAAAACTTCACACCTCTACCTCTGCCCATATTAGTTCATAAGATATGTGAGACTAATGTTTTATTATTTTGACACTGACTAACTGATTGACTCCTCAAAATTCTCCCATTTTCTCTGTATAAAAATTGAATTTATGTAAAGTATTTTAAGCCATAATAAATTACAGCTTCAGAGATAAAAATACCGTAAGGACAGAAGTTTGGTTTTATTGTTAACAAATACGACTTAATTTCCCATTTGTCTTACTTTTGGCATGTTTTTTACCGACTGTTGAATTTTTTATGGTTTTATTACGTAATAAATATTATAAAGTATATTATATATAAGACTATACACTCACATACACACACTCACACATTATATATATATATATATATTAGCCTTCACCCCGCGCTCCGTGCGAGGCTCATGCTAGGTATCAGGGGCTATATGTTTCCTATTATCACGTAGGCCCAGCAATTAATCGTTAATCGAAATGCCAAATTAGTTTTGTTTCCAAAGCCTTCTAGTAATAAAATCAGGACTATATATTATTATACATAATTCATTCCATTACTAAGAATATAATATTCTTCAAATCGTAGCTTGGAGTCTACCTATATATTTAAAAAATAGCCAATAGAAATAGAAACTAAGTAATTCATATAATGAATAACAATGCTAAAAAAAGGTATAATAAATAAGAAAATAAACGTAGTCAAAACCAATTAGACTGGGAAGTGATTGAACAATCATAAACCATAATAGTGCATTAATTTAATTATTACCATTATCTTCTCTCAATACGGCTGTTGCACCATTAAATATTTAATAACTCTAGTTCTAGAAATAAATAATAAAATAACGAATACTCGATTTAAAGAGCATTAATGTGAAGTTTAAGCACCCCAATCAGAAATTAAATCGGTCCACAATTACGGACGCCATAAGAACTCAAAGTCAAAATTAAAAAAAAAAAAATCCAATTTGGCACGATTTAAGGTAGATCCGATGGAGGTACGACAAAAAGTTATAGGACCAAAGTTGTAGATCTTTAAAAATCAGTTACCGCTGGTGCAAAATCTGCTTCTCGATACGACTTACCGTTTAGCCCCAATAAGCCTCCAAAAAAACTTTAAAGTGCGTCCGCCATCTTTAATTTTTTGAGGGGGGTAAAAATGTATTTTTTTAACTCGGATTAGTCTAGTCGGTTTGGGCCATTTCCGACCAAACGCAGTAAACTGCGAGTCTCTATAGGTGGTCTAGAAGTACCCAAACATTTTTTTATGTTTTTTATATATTTTTTAAAGTAATATTGTTAATAACTTTGGTTCTATTCAATATTATAGACTGTATACTATATAAATATCTAAGGGTACGAAAGTACCCCCGCCAACTCGAGTACAGCTGTAGGTACCATTCTTTCTGGAATTAACTAAAGGCACTTGTCCTATTAATGATACTTAGAGATGTAAAATTAATTTTAAATTAAAATTCATTACAAACTCTACCCTATATCATCAGTTCTTAAGATTTGTGTGACTAAAGTTTTTAATTTTGACACTGATTGACTCATCAAAATTATAAAGCACTTTTAATCCTAGAAACACAAATAAATACTATACACGTTTATATTTTTAAAAACATTTTCTGGCATAGAAATTACGCAGCACGAGTATAAAAAGTTGTATTACGACACTGCATGACATTTTATCTTTAAAATAGATCTTAATTTAAACTTAACTTAACCACAGGGAAAATATAAATTAAATAACAGCTGTTTACCTCTTTGTGCTGCGTAATTGCCAAGTCAGAAAATGTTTTAAATCTGTAGAGTGATTTGGGACATAAAATGTTTGAGTCTGTGAGGGACAGAGAATAGAGAGGGGGGGGGGGGGGGGGACAGAAAAACAACATCATTTACTTGTACTGGGTAAATTAGACCTTGTAGAACTTACTCGAACTGGGGTAGACTTGGCCAAACCTATATGATCGCACAACTTTTTACGCGAGACTTGGCTTATTATATTACACAAGTTTTTTCCTTGATATATATATAAAATACTATATATATATATATGTATATATATATATATATATATATATATATATATATATATATTTATATATATATATATATATATATATATATATATATATATATATATATATATATATATATATATATATATATATATATATATATATATATATATATAATCTTATTTACTAGATAAAAATAAAAAAATAAGTGGTTCTTATTAGCATAAAAGTGTAAAAATGCAATTACAAACATGGAGTTGTAAACAAAAAGAAATTATTAACGGTTGATGAAAAAATGCATTGAGAAGGAGTAATTAGATATGTATCAGGCAAGGGTAAAAATACTGAGGAAGGACTGAGATGTGATAGTATAGCTGGATGAGTAACTCAATATACCAATATAGAGCTCGGATTGGTTGTAACTCTAGCCATCTTGTGACTAATTCGAGGGCATGGCGGCGCTGTTCTGTGGGATTCTTCTGTTCCGTTTTTTTTTTTTACTATGTGGGAATTATTTCTACAACCGCAGATGAAATAATTATTTAACTTTCCTCATCTAAATAAGTAGTTTTGTTTTATTTTACAACTATAAATTGTTGATATGACATTCTGAAAGCAGTGCCACCTCACTACTGCTCCTTTTTCCTTACATCGTGTACTTGCCCTGCAACTCCTTTTTTCTATAGTCCGTCTCCCAGTTTGTCTATGCCTCACTACAAGTTCCTTCAGGATTCCAATGAAATGCTTGCTTCTTAAGTAGGAAGAAGAAGACAGAAATAAACAAAATAATCTCTATACAAGCATATAAATTAGCCAAAATATTGTTCCCACTAACCCGTCGTCTCTCCCTCCCCCTAGATTCGTCACTGGCAGTTATATTATTATTTGGAACTACTTTTATGAAATAAAAATAAATGTGACAAAAATTAAATCGTATTTTCGTAAACCTTGGCAGGGATTCCTGGCAAAAGCCTAGCTACAGCTCTGCTTCTCTTAGCTTTTCTTGAGCTTTTTAGTCGATTGCTAGGGACTAGTCCTGAAGCACACCTGATCACAGTCACCGAGCGTTTATTTAGCACTTCATACAACTTTTTATGAAGTATGTTTCAGCCAAAATTTCCATATTCTTTCGTAGAGGATGAAAAAACTTGTCGAAGTTATAGCACCACATACATATATAAAGCACAAACTCTACATGGATCAGCGTTTCAAACATAAAATCAATTTAATAGTTTCAAAATCAATTTACTAGTTTAAAAATCAATTTACTAGTTTAAAAATCAATTAATTACTAATTTCTAAAATCAATTTAGTGATTTAATTTTTGTGCTTCTTAACATCTTGTTGCATTATTCATGGTTTTTTTCCTATAAAAAATTCTGGTCCTAAAACTTACGTAATTAATATTAGACCAAGCTTCTCCTCTGCTGTGATTGAGTAAGAATAACGGTTCTCTTTGATATAACTTACTTAACACTAATTCAAACTAAAGTTTAGAAAGTCTAAAGAACTCTAAATACTTGTCGACACCAAGTGATTAATTATCAATATTTTTAAGATCCTTATTGACCTTCATCCGTTCTTCTTTTTAAGATGAGATGTCTTTTAAGTCTTGGCGCACTTAACATTGATAAGATTTGTTCATCCTCACTTTTTTTTACCAAAAGGTATTTAAAAAAAATAGTATCCTACTAATTCAACTCATTGCCGCATTTAGAGGATCAGTCTTTCACTTCACTCTGGTGTGATCACTTGATGTGACTCGCAACCGTCGTAAGTGTCGCTCCAGCTCCAATAACAATGTACCGTTAAGGTTCATTCTGATATTTTGATCTAATTTCAGGAATCTTCCTTAACTAGAGCTGCAATATGTGTGTTATTTATTTACACCGTTATTTATTTATTAGTTACAGATTTCAATTAAGTAATGACTATATTTCTTGATTAACTTGTGGCAGTTCTTTATGTAGCAGAATGATCACAACAATAAGTTAAAAAAGTCGATTTAAACCAATTCTTACATACTATACCAGTACATTAAATGTAATAAATAGGATTTCTATTTTCCATTAAAGCTTTGGGTTAGTTTGATTTCTGTATAATATATTACTATTCATATTGTAAATAGGGGAAACAAGTATTAAATAGTCCTTAAAATACAAAAATTAATCAAATTCAAACAAACTTGGTAAAGGATGGCTACTGGTTTTATCCAGAGAATAAAGGGATTCAAGAACGTTCTCACCTTTTACCTTAAATAGCCCTTGGGAGCTCATTTTTAAATTCATTTTGTTTCTAAATACCATATTAAGATTAATGAATCATTTACTTTCATCGCCGAAATGTTTTATTACACTTAGAAAGATAATATAATTAGACTTTACTGTCGTTATTTATTTATTAATTTTATTTTATTTTTTATATATTTTTTTTTACGTCCGGTTTGACATTAATAAATGGACATGGAATCGGTTACTTTTACTTCACTCATCTAATTGATGTGATCAGTGTAAAACTTATCTTACCTAATAGTTATACTTACAAACTAGTTTTTGTTTCGTTGCTTACCGAAGATAACGGAATGTCTTAAAACTCAGTTTCAGACAAATGGGAAAAAATGTTGATCCCGTGTCTGTCTTTCGTTCTGTTTTTGCGATCCAAAATATATTAAAAACTACTCGTCCTATTTGGTTGAAATTTGGATGGTTGGTCAAAATTAGCCTATTATTGGTCCGGTATAAATTTCAACCTTCTGTAATCATTTGTTTCTTTTCCACTTGAGCACAAACATACATTCATTAAGACCTATAACTTGCTTAACTGACCTAAATAAGTGCTTATTTTAGGTTTTTTAAAAAATTGGATGGATTGTCGAAAGTAGCCCACAGATGCCTCATATTAATTTCTGCCCTCAGCACTCATTATTATTATTATTATTTATTTATTTATTTATTTTTTTTTAATGATTGATAGGTATAGAAGTGAGTTTAGTAAATAAGAAGATTGATCGCAAAACCGTTTTAACAAAAAGACGATTGATTAGGTTGATTTATTTTCAAAAATAAATTATATTATTATGTGTAAATTAACAAATTAATTCTTTTGTTAATTTATAAATAAGTAATTTAAAAAACAATTTTTAATAAATCCACAGAAAAAAGTGATTCTACAACATTCTTATTAATTTTAAGTTTTTGGTAGTTTTCATACTACGGAAAGTTTAAATTTTAATTTAAATCAAATTATAATTATTTTTTACTACGGGAAACAGACAGTGAAAAATACACTCCCGGCGCGGGAGTGTATTTTTCACTGTCTGTTTCCCGTAGTAAAAAATAATTATAATTTGATTTAAACATTCTTATCTAACACCGTGAATAGCCCTTTGGAGGTTATTATTAATTACTTTTGTTTCTAATCATTTACTTTCATCGTAGATCGTTCTTTTTTCGTGGTAGTAGTGAGTTTGGTAAATACGAAGATTTAGAAAAGTCAATTGATTGGGTTGATATATTTTCAAAAATAAATTATATTATTATTATAAATTATATAATTATTATTATTATATACATTAACAAATTAGTTCATTTAGTTAATTTATGAATAAATTATTTTAAAAAAATATTTTTAAAATAATTTAAATATTCTTGACATAAAATAAAACATATTGACTTTGAGTTAAACGAGAGAGATATTAATATACCTAAAAAATACATGTTTTCCTTGAGTAATAAGATTGGTAAACCTGGCGCAGTGCCCTTTAAATTTATATAATTTTTAATAAACTTCAAAACACTATTTGGTCCCGTCCACTAAATAATTTTCATCTTAATGATACTGGTTGAGCCTTGCCAAATTTTAATTTTTGTTTTACCCCATTTGATTGTTCTGATAAAATACTGTAAAATCAGTTTAGATTTGAGATATTTGTTTTAATTAAAGATATTTACTATTTACCGCTACATTTTTTGCAACTTCATCTACGCTCTTAACTAAAAATAAATTACTTTTATGTATAAGCAATTAGCATATAAAACAATTTTTTCTTATATTATTCTCTGTACGATTATTTTTACAGCCAAACTTGCCGTATGTATAACGTAAGCATTTTGATCTTTCACAAGAATGATTGGCTGAATGTGATCGCCTCTGATTTCAAAAATTTCTGGACAATAATCTGTTTCGGCGTTTCCAACATTTTTGCGAACAAACATATCTTACAAATTACTCGTCCGATTTTAATAAAATTAGGTTTGTAGGTCCATAATTAGTTCAATTGTTGATAATATAAATATAAGTTTCAAACTTTTGCACCCATTGGTTTCCACCAGCGCACGCGTAAGGGTACGGAAAAGGTCTCCCCTTAAATACATGTATGCCAAATTTACAGTCAAGGCACTGAATCCTTATTTTAAGGACTTGGTTACATAACTGATATTTGTATTAGTGCGATGTTCTTCTCAACTTTTCTTTTATGATAACTTATAACTTTTAAGTTGCAGACTTGTTCGGTTAATCCTTTACGGTCTAGATATGATTTAAGACTTGTTCCCATCTTTCGTTTGACAGGTATGATTTGTAGTGGAACTTTTTATAAGTAAACTTGAACCTAAAATATGGTTTCTTAAATATTTTAGTGTTTTTATGTCTTTCCGTGATTCTGCGTTGAAATTTGGACTTGATTGATACTGGATTTGATATCCATGTAAAATTTAGGGTATATGTAAATTGCACCATTTTTTAGCAGAAATAAAAAAAGAATGTTTTACGAAGTAAGAAAAAGTAAATTTCACCACTACTTCTCAAAATGAGGTAAGGAAAATAGTGTAAATTGCACCACTGCCTTCCACAACGAGGTATGTCAAACTATGTAAATTGCACCACTGCCTTCCAGAACAAGGTAGGTCAAACTATGTAAATTGCACCAATTCCTTTCAACCTCTTTTCAGTGGTTTCATCTTACAATGTACATTGGAATATCACATTTCTGTAATTGAAAGTAACAATATCTGTTAGCCTAACAATCAAATAAGACAAATAGACATATAGCCCAATTTATTTTGGGACAAAGGAACATCACACTTATGTAACAAAAAGTGAAAAATTCTATTAGTCCAATCATTAAGTCAGACAAAGGGACATTTAGTCCAATGTATTTCGGGACAAAGGCACATCACACTTATGTAACAAAAAGTGAACAAATTCATTAGTCCAATCATTAAGTTAGACAAAGGGAAATTTAGTGGTGCAATTTACACTATTTTACTTACTTCGTTTCAAGAGGTGGTGGTGCAATTTACATGGTTTGACTTACTTCGTTTTAAATTGGAGAGGTGCAATTTACATACTTTGATTTACTTCGTTCAAAAAAAATGGTGCAATTTACAGTTCCCCAAAATTTAAATTTTGTTGCATGTTTGTTAGTCTCCAAATTTTGTAAGCTAAATTTGACCCACTTCCTAACTACCTAGAATACTGAAACTTGCACAGACTATGTATTTCCAATGACAATACAATAATTTGTTATTAATTTATTTTTTTATAATAAAACACTATAAATTATATTTTGGGGTTTATAGGGTTTTTTTATTTATAATTTTTTTTGGTTAAAAAATATACCTATTTTGATCTCCTATCTTCAGCTACATTTCTCCTTGCATCTTGAGCTTCTTAACATACTTAGGCTATAAATTACTAAAAACTCTTGGCTATAAATTAACATACTTATTATTATTTAGTTATTATAAATTAATTTATTTTTAATAGGACATTTATCAGAAACAAATATTAACTTTCCATTTATAAAATAAATATAAATGAATGTTAATATGTTACTGTTAAATGTCTTGTTAAAAATATGCTAAAATAATGAGGAAGCTTTTGTTAATTTGTGGCCTGAAGAAGCCCAAGCAAGGTGTAAGGCAAAATTTAGCTGGAGATGGAAAATTAATTAAAACAAACGTTAATTTTTTAACCGAAAAATGTATATTTTAAATAGTCTGCCAATTAGTGTGGCACATAGCTTGATCGCGAATATTTTAAATACTTTAATCATTTTATGTTTTAAAAACCTATATTATTACCTAATTTATTTAATTCCCCCCCCCCCTTTTTAATTGCATACATAATTTAAAGTATTTAATTTAGCAATATTTAAAGAGCGCAGACAGTTGAAATTAATCTAGGACTATCTACTGGCTACTTTCGACGAACCGTAAATGAGATGTGTACCTTTGAAGATATAGGTGTAAATATATGTATGTTCGTGCGCATATGGAAGGGAAACTAATGGGCGCAGAAGGATTAGACTTATATGGCACCAACAATGGTCTAATTATGACCTACCATCCACTTAAAATTGGTTGACTTGTTTTTAATATATTTTGGTTCGCAAAAATTTAGCGACAGACAGACAGGGATCCAAAAATGTTCTCTTATGTCTAAAACGGATTTCTGTCTTGGATGTTTTGAAATCGGAGACATAAAATATTTTCGTTCTTCAAAACGATCACACAGCTTCTTTTTTTTACCTTCGATAAGCTTGTAAGCAAAAATGATACAGAACCAATAAGCATAATATATAGTGTTTTATTATAAAAGAAAATATGGAAGTTAAGGGTATAAAAACTATTGAGAAGGTTAATTAATTAATTTTGTATCAATTTCGATTGAAATGATCGCATTAAGAAAATCTATAAAATGATAACATTTTCTTTTATAACTTACTTGTTGCTTCTTTGTTCAAATAAATTTGTCTTTAAAATCGGAACTAAGTGTGTGTTTATTTTATAGCTTTTGATCATCTGGTAGCCGAGGTATATTAGGAATAGTGAATGGTAAATGAATTGTGAATGAAAAAAACCCTTTAAATATTTACAAGATACATGAAATAAAAGTTTTGTTCCTTTGCGTTAGTTTTAAAATATCTTAATCCAGGGCCTAGACTAAATATTAAGAGTATGAAGTTTTCAAGGTATGAGCTTTTTATGATAGAAAAGAGACTCATCTGATCTTTGTAGGTGATCTTGTGGATTTTTTTTATGTTTTGGACTCAAAATACTTTAGTTACTTTGTAGGTTCTCATGTACTTAAAAGTGTCGAAGTTGGTTTTGAAGAACAAAGTACCAAACTAACTCTTCTTTTCTCCTAGAAATTCTCCTTAACTCCGATTGTGGACCCAAAATAACATTTAATTCTTGAAACAAGCTTGAATCACTGTAGATATTTGTATTTTTACTGCGTATATGTGAATTTCCAGCTTAAGTTTCTTATACATTTGCGGGAAGATGGCGCTTTCTCCATTCTATAAAGTCAATTAATAAAAATAATGGCTTCCAATCAACTGTATTCAATTGATGTAACCTCGATTTAATGATTTTTTTAATATATGCCATAGACTAGGCATCGCGTGGCTCTATCATTGAAGCGAGCGTATAGTAATAAATATGTATTGAATATTGAAAAAAAAGATTATTGTGAATCATGATGAGTTGATAGATAATGGGTCTGGTAGTAGTGCAGCGGCTAGTAGTAAGGGAACCACCCCGCATTCTTACTATTCCACTAACCACACATCTCTATTTCAATATTTATAATTTGTATCTCTTTGCTACAAACAAACTACTGCATGTATCAAATTGAAATTTTGCATGCCTGTTTCAATTGTGCATCAGATGGTGTCTATGAAGTTTTATTAAAATCGTTACGTTAGAACGTAAGATATCGGTAAAAAGGTTGTTTTCTCTATTTTAAACGTTTAGGCCCGCTTTAATAGTTTTAGCGATCTTTATTAATTCATAGCGGTGTCGCTGTTGGTTTTACTAAAAAATGTTATTTGAAAAAAATGTTCGTCTCATCGAATAGATGATGATAGAATCTTTTCCCGTCCTGAAATTCCAATTAAATTTTTGAACCTCTCGTTTACGCGAGCGTTGCGCGCGAACTCTTGGACGGATCACGCTGTCCAACGAACTTAGCCTGAGTATTAGTAAGAGGATCATGTATACCAAATTTCAACTAAATCGGTCAACTTTTACTCAAGTTATCGTCACACGCGTGAACGTTACTGACAGACAGACAGACAGACAGACAGACAGACAGACACGGAGCATATTTCGTTGAATGTAGGAAGCTCGCTACGCTCGCTTCAATTAAAAATATGAAATGATTTATGACTTTTTAACAATATGTATAATAAAAAATTGAAAGGCCAGCAGATTATTTCTTATCTAAACATTAAAGTAAATTAATAATACTATCGTTTCAAATCTCTAAAGATAAAGAAATATGTTAATTTTTAATTGCATGTAAAGCAATTACTTTACAACTTTGTGGGATTACTAATGTCTTTTAGTTTCTTTCGTACTGCAAGTTTATTTATATTTAGCAATTGCTTGTTTGTTGTTTGTCTTTTTATTTTTTATATTATATAATAGTTTATTTGTCTTCCACTCCTTTTATAAAGAACGCCTATTACATAACATTTTGATCGACCATTTATGTCAACACATACATTTATTTGTTGTCTGTTTAATGTACTTGATTTTCCATTCCAATGCATTTTTCGATTTTAATCCTTTGGTCATATTTTTGGAATTTATTATTGTAACATTTGAAATTATTATAAATATTTACACTTTTTTAAATTATTATTTATGTCTGAATTCCACCCTTATTTTACTCTTCATACCTAAATTAAAAATTAGATTGTTTGAGTTATTTTTAATTGTAAACTAACTCTAATATCAATAACTAGGTATAGGTATCGACGGTGAATTACATATTAAAACTTGGGAGATATGTTTGGAGAATCAGTCAAAATAAAGATTGAGGATTTACCAACGTTTCAGAAAATATTTCCTTCTTTAAGATTAAGTCTATACCTTGAAGAAAGATATATAGAAAAATAATTATATGAAAGAAATCACAATTAAAATACTTTTTTTTTTTTTTTATACGTACTACTGTACGTATAATAAACAGATTTAAAGTTAGAGGTTGTAGCTGTTTCTCAAACTCCGAACTTAATAATAAAAATCCTTACAAAAATAATTTAACGATTCCTCCTTTTATGTATCCAAGCTCATCACCATAATAATCTTGATGTCTTATTTGAATGAGATTTACCCATAACCAGGTATAAAATATCGATGGAACCCTATCCCACCATCCTAATCTTTTGGGTCAGGTTCCTTTCCTCTCACTATACTAGTATCTATCCCAGATAATTCTCCTCAGATTCTTCTCCTTACCTAGGAATTCTTCTTTGTCAAGTTATTGCAACCTATTCCTTAGTCAATAAAACTCAATGGTCAGACTAAACCTCATGTACTGAAAGATTTTAACATTTTCATCCATTTTTAGTTTCCGACACGGGACGTGACACTGTTATTATATTAGAGATTGGAATAAAAGGTTGGAAATAAAACTTCTAGCTTTTAAGATGGATATGTATTTCATCGGGATAAACTTAACATTTTTATCTCTAAAACTCATATTTTATGACTCTAAATCTCAGATATCCAATCTGACTTTAGTATCCTTATTATTAGACATAAAATATCTTATAATACTACCTCAACATTCAACGTATGTGATATTTTTATTTTTTTTATTTCATTGCTTCCGAATTTACTGAAGACAGAAGAACACTACCGTAACAGAAGAATTGTGATCAATCTAAAGATCGAAATCTTTGTCGGCCCCAAACTCAAAATTTCCTCAACCAAAATGCGGTTCAGACTTCAGGCAACTTATAAATCTAGATCATCAAAGATTTTGTGACTCCTGACGTTTCGAACCCATTATTGCGGATTATTCTGGAAAGAGTTACTCATTATGAGAGTCAAATGCAAATCACTCTCATATATATATATTTCAAAAACTACTCTGATTATCTTGGTCCGTAGGCTTCCGCGGGTAGATGTGTTGCGGGGGATTGTGAGTGCGGGGGGGGATGTTGAGGTACACTGATTATATTTGATAATACGTTAAACTTAGCCCACAGATAGTTTCATATTAATTTCAACCTACTGTTCATATTGCTTCCTTTCGCGCACGCGCACTTCTATATTTTTAAATCAATCTTATTTTTACTTTGTCATAAAGAGAAAGTATTGTGATGGTGCGAAAATTCGATTTTGATGTATTTACACGTTTTGAGGTCCCCTGAGTCCAAAAAATGGTTTAAAAAAAATGTCTTTCTGTGCAAACTCCTGGAGCCTAAACTACTGGGCCGATTTTGACGAAATTTGGTATACATGTTCAGAAAAATCATACCCCGAGGCGAAATCGAGAAATGAATTTTAGCTCCATATTTGAGGGCGCTACCCTCATAAACTCTAACCATAAAAATTTCTCGAAAACGGTTCCGACGATTTTGATTAAAAAATTATGAAATGTAGTCCATTTAAATACGAATCTAACGATATAAGCCGTTTTCCCGGGAAAAATCTAGTTCCTGAGAAAATAGCTTTAAACGCGGACGGAGAGAGGCCAGGTTCGATTCCTCGCCGAGGAGAAGTTATTTTTATGATAAATTTCGATTAAATATTCAATATTAATTAAATGTAGCTATGAAAACTACTAAATGGAAAAAACTGGGTTAAGTAATTATGAACTCGTATATGAGAAAGTGTGTCAGAGTTGTCTCGGATCGATTTTTTGTTATAACTATTTTGCACACCATATTACCATATAAAATAATTCATTCAAATTCAAATGTAAGAGATATCTAATTGTTTCTTTCTTTTTCTCCTCTGTGTGAATCTGAGTGATACAGACATTACATCCAATAAATCTCATTTAATTTAATCTGTGCATTATGAAACATATTTAAAAAGTGTTCAACAGGTGGTTGTTCATAATTATCAATATCTCGGAACCTAGATTTTTTCCCGTGAAATTTACTTATATTTAAATAAACTATATTCTAGTATTTTAAAAAAAAAATAAAAATCGTCGGATCCGTTATCCATTTTTACTTTCTCATGTAAAGAGAAAGTATTGTGATGGCGCGAAAATTTGATTTTGAAATTTTGATGGATTTACACGTTTTGAGGTCTCCTGAGTCCAAAATAAAAAAAATAAAAAAATATGTATGAGACTCCTATACGCATTAGAAGTGAAACTGAAGTTCTGGGAACAGTTGATTTTATGTATATCCCTCATACATATTAATATAATATAATTATATAAATGTGTCATATATATAATTAAGAGTTTAAATAGTTCCTAGAAGAAGCACGTAACTCAAATTTACTCGTATATCAAATCAAATTGCTCCACTTATATACTATGTTCATTGAAATAAGGATTTGTTGGTTCGAAGATAAAGAAAACAAAATTGATTGTTATTACTTAGATTTAATTAATAATGAAATAGTACAATAAACATAATTTAAGTAATGCATATTATATAAATCATTTATTAATACGGAACATATATTTATAAACAAGAGTTTACAATGCGCAGTCAGATAACTTCTCAAAGGAACATAATTTCAATTAATAAAATATGTTCATAACATTTTTAGTCCAGGAGCCAGGTAGATTTACCTGGAAAGTATTTTGAACTTAATGGAATTTTTACAGGTAACTCAGAGGTCCTCTGGGATGCCAATGCTGAGTTTTCGACCTCGTGGCCCTTGTGCTAACTTGGGGAGGCGGGAAAAACCCCAATTTTTCCGCCAATGTTTTGGTTTTTCGCCTCTAGCTCGAAAACTACGCGTCAAACAAAAAAACTTTACCAGTACAATATTAAAGAGCATCAAATTTCCTATAAAAATCACTGGTCATACGACTATTTTCACCCATTAGGTACTGTGATACAGCATTGTGAAAAAATGCCATATTTTAAAAAAGGTGGATTTTAGCGGAAAAAGCGTGTTTTTGGGCTTATAAAATAGGTTTATCATCATAAATTGAGTATTCAACATTTCTATGTATACCATAATAATATGTAACCCCCAGTAAACCCCTCCCTCTTCACTGCCCTCTCCCCGCCCCCTCCCCCCAGAAACAAATTTGATGACGAATAATGTGCGTGACTTATTGATTACGTAGGTAAAGAAGTTCTATCCTTCCCTCAAAATTTTTGACTTTTTATCTTTTAATAAAATTAAAATATCAATAGTCCAGGAAATGAAGCACTTTGGCTCGCAATTCTTTCGTCATACATCGATTTACTTGAAAATTTGACTGTAGGTAGAGAATAGTCCAAGCATCAAAATCTATATCATCAACATTGTCATTGCTATTACCCTGGGGGTGGTTGCCACCCCATCTCGGGGGGTTGAAATTTTTTATTTTATTTTAACCACAGGAATCGATGAAAAAGCTAATTCTAAGTCAAAAATTATCTATACATTTTTTTGTTTAAATTAATATTTTTCGAGTTATTCGCGATTGAAAGTAAAAGTTGTTCGACCTTTTTGATCGGTTTTTCGCGAATAACTCGAAAAATATGCATTTTATCAAACAAACAGTAAGAACAAAATTGTAGCCTATAAAAAAAGAAAGAAAATCCTTATTTTATAAATCATGTACGACCAATACGGACCGACCTACGGTTTGTTAATTGTTGGCTTTTGCTCGTCAAATGCTAAATTTGAGAGATTCAGAGTCAAATAGCGATAAAACTGTGCATTTTACGAGGAAAACTTATAGACTTTTTTTAAATTAGACAAAAAGAGCTTTCATTTTAAAAAAAATAGAAGTCGATAGCATCAAAATTAAGCGAGTTACGATGAAAATAAAGTTAGTCCCTACATTTTTCTACGAAAAAATCAGTGAAAACAACCCCCTAATTACCACCCTAATTCAAATTGATCTTCGTCCTTCTACGGTTTTGCGTGGATCACATGGGACACATGAGAACAGCTTAACTCCAACTTTTCGGGAATATCCAGACGGCGGGGTACGGGGTACAAAAGTCAAAATAGTATAAATCCTTTATGATGAATGTCGTTGGATAGCTCTTTAAGAGAGCAGTAATTGTTGTTATAATCACTTGTCATATTTTCATTTAAGAGGGGGATAAAATGGAAAAACAGGAATAAATGGTTTTAGCTAAAAATTAGAAATATTATTATTTTAGATCCGATATGAATGAAAATTGGTATAGGAGCTTTATTTGATGTCAGAAAAAAGAATATGAAATAATTTGTGTGCATTTAGTACTTTGGGTGCAAATCGTTGTAAGGGGTGGTTTTTAAGGATTGAAAAATTGCAAAATAATGAAATTGGTAATATTTTAGGCAACAACATTCTTAAATTAAGTCGATATGATAAATTAATCATTTATTTAAGGATAAATATTTTTTTTGTACATTAAGGATTAACAAGGGTTGTTTTTCAAGGGTTGAAATATTTTTAAATTGTGTTCCAAAGTATAAAACAATCATTATTCAACTAATCCAAACGAAATTTCACCCACCCTAAGCTTTAAAATGTTACTTTATACGTTTTGATTGGGGGTAGTTTTCACCCCTAAAAAATAAACAGCGCCCATCGGCATAATATAGATTTTGAAGTAGAAGGGTAAGAGGAGCCTAATTCCAAAATTTTGTGGAAATCGATGAAGGACGAAGCAATTGCGAGGTTTTGCCATTTTTGAGCATTATTTACTGGACTACCAAGCACAGTTCAGTTATTGGTATTGGTCTCTTCCTCTCGCAGAGTGTTGTGCCCCGTATATTTATTATTTTATATTGAACATTATTTTAGTGTATCATTATTTGGACTAATTTTCTGCAGAAGAACATAAGAACAGAAGAAGGCATGGACGAAGATGGGGCTGACGAGTCGCTTATCGAAGAGACTCACGAAGATTTAATTTAATGTTCATTTTTTGTTTATTATTTTCATATTATTTTTATTATTATGTAGCATAATTATAGATAACTTGCTTACCTACGTAATCAATAAGTTACGCAAATTATTATCGCTTCTCAACATTGCTTTGGTTTTTCAATTTAAAAATAAAATTAAGGCCTCCGTTTGAACGGGGCCTGAGGTAGACCGCCCTCAGCCCCCCTGCCTTCGGTACGCTACTGATCAGCGGATCCTTTCCCCCTCCCCTCCACCCTAAAGTAAGATTGATGATAGCATCATGTTGAATGTTTCAGGGAAGAAGAGGTTTTATTTAACTTATTTTTCTAATTTGGTTCTGGGGGGGGGGGGGGGGGGAAGGGCAGTGAGGGGGGAGGGGGTTACATATTATTATGGTATACATAGAAATGTTGAATACTCAATTTATGATGATAAACCTATTTTATAAGCCCAAAAACACGCTTTTTCCGCTAAAATCCACCTTTTTTAAAATATGGCATTTTTTCACAATGCTGTATCACAGTACCTAATGGGTGAAAATAGTCGTATGACCAGTGATTTTTATAGGAAATTTGATGCTCTTTAATATTGTACTGGTAAAGTTTTTTTGTTTGACGCGTAGTTTTCGAGCTAGAGGCGAAAAACCAAAACATTGGCGGAAAAATTGGGGTTTTTCCCGCCTCCCCAAGTTAGCACAAGGGCCACGAGGTCGAAAACTCAGCATTGGCATCCCAGAGGACCTCTGAGTTACCTGTAAAAATTCCATTATGTTCAAAATACTTTCCAGCTCGACCTGGTTTTTTCGACCTGGCTCCTGGACTATTTAAAGAATAATGAAGAAAAAACATGAACGCTTATATACCAATTCTGTGTTATCAAATACCATCTACTCCCATGGCGTATTGGCTTGCACATCTGTCTGCTGACGAAGGAGTAGGTGGATCGAGACTCGTACAGGAGAAGGATTTTTTACAAGTAAATCAACTGCCGACTTAGCTGGCATTTGATAAACAAATCTAGCACTTTAGACGAGTCTCGAAACACAAATTCCGTTTAAGATTTTGTTTTATCCAAGCCAATACACTCTACCGCAGCTAAAGAAGTTTCACTGGACCAAGTAATTAGAACTCGTATATGAGAAAGTTTGTCTGAGTTGTCTCAAACCGATTTTTTTTCTGTTTCTGTGGTTAGCGCCCTCAATTTTAGAGCTACAATCAATTTCTTCATTTCGCCTCGGGGTATGATTTTTCGGAACTTTTATATGCCAAATTTAATCGAAATCGGTCCCGTAGTTTAGGCTCCACGCGTCTAAACAGACGACTCAGGAGACGTAATTTTGCGCTATCACAATACTTTATCTCTATAGATATATTGCGAATACTAGAAAGTAAACATAGCCAGAATTTAGTAATAAATTGTTTTATGTAAATATGACCGTCGCACTTTCTCGCATAAATATTAAACCTCCTTCTTTTAAAATAAAACTATTGATAACCCAACCAAGTCCCAGTTGTGTCAGTAAATCCTGAAATATGAACTCCAAACAGAATATCAAATGTATTAGGATTTCGCAATGCTTTTAATATAGAAATCAGACATATGGTAAGACAGCTGACAAAAAAAGAAATTAACAGGCAATATACAAATTAAAAAGTGTATTTATTTAATCTCCAAAACTAGGTCAATTTTTTTTTTTTTTTAAATAAATTTTATTAGAGTTATTATTTGATCATTAAAGGTGAGTATAAAATTAACTAGAAGTTAATTTAAAGATTGTTGATTGTTATTTTCGCTTACTACGGGCATCATCAGACCTGGATTACATAATAATTAAGTTAATAAAAATGGTGCATAATCATTTTTTACCATTTATAATACACATTATAAAATAATTAATTAAATATGACCCTCGGGTCAACCGTGACCTACGTAAGGAGACCAGTGGGCCACATAATTTGTAATTTCAAATTGAAAAAAAAATACTGTTTACAATTTTGTTTTCTAAAAGTTTGGACTCCAGGCCTGATGATACCCGAAATTGGTGAAATGTATCCATGTTTTTTTATTAGGTACCAGTTAATTTTATATGATCCCTCACTTGATCTAACAGCCTCGGGTTACGATTTTTCAGAACATGTAAGCCAAATTTCGTCAAAATCAGCCCAAGGCGAGGGGGGTGTTAAGGCTCTACGCGTCTGCACAGACAGACTTTTTAAAACCACTTTTTTAGGCTCTGGGGACCTCAAAACATGCGTAAGTCAATCAAAATCGAATTTTCGCGCCATAACAATACTTTATCTTTACTTATATGAGAAAGTAAAAAGTTGGGAACATTTTCTTTAATTTTGGATTTGATAAGTTCTTTTATAAACCCCTGAATGTAATGTAAGCAGGAGCTAGATTTTTAATGCTTGTGGAGTTTCAGTTCAAAATCAAAAAAACCACGCCATCCTGTATTTATGTTTTTAAAGACACTGCTTAAATGACCTCAATATCAATTTGTTCAGGATTTCACCGCTTCCCGTTATCATAAATTCCACAAATCTCTTAGATTCCCAAATCTAGTTTGCATTCCTCTCATCGTTGCATTCTGGATTTTGTTTAAACCATCACGTCGTAATCACTCTAATACAGTAATAAACACATTTTAACTAATAAAATAATTTTTGTCGAACATTTAAGTTTATTATTAAATAGGTATACTTATATATTACTACAATCGTATTTACAATACATAATATATACATACTAAATTACTATTTTCTGTAGTAATGCCCGTAAACCTAAAGATTAAAAATATAAATTTCGCAAATCTGAAAATATTAGTCAAGTGGGCGTCAGACGCTCTAATCACTATGTATGGGTAAGCATTATTAATTATTGCATCACTCATTCTCATTAATATTTAGTCTTTAGTCCATTCAATAAATAATGTTGCAAAAAGTCGTATAAAGTCAGTAGTAGGACATTGTCGTGTATTAATTTTATAATATGTATATACTAGGTCAGTGCATTATAAGTTACAGGTGTAAATAAATACGTTGGCCAGGGAAACGTAATCTAGTAAACTAGGGGTGGAGATATTAAGGTCATTGGACTTCTTCTACCAACTCATTATCGTTTCTCTGAATTCTGAATAGGTTCCCAGACAAAAAGTTTTATATTCATACATTAATCTAGAAGACAATGATTTATTTTAATTATCTCGGTTCTTGGCATTTGCTGTTTATTGGACATGCAACCTAAGCCAATTTGTTTGAATAGTTATAAATACCGCTTAAGTAGTAGTAGTAGTGATAGCTGTGCGGCGCCTTTAGCACCTCTGTCACCCTGTCTCCCAACTTATCACTAAAACCTGCATAAAGTTGCGATCTATTTGGAAGTAGAAATTCAATTTAAGTATTTTAATCAAGTAGTTACCACAATTGGACAAACTGGTGCATTATTATTTTTAATAATAGAAAGAAATTTTATTTAAAGTTGGAAAATTATGATACATTAAGTTTATTTATAACCATGTACTAATATAAAACCCAGAATTAAAAATGTAATGTTAGGAGAAATAGTTTCTGATTATGAAATACTATTTAAAAACTTTAAATTTTGGTACTTTACTAAGTACATAGAGTATAAAAGTTAAATATAAACAAAAATGCAAAAATTAAATATATAAAATGGACAAATCTAATTATCATGATAGAGCTTAGAAATTCAACTGTACAAATTAATGACTAAAAGTGCTATTTCTAAGCCTAGTTGAGCTTAGAGATGTAACTGTAAAAACTGATAATTATACTATCGGGGCTATGTTTAAGCCTAGATGAGCTTAGAGATGTAACTGTAAAAACTGATAATTAC
Organism: Gerris lacustris; assembly: GCA_951217055.1. NCBI lineage: Eukaryota > Metazoa > Arthropoda > Insecta > Hemiptera > Gerridae > Gerris > Gerris lacustris. The sequence continues at coordinate 24,453,167 of OX578282.1, forward strand.
TATAACGGGGTTATGTTTAAGCCTAGATGAGCTTAGAGATATACCTAGCTGTAAATATTATAACTAAAGGGGGCTACCAAGCCAAGCTATATATTTCTAAGCTTACGCAAGTAGCTTAGAGATATTTGTATACAGTATGAACTTAAAATTAAATTAATATAAATATATATATATGGAGTATAGCAATCATTTAAGTTTTTATATAATCATTTGCACATGTGAATTTATCCGCCCAAAGAAGCTGTTACATAATCAAAATATTCAATGTCAAACTTTACTCATAAACGCATTCCACGCAGTTATTACAATTTCAAACACAATGAATCAGCAAATACTATTAGATAAGCTTATAAACTTTTTCCTATACTAGAATCCACTATTCACTGCCAAATGCTGTCAATTTTCTAATTCATTACATCGAATCTATAAATGTATATGTTAGATTTTATCATTTGCAATAAATGAAAAATTAAAGCTAAAACTACGTAAAATTAAAAAAACATGTTTACTTATTTATATATATTTTGTTTTTTGCACTACTTTAAATTTTTAATGGATTTTTAACGAAAGAAATTTATGTCAAGGTGAAAAGTTAATATTTTTGGATCATAAAGAATCTAATGAAGACACACTTATTTAAAAAGGGAACTGGCAAAATGTATAAATAAATAAGAATAGAAAACATATTTAAAATTAATATTTGTAAATAGTTAATTAGTCTTATTGTGATTACAGGGATTTTATATATTATATTTGATTAAGGTAGGGAAAAAATAAATAAACATTTTTTATGTTTGTTTCAATTGTACATCCTAATAAATGCAGTTAATAAGTCACATTTTTTTTTCATATTTATTTATTTTGCATAGTAAATGCTTTTATAATCATCTATTTGGCATTGTCTATCACCTAATTTGTTTATGACCTTTTGGTTTTACCGTATTTCGTTAACACTACTTGAATGGAATCTCGACATGAGACTGTTACGTAAGATGTTTTAGTCGGCCGGTGTAAATGCAAAGGTTGTTTTTATATCACGTGATTATATTTTTGCACTGCGAAAAAATAGGCATTAATTTTAGATTATTATTGCTATTTATTGGAAGAAGACTTACCGTTAGAATCCATTATATTTGGGTAAGACATATTCTAAATTTCCATGACAAGAACTGGTGTAAAGGTAGCGGTTGTGGATGTTGAAGGTAACCGAGGGTAAAGCGGGTTCGAAAGGATATTAACACGTTGGTAGTCTGAAGAACCACTAAGGACCCCGAGTCTACTCAGGTCCTGAGAGTTACATAACACCCCCTCTACCTTCAATCTTTGCTTCTACCTTTATTTTGAATAAGCCTTAAGAAGGTTTATTATAAGTTAGTTATTAAAGAAGTATTCGAAGATAAATAACTCACCTTCTCAAAATCAACATCTTCTATCAACGTCATTTTTAGAGGCATTTATTAGCCGATAACATTTAATTAAGAAATACCATTTTTTCATCAAGTTTAAAAGTGATTTAAAATTAATATACTTAATTTTATTAACTTTTATTTTAGAATAATTATTAACATTTTTAAATATCACTTTAAAAAGCTTAAGTAATGGTTAAAGTAGATGCGGCCGAAGAAATTAAAACCGTTTTTGATGTTTTACATTTTTAAACTGATGTAGTCAAGGAAGAAATATTAAACTGAGCACCAGCCACAATATGAAGTCAACTAAAAATAAATCGGGTACGGGGTACTTCGGAACTTTTCCTCACTTTGGAGGCCACTAAAGTGGCCTCTCATGCCTCATGCTGCTTCGCAGCAGGAGGAAGCAGCATTGGGCGTGGTCAGTAATTGGATGGGTATGGGTGACAGTTTTGAACTGACTGATTTTTATATTATCATATTTAAAAAAAATCGGGTATGGGGTACCTCGGAACTTTTTCTTACTTCGGAGGCCACTAAAGTGGCCTCTTTAAATAATGTTTATACATTATTTTTATTTATTTTATTTCATTTATTAAATTGTGTACTTGAATTTTGGCGGAATTTTGACAGGTATGTAAACAAACTATGACATGATCAAAATTATCGCACTAATAAATCATTTATATTCGCTTATAACGTTTAAACTAATTAATAGAAGTTCATCGGGTTTTTTTTATATTTGTTCCTTATTTTTTACAGCTTCCAACGATATGCTATATCTCAAAAACGTATTTATACTTTCGGTATTATTAACCGCCAAAGTTTTAAAATTCTGATAACTTTAAAATGGCGACCAAAAATCAAAATTAAATTTGGTGGATTTGCTTGTCATGCAGAGAGGTACATTCGTACCAAATTTCAACTCGATCGGACCACTTTCCGATTTTTTAAATTTTCAACGACTCAGCGAATTGGGTTCAAGATGGCGGAAAATGTTGATTTTTCCGGGTGGTACAACTAGAAGTAAGGACTAATTTTTCTGCCAAGTTTCTACTACTACTAGGACTAATTTTTTCTAGGACTAATTTTTTATAGTGTGTGTTAAATACCCTGGGCGCTACGATGATGACACACATACGTCATGCTGAAAACCACTTAGGATGTCTTAAAAGCCTATAACGGATAATAGAGTTGAAATCTCGAAAAAATGGGTAAAAAGAATACTTTTTCTACGATAGGCGAGGAAAAGTAAAAATGTACAGTAATAGTCAATAGTCACAAACATAGAAAGTCAGAAAGTAAATAAAACAAAAGATATCTGTCACTTTAAGTATCAACGTTAACTAAAACAATCAGTAAATTATAGACTAAGAAACAGTGTTTTATTATTGAATAACACATCAAGATCAGTTTTCTTTATCAGAAAATAACTCACTTAGAACAGTGTTTTATCAGTAAATAACACACTAGGACCGCATATTTCATTAAATAACACTAAGACCGCATATTTTAGTAAATAACACTAAGAGCAGTGCTTGATTAGTAAATAACGCTATGAACCACGTTTTATCAATAACTAACACACTAATAACAGCGTTTTATTAGTAAATCAAGCACTAATTGATATGAGCTGTGAAATTACCCAAACCAAGATCAATGCTAATAAACATCCTTCAACTCTAAGAAATTAAAGACACATTGCATTTGATCTCATTATAGCCATAATCAAAATCAAAACAATAAGCGATATAAACATAACGTAAGACCTAATCAATGAAGACAAAATTTATAAATTTCACGCTACTGTAAATAATTAGTATAATAACTTTACAAAATATGAATGGTTTCCAAAAAGTTCTTGAACGATCAATTATCTCAGTAAAATTAAGTTTTGCAAAAAACAATGATTTAAATAAAGGTGTTTAAAGTATCTATTAGATGATTCACTTTTTGGTCAAACTTTTTATTTATAGAAAAAATTAAATATTTTTAAAAATTAACAAATAACATTATTAACTGTAATAATATTTCGGATTTAATATTATTTGTAAATTATAAATGTGATATAATAATGTTTTTATCGTTATAGTTTACTGAATGATTCAATTTATTTAAATAATTTTTGTGCATATTAATTACAGTAGCGTGTCCATTTGCAGTACTTATTGTAGGTACCAAGGGAGTATACTTATAATGCTTGTATAGATACTTACATAAGCTTCGCCCAAATACGAGGGCATTGATCTCCCTCTGCTTTGATAGGCAAGGCTATGATTAATTTTTATATGACGTTGCCTAAAATATTAATTAATTATTTAACTCAGGCTATTCATTATTATATAAATATTATAGTCTGTGTGTGAGTATTCGTATTCTAATGGCTTAAAAAAAGTTAGAACTAGTTAGCTTAGCTAATCGGGTTTTAATAATTTCTCTTAAATGAATTTCAATACTTTGTGAAATTCTTGAGTAATTAATCAATAGTTTCATTCACTCGTTGAGTGCCTTTCTTTTTTGATGTCAGTTTAGTCATATAGACTCAATTTTTGGGATATACGTTCTCAAATGGAAGGAAAAAGCTTGTAGGAAATATTAAGGAAGAGATAGAAGGTAGCCTACTTTAAGCGAATACCTAGTTTAGTGCTTTTAGGATTTCAGGAAAGTGGTAATACAATTTTTTAAAGTTAGGTAAGGAGAGAAAAGAAATGGCACATACTACATGTATATGGATAAAGATATGGCGCAGGTGTGCCAGATATTGGAGTTCTAGGTCATCTGGTGGTGACCGGTTAAAAGAGGATGTATGTTTCTATTATCGCCTTCTCTGCTGGAGACGCCTTGTGCATGTTGCTCTAGACAGGCTCTCAACATGTACAACCCGGAAGAAGCTTCCAGCGTAGGAGGCGAAACGTTGGAACAACATACATCCACTTTGAAACGGCCACCACCGGAATACATATAGAAATCCATGATGACATCAACCATGTAACTCTATACGCACTAGGATTTTAATACCAAACTTCTTTTCCTGGTATAACAACCGAATACATGACATTTTAGAATAATTTAATGCTATAACATAATCAAAATTAAATTTAGGATAAATTAAGTCGATTTTTTACATACCTGGATCAACAGGAAATATTCTCCTGAATATTTCTAAATTAAGGATTTCATCTAGAATTGTTAAAACTACTAGGAAGATGTAGTTAAGAATTGCTTTAAGCAACCTATACATAACCTGTTCCAGCACCTTTAAAAGAACAAAACAAAAAATAAAACTCTTAGCGGGTTGCCCAACAAATAGTTTGAGGACTAGTTTTAGGGTAGGATTTGAAGGAAATACCCTAGATTCTAGATTGGAAATTAAATATACTCCACAAGAGGCAGGATTCAAAGATTAGTATGCGTATAGTTAAATATTAAAGCCTTATATGTTTACATGGCTTTTACTCTACTTTATCTTCTATTGGAGAACAAAATTGTATGTAGGTGCTAAGTACCATTGAATTAAAGTAATTGTCTTTACATAAGTCAGGGGTAATCTTATAGCATACTGCACGGATTTTAATAGTTTTTTGTTTGTTTTTACAAATGTTAATGTTAATGTTACTGATGGTATTCTGAGTTCCATTTATTCGTTTGAATATACACGGTTTCAATATTGTTCGGGTTCGAGGAATGAGTACTTAAGCTAGTATAAAAAATATAGTTTAAGATATTAAAAGTGTGTATTGTGTATCCTACTGAACATATTATACATTACATTCTGGAAAAAATCTGTCCGAGACAACTCAGACAAACTTTCTCATATACGAGTTTATAATTACTTAGCCCAGTGCTTCCATTTATTAGTTTTCAAATGTACATTTAAATATTATTGAGCATTTCATCAAAATTTATCATAAAAATAACTTCTCCTGGGCGGGGAATCGAACCCGGGCTCTTTCCGTCCTCGTTTTAAGCTAATTCATTTCTCGATTTCGCCTCGGGGTGTGATTTTTCTGAACATGTATGGCAAATTTCATGAAAATCGGTCCAGTAGTTTCGGCTCCAGGCGTCTGCACAGACGACAGACGGACATTTTTTAAAAACCACTTTTTTAGACTCAGGGGACCTCAAAACGTGTAAATCCATCAAAATCTCAAAATCGAATTTTCGCGCCATCACAATACTTTCTCTTTACATGAGAAAGTAAAAACTAATCAAATAGAAAAAATATTCTATAACTGGCAACCATTTGCGGTTTGTTATTAATAAAAAGATGTTAACATAAATCAAGTTAACAACTGGTTTGGCTAAAGAGTCAAAATGTTAATAAAATACAGGTAAATGAACTTGATATTGATATTATAAACCACAACCGCAATAACCATTAAAAATCTTAAGAACAGTTCAAATATTTTTCCTTTAACACTATTTAATTTTTTCTCACCGTTTGTATTATTTGAATAAATCATGTTTGTTGAAACGTCCAATTTGTTTTTGGCCCACCTATAATTGGGACCTCTGACCTCTAGTCTTCAACATGAAGCCCCAGTGTGAACACTGTTCAAAGAAGTTTAGACTAATATACATGTCGAAAAAAATTGAATTTGTTTTTAAATTTTAAATCTAAAGACAAAAATCTTATGTTTGACATATTTTTCTGAGCCATGAATTTTTAATATTCTAATTAAAAACAGATAATGATAATATTTATGATAGTAGATAAATAGTAAATAAAACAAATTTAGGTTAGGAAAAAATTGTCACAACAATTCTAATATTTCTACAATTTCTTCATATTTTATTTCAAAACGTGTTTTTTATACATTAATTTTATAAAACCTCAAATCAACCGGGACAAATCAGCGTCGTGTAAAAAATTCGGGACGAATAGTTGAAATTCGGGACTGTCTGTAGAAAATTACGGACGTCTGGGTCACCTTATAATATTTGCTCGACACTTATCGCAAAATGAAAATATGAGAAAGTAAAAAATCGGTCCGAGACAACTCAGACAAACTTTCTCATATACGAGTTTATAATTACTTAACCCAGTATTTTCCATTTATTAGTTTTCAAATGTACATTTAAATATTATTGAACATTTCATCAAAATTTATCATAAAAATAACTTCTCCTGGGCGGGGAATCGAACCCGGGCTCTCTCCGTCCGCGTTTTAAGCTAATTTCTCAGGAACTAGATTTTTCCCGGGAAAAAGGCTTATATCGTTGGATTCGTATTCAAATGGATTACATTTTAGAATTTTTTAATCAAAATCGTCGGAACCGTTTTCGAGAAATAATTTTTTTTCATGTTTTTTCAGAGTTTTTGGGGGGTAGCGCCCCCAAATTTAGAGCTAAAATTCATTTCTCGATTTCGCCTCGGGGTATGATTTTTCTGAACATGTATGCCAAATTTCGTCAAAATCGGCCCAGTAGTTTAGGCTCCAGGCGTCTGCACAGACGACAGACGACAGACGACAGACAGACGACAGACAGACGACAGACAGACGACAGACAGACAGACATTTTTTAAAAACCACTTTTTTGGATTCAGGGGACCTCAAAACGTGTAAATCCATGAAAATCTCAAAATCGAATTTTTGCGCCATCACAATACTTTCTCTTTATATGAGAAAGTAAAAAGTAGACGGGAGGTCAACTTCCACGATATCTCTCAGAAGTTTGAATTTTCAAATAATCGATGTTTACAACTGTTGTTATAGAAGTGTCGACACTTATAGCTGAGAGTAGAAACATAACTCTCACACATAAATTTTTCGGTGTTTACACTACTGAGATTTCTGTCTGACATAAATGTCGTGCGATAAATGTCAGGTGTAAACGCACCTTTACACTGATAGAGGCCTGAAGATGCCCAGGTGTGGGCGAACATTTGCCACAAATAAAAATGTTATAAAAAACATGTAACGTTTTTTTAACTTCATCCCTGAAGACTTGAAATTTTGAGAAAAGTAGAAAAATAAGGGATCAACAGAAGAATCCTAACAAAAACACGGAAATTTTAATAAATGTAGGTAGTTTATTAAAAAAAATGTATATAAGTATTTATTTCTTTATAATAACTACATTTTTCCTTTCTCTTAAAAGGAAGTGTATTGTGATGGCAAAAATCGATATTTAGGTAAGTTCTGATTCCAAAAAAGTGTTTTTTTAAAAAAGTCTCTCTGTCATCTCTGCAGGCGGTGGAGCCTAAAATACTGGGCTGTTTTCCATAAAATTTGCCAAAGGTTTAGAAACATCATACCATGATGTTAAATCGAGAAATTAATTTTAGCTCTAAATTTGGGGGTGTCTTTCAAAAATTAAAAATTTACTTCTTGAAACCGATTTTGATATAACAAATCTAAAATTTAGTCCATTTAAATACGAACCTAACCATATAAGTGGTTTTCTTGGAAAAAATATAGTTTTTAAGAAATTTTCTTCAGGGTGAAAGACCGAGTTCGATTCCCCAGGGAGGAGTTATGTTTACGGTTAATTTTGATAAAATGTTCAATAATAGTTAAATGTAATCGTGAAAACTTAAAACAACTAACAAATGGAATACACTGGACCATGCGCAAGTATGTACTTGTATATGAGAACGTTTATTACGAGATGTATCGGTTAAATTTTTAATACAACTTATGATATTTTGCTGAACTCGTTTACAGCATATGAAATCTGTTAATCAAAATAGAATTTTCCAACAAAATACACGCGATGAAAACTGCTTTTTTAAGCTTAAGAGAATCTTGTAAAACTACTTTTTTCGACCAGTATATTCTTATAACCGAGGTCAAGTATTAAATATATAAGACGGACAAAGCAACCATTCTATCCTAAATTACTACGGCTTATATTTACCTCAAAATCCGTGTGAATGTCCGCCGGCTCGTTCCCACTGCAAGACAAAGAAGATTCTCAAACTTCAAAAATATTTTACTGACCAAATTTGGAATAGTGCCCAATGTCAACTTGATAGAAAAAAACAAAACCTTTTATTGTAATTGAGAATTAAAACACCAAAAAGAGCAAACTTGCCAGACGATTTCATATATTTCTATCAATTTGAGCAAAATATCTGTCAACATAATTTTTGTCATCACAATAATTTATCTGCTTTCTTATTTTATTTTTTCATTGTCACACCAAGAATATATTTTTTTTACGATTAAACTTTTTTCAAATTAATTTCCATATTTTTATTATAGTTAGTTTAATTTTGAGATTCTTTCTTTAATAACGAAAAATGCTTTTAGTTTGTCATAATATGTTCCCCCTTTTTAAAACTATTTTGTCAGTATAATATAAATTGTTTCATTATTATCGCGGACTCGCATTTAGATTGTGTATACTGATTAAAAGATTGGTTTCATGTCGATTTTGATAAAATGAAATTTTTATTTGTCGTCAAATTTCAGCAATAGTGTATAAAGAGATGATTCAGTATATCGATGGTCTGTAAAACCTTTAAACATTTTTTAGGAGAAGGAAAAAACGTTATAATTACTTACTAATAGAAGCGATATTATTATTTATAATTTTAATTATGAATACTTTATACCTAAGATTGCTATATCGAAAGTAATTTTTTTATTATTTAAATTAATGCCATTGTTAAAAAAAAAATAAATAGACATACAAGATTTTACCCAGGAAGTGGCTGGATACATACGAGCTTTTACTTATCAGTCATTAACATTAAAGGAAAGAAAGAATAGTCAATTGTATTATTAATACTGTGGTTTTATTAAAAATCTGATAACAACAAAAATAATGGAATCTTTTAACATAAATGTAATCCGACATTTATTGAAAAAAGAAAATAAACAAAATTTATATTTTTAATTGACAAACTATTTTTGTATGACCCTTTATTAATAAATTGTCAAATCTCTTCGAGAACTCTTTTTTATAACAAACATTTTAATTTGTATGAAAATAACTTTATTTAAAAAAATAAAATAGACAATTTTTGTAGAAAAATATGAAACTAACAATATATATTTGTATAAAACTTTCAATACTTTTATAAAATAATTCTATATTGAGCAATTTCGTACCAAATCTATTTGAGTAAGCATTTCAAATGATCATAAAAAGGATGAAAGTCAACCGATAATAATGGCTTAAAGTTGCTCTAAATGCACAAATTGCACAATTGTATTTTTTAGCTTACTTGCAAAGTTAATAAATGTATTGAATAGATTCACGTCTCCGTTTTGATAACCGCAGCCATCGCTCCTTGGTATAATTTCTTCTTTTTTCCTTAGGTCAATTCATGTTTTATAAAATTAATTATTATTGAGGCAAACTCATTTGAGGTGACCCCTCCTTCGCCCTCTTGCCACGTGCCACGTGAAACAATAGCCTTGGTGGTTTTTATTATTGTACACTGTAAAATTGTGTTCACCTAGTTTTGTTTTATAGTAAACTTCAAAAGTCTTGAGACGAGGGGAGAGCATCACTGCTTGCAGATCTAGGACTAATACATCCACTACAATTAGGGGATGTTGTTTGTCTGTCCCATCTCTCTATTCTCTGTCACTCACTAACAAACTTTTTTCCCCCAAATCACTCTACACCTTTAAATTTAAAGACATTTTCTGACCTGGCAATTTTACTCAGCCCAAATAGGTTATATCATGTATTTGATAAAAAAAAGAAGATTTGTGGACTTTTGTTTAAATTGTTTCGCAATAATTCAATTTTATTTCTGTTTGAATGATCATTAAGCAAATAAAATGCATTCATATGTAGCATGCATATGTACATATTTATCCAACCTATTTGATCTCATTCAATGTCGCAGTAACTTGCAGCATTTATCTTTTATTCTATCATCAATATTTTAAAACATACTTTTAGCGCGGTGACGTTTTTTCAATTTTATTTCCATTTGAATATATGACAACCTTGAAAATAAAAAAAAATAAGAGCAAATTGTCAATATTTTAAATTTTAGTATCGTGGTTGGGGTATTCTAGGTTATAGCTTCGGAGTCTGGGAAGATGTCATTATTAGATTTAGTGAGTATCTCCTTAGTTTTTCAGCATGGAATTGTATTTAATAATTAAAGTTAGCTGTCAAATGACAGTTTTGATTGATTTAACTAAAATACATTTTATTTTAATTAAATTTTAAGCTTAAAGTCACTTTACACTAGTTTTAATTTATTTTTTTCACGCTTTTATTAACCTTCGTTTGCGAGGTACATATTTTAAAACAAAATATTTAAATCCATTTTTTGATAGTCCAGGAGATAGCGTGCAAAAAAGTGTCTGACAAACATCAAGCTAGAATTTTGTATACAAGTCTATCTTTTAGCGCCTTTTAAGAATATGTGGTCGACTAAGTTCGTCTGCTTGGCAATAGGCGTTTGAAAAAAACAAACCGGTGGAGAGCGGCCATGTCTCACCAATTATGGTGGACAATGTGATTTTCATGATCCTGAGCACAGAATTTGTTAGTAGACCGAAAATCAAGTTGATGTTAGTCTGTCCCTTGACAGGTGACAACGTTGATTTTTAGTAATATTTGAATAACTAACCTATCAAGTGTGAAAATAACATCGACTTGATTTTTGGTCTACTAACTAATTCTGTACTCAGGATCATGAAAACCACATTGTCCACCATAATTGGCGAGACATGGCCGCTCTCCACCGGTTTGTTTCTTTCAAACGCCTATTGCCAAGCTATGTCCCGTAGACGAACTTAGCCGACCACATATTCTTAAAAGGCGCTAAAAGATTGACTTGTATAAGAAATTCTAGCTTGATGTTAGTCAGACACTTTTTTGCACGCTATCTCCTGCACTATGATTGCCTAGAAATTTTTGAAAACTTTCACAGATTATGTATTTAGAAAACAGTCATTTACATCTCATGTTATTAGTCATCCCCCCCCCCCTAATTACTATATGACCCCTTGTAATATTATGGAAATATTCCCTTGTCTTAAAAGTTAATTAGAGAAAGGGTAACTAAGTAATTAGCATTAAAATAAAGTAGTTCTATATTAAATATTCAATTTTTGGTACTCTTATAGAAAAAGGCCCCCCATTTTGTTTTTTATACAGAAGAGTTTATATCCCTTAGTCTAACTACCTATTAAGACAATGGCATATTCAGTCCAACATGCTTTGGGACAAAGGAATATCACACTTATACAATACATAATAATACACACAAAAGTGTGTATTCGGTTGTCAGAAAGTATAATACATTAAAAAAAAGTGGGGGCCCTTTTCTATAAAAGTGCCCAATTTTTTATTAGTAGTATATTAATTAAACACGTTTTTATTTTTTAAATTTAGATTATTGTTAGGTACTTAAAATCTGAAAAAAAGGTAGTTAAATCAATGAGCTACACAGTGGAAGAATAATTGTTACCTTTAAAATTCCGTTACCGTCGGTAAGCTTGGAAACAAAAATATAATTAAATTATCTCGTCTAGTTAAAATGTTCTTAAAATCAACAGCCCACAAGAAATTGTTGGAAAAAACGCTAATTACAAATTAACGCTAATTGGGGATAAAATACCAATATATTTGGACGGATTTTGTATAACCAAAAAGGATATAGGGTTCGATTGCTGCCACTGTGTTAATTTTTTATCTGCATTTAACCTTTCTTCTTTATCATTTCCAGTTATATACCTGCGTAAATTCAATTTCATTAATAATATAATAATTTATATATTTACCTTCTGACATCGAACTGCGTAAAACGAAAAGTAAGTTTAAAATTTAACTATGATCTTTTGTCAAAGGATTTATACCCCGTAGTATTTGCAAATAGTATTATGTAAGTACACGTTATAAATGTAATTCGATAGCAGGATTTATTTAATTTTTATTATTTCTAAACTCTTTCTCTTAAACTTTTTCTCTTGTTTGGTTTCAGGGTGAATACACGGGAAGCGGTTTAATCAAATTTCCTATTTGCCTAATACTCATATTTTACGCTCTTCGTTGGATTGATACAATATTTGGACAGGGACAAATTAAGAGACCAAACCATCAACAAATGCAAATACGACATAATATTTCCACAGATATAAATCCAGGGCATCATACCTCTGTCAATTCAAGAGATTATCAGGATAGACTTGAGTAATTTTATTTGGCTTTTAAAATTTCTATTTCCTTTCTTACATACGTTAAGTCTGTCACCAAAATAATAATTATGTGTGCCCCATGATTGAGTAATGAAGAGAGAAAGAATTTGCATATTTGAGAGTTTTCAAGAAAAAACTTCTTTATTGAAACTACTGCTTGTTCTTAAACTACTAAAAATTATATTAGTTTCTTAATTTGTAGGTATAGTAAAGGATGATTCATTAATTGAAAAATTAAAAAATCGATCCGACACAACTCAGACTAACTTTCTCATATAATCTCGGTCCCAGATCCAAGATTTTTTTTTGTTTTCGATTTTCAACAAAATCAGATTTATTTATATAAATATCTCTGAAACTAGATTTTTCGGGAAAAATTTAGATAGATTTACTGGTAAATTTGTTTTTATATCGACTATATTTTAGATATTTTTTAATCAAAATAGTCGGAACCGTTTTCGATCATTTTTATTTTTTTTTAGATTTTGGGTGTAGCGCCCCCAAATTTGGAGCTAAAATCATTTCTCGATGTCGTCTCGGGATATGATTTTTCTGAACATGTGTGCCAAATTTCTTCAACATCGGCCTAGTATTTAAGGCTGCACACTTTTACTCAGACGACAGACAGACAGACAGACATTTATTAAAAACCACTTCTTTAGACTAAGGGGACCTCAAAACATGTAAATCCATCAAAATCGAATTTTCGTGTCATTATAATGCTTCCTCTCTATATGAAAAAGTAAAAGATTAGCAAGAGAAAATACCTTTATTTTTGACAGTATCGACAAATATTATTTAGGAATGTGGTTCAGTATTATAACAACGCGGGGATTTTAAATTTTAGTTAATTTCATGAAGATACACATAAAGCCAACACCAACAAATAGTTCACATTGAATTTTAATAATTATCAAATATGATAGTAAGTATGACAAAAATAATTGATGGTCAAGTTCCTATAACCTTATAGGTGTCCAGATCTAACAATTATGTACCTACTTCTTTTTATGGGGATATCTGAAACAGAAAGTTGATACAGAATTGCTGGATAGTAGCGTAGATTTTTAATAAAGAAAGAAACTCGACAAAACTTCCTGTTATACATAGTGATACTAAGTAATTAATTAATACGATAATTAATTAAAGACACTAATAAGTTAATTAATTAATTACATATTAAACATATTTAAAAAACCAAGTTAATTGATTTTTCCCTGGAAAACGGGTCTTTCACGATTTTTTCGGGGGCAACTCCAAAATTGTAAATCATTACCCGATTTCGGATCAGGGTATGATTTTTCTACAAATAAAGAAAATAGTCACCCAATTAGTGTGGCACATAGCTTCCTCGCGTCATATTTCGTATACTTTTATGATTTTATATTTTTACAAACAATTATTGTCAAAGTCAAATATATTCAATTTTTCCCCGTTTTTTAAACCAATTAAAATAATTTCCATTTTTACAAGAATTAAAGTATTAATTTAACAATAACTTGAAATTCATTTGGGACTATCTGCGGGCTACTTCCGGCAAACCATCCAAATTTCTTAACTTAAAAATCAGATAAGTACTTTTGAAGATATAGGTGTAAATAAATGTATGTTTGTTCACATGTGGAAGAGAAACAAAGGGGCACCGATGGTTGAAACTTATTTGGAACCAGGAACTAACAATAGGCTAATTATAGCCTACCATCCAAATTTCATTAAAATCGGACAAAAAGTTGTTAAGATACGTAGGGCAAGTAAAAAATAAGCTTCCCACATTATTTTCAGGTGTAAGGCATTTTTTATTGCAATAATTAAGTATACCATTGAAAGCTTGTACTTTAAACTATTTTTCTACAGAGTCACCAGATTTTTCTACGCATTTTTCCGGAAGAGTTATCCACTTCTGAAAACCCGCTTCGAAGAACTCCGCCGCTAGGCTACCGATGAACTTGGTGACCGCTTCCTTCACCTCTTCATCTGTACTGAAGCGTTGTCCACCCAAGTGTTGCTTCAATTTCAGAAACAAGTGGAAGTCGCTGGGAGCAAGATCAGGGCTGTAGGGGGCATGATCAAGCAATTTCCAGCCGAAGGTGGACAACGCTGCAGTACAGATGAAGAGGTGAAGGAAGCAGTCACCAAGTTCATCAGTGGCCTAGCGGCGGAGTTCTTCGAAGCGGGTTTTCAAAAGTGGATAACTCGTCAGGGAAAATGCGTAGAAAAATCTGGTGACTATGTAGAAAAATAGTTCAAAGTACAAGCTTTCAGATGGTATACTTATTTATTGCAATAAAAAATGCCTTACACCTGAAAAAAATGTGGGAACCTTATTTTTTACTTGCTCGACAGACCGACAGACACGGAACCAATGTTCCATGTTCCCTGATGTCTGCAACGGATTTCTCTCTAGGAATTTTTAAAATCGTAGACATAAAAATGTTTTGCTATTCAAAACCATCATATAGCTTCCGTTACCTTCGGTAAGCTTAGAAGCGAAATGTAATATCTATTGGTTTCAGAACAAGTAGAATTTTTTTTTATAAGAATTGTTTATCCTTTTAAATTTATTATCCTTTTTTTTTTTTTTTAAACAAACTCTAAAACAAAGCCTTCACTGGCTTATGCCTACATACTTATATTTATAGTTCTTACTCCATTTTGGAAGTAATCTTTAATTCATAAAACTTGACACCCTGTCTGTGTATTTATTTTTATATAATTTCTATTATTATACTTTATTATTTCTTATTGATATTAGTATCTTTGTATTTTTTATAGGAATAATCCATTAGAGAGCAAAAGTGACTTGACAAATAAAAGAACAGTAATAAGAAAGTTATCTGTAGAAATTAATTTGAAAGACACTGTTCATAAACGTTTCACAGGTAAGTGTAGAAGTGAATCACTCCCCCGTGAAACTAACTACCTGAAAACTCGCAGTGGTCGCTGCTATCTCAGAATTTAATTATATAAAAATACACGATTTTTTTTTTACAAACCTTATCTGTTTTATCCCTCCTTGAATACGTAGTGTAGACATATTTAAGTATTGCGATGGTCTTTCTTGTGCCCTGAGTCCAAAAAAGTTTAGAATTTTAGATGTCCGTTTATCGTCGGTTGTCAGTGCAGATGTGAGGAGCCTAAAGTACTTGACCGATTAAGGTAGATTCACACTTACGGTCTGCTCAGATCAGGACCCCTTTCTATGTTTTTAAATGGGACCATTCACACCACTGGTCCATTCACTCTCAGGTCTTAGTCTGCTCCAGGTTGCTTTCTAAGCAATTCCAGATCGGTGCCTGGCCTGAGTGGACTGGGACTGGACGGATAGTCAATCCACCTTCAGTCAGCCCTCAGTTCACCTCTTATCAGAGCTAATCCCTCTTTATTTTTATTGCCTCAGAATTTCGACTTTTTTTAAAATATTGTTTTCATTTCTTATAGTGTGGTTGCTTCCAAGCTTATCGAAGGTAATGGAAGCTGTATAGTCATTCTGAAGAACGAAGCATTGTTATGTCTTTGATTAAAAAAATTCCAAGATAAATCTATTATAGACGTCAGGGAACGTTTTTGATCCCATGCCTCTTTGTCAGTCTGTTGTTCAATTTTTGCAAACTAACATATCATAAAAAATATTCGTTTGATATTTATGAAAATTTGATGGTAGGTCATAATTAGCCCACAGATGGTCCCATATTATTTTCAACTGTCTGCACTCATACTTTTCTCATTTATACATTCCAAAAACCGAATCCGGCCTTAACTTTTTTCGTGTATGTGTGTCTGTCGCCCCAGTCAGACTTAATAGGCGCAAAACTGGCTTTTTTTTTCTCTAAAATTCTAATTTTTTTCTCAGAGATGAGCGCAAACATGTTGCGCAATTTGTAGGCTTGGTTTCATCTAAAAATATTGAGTAGAACCAAAGTTATTAACAATTTTATAAAAAAAAAGTATATAAAACATAACCTAAAAAAATTGTGTTGACCCACCGTAACCAAACCCCACAGACTCGCTAATCAAAATGTTTGGGTACTTCTAGACCACCAAGAGACTCACGGTTTTTTGCATTTGGTTGGAAATTGGCCCAAACCGACTGGACTAATCCGAGTTAAAAAAATACATTTTTTTCCCCCTTAAAAAATTAAAGATGGCGGACGTACTTTAAAGTTTTTTGGAGGCTTATTGTGGCTAAACGGTAAGTCGTTTCGACAAGCTGATTGCGCCAGCGGAAACTGATTTTAAAAGATCTACAACATTGGTCCTATGACTTTATGTCGTACCTTCATCGGTTCTACCTTAAATGTAAAAAAAATTGACTTTGAGCTCTTACGTCATCCGCAATTGTTGACCGATTTAATTTTTGATTTGGGTGCTTAAACCTAACACTATTGCTCGATAAATCGAGTATTTATTATTTCATTATTAGATTTATTAAATAGAGTTTATTAAATATTTACTGGTGCAATTGTCGTAATGAGAGAAGAAACTGGTAATTCAATTAATGCTTTATCATGGTTGATGATTGTTCAATCACTTCCCAGTCTAATTGGTTTTGTCTACGTTTATTTTCTTATTTGTTATACCTTTTTTTAACACTGTTAGTTATTACTATACTATTTAATTTCTATTGGCTATTTTTTAAATATATAGATAGACTCCAAACTACGATTTGGAGAGTATTATATTCTCAGCAATGGAATTAATGATGTGTCATAAAGTCCTGATTTTATCCTTAAAAGGCTTTGGGAATAAAACTATTTAGGAATATAATTTAATTGCTAGGCCTACATGATTTTAGGAAACAGCAACTAATACCTGGCATGAGACCCGCGCGGAACGTGGGGTGAAAGCTAGTGTATAATAATCATACAAAAGCGAAAAAGTTCATGCAAAACTGTGGGTCTCACAGCCTCTAAAAAAAGTGTCCCAACCAACCCCGCTCTTCCCTACTTTTATTCATGTAAAAATTAAAAACAATTTTGAAAGTTCAAAATAAAAGGAGGGAACAAATGAAATAAATTGCAACAATGGCTTTTTTGATAATAGATGTAAAAGCATAACATTATTTTAAGTAAGTTATAGCACATGATCTGGGTGGGTATGAAAATTAGATGTAGGAATTTAAAAATATCACTTTTTCAAATTATCTATAAGGACAAAGGGATATTTTGTTCAAAGTACTTTAGGACAAAGCAACATTACACTTCTTTACATAAAAGTGATAATATCCCATTGTCTTAAAAGTTAATTAAACTAAGGGATATTATCACTTTTATACCATGAATTATGTTAATTATATTAAATAAATAACTATATAGAAGTGTAATATTCCTTTGTCCTTAAAAACATGGTTTCTCTAACAGTTTAGACAATTCCATTTTAATACAAATTTGAACATTCAAGTAGTTTTTCTGGGTAAAATCTAGTTTCAGAGTTACAGATGAAAATAAATTCGACTCAGCAAAAATTGAAAAGTATACAGTTATTGGTTAGAACACTTTCTGAATATATTTATTAATAAATTAATAATTAAACCAGATATGAGGTATTAGATTTGAATTCAATATAATTGTGTACATGACAAAGTTTTGATCAATTTTGTTGACTGATTTTTTGTTTAAAAATGCTTAAGTTACAAGTGTTTCTCCAGACACTCTTCATAATTATAATTTAAAACTCTGATCATATTAATTTGAAGCTTTACCACCACAGCTAATAAAAATATTTCTATCCTTTGAATTAAAATTCTATGCTTCCAATCATACTCTTAGTAGTAGAATGTTTAAATTACATCACATAAGCTGTAAAAAATATTTTGAATCAATCTTATTTTTTTGTTTTATGCTACACCTTTTACATTATGTAAAACGAAACAGAAGGTCATTATAAAACAGAGGTTGTTTGCCACTAGTACATGGTGATCAACTGATGATGTGATCATCAGTTTGAAACATGTCTTACCTCTTTGAGATGGTGGGTGAGAATGTGATTAGCACTCAGTTAAGCTGATTTTTTTTCTTGTTCGTTGTCACATTTAGAGAGCCAATGCTTTATTTTACATATCAAATAATATGAATTTAGTGACGTAATTTTTATAACTAGTTTATACGTGATATTGGGGCCAATTTTTTTTATTTATCATTTATGAATATCAAGGATTTTTTTTTTTAATTTATTTGAATATTGCAACTACATTACCACATGTTATAAGCAATAATGATGACATAAGTTTGATTGGCTTGTTACACATGATGTGAGAAACTGTCCATTGACAGTACTCACGGTATTACGCAGACATGAACATTACATTTTATTAATTGCTGTTTAATAAGCCACGAGGCCATTGTCTTTTTAGGCGTCGAGGAGGGTTACCAGGCATGAATGGTGATGTTAGATTGTGGATTAAAGGATTAGGATGATGGAAAATTGAGTCATGAAATTATTTGTATCGGGAGGTGGCTAGGACACGAATAAAGGGAACTTTGAGGTCGTTGTGAAGGGTAAAGTTGGAGACATAGAAAGGAGCGTTAGTTATTCTTCTAAGGATTTTAGATTGAAGGGATTGGATACGGTAGGTGTTGGAATGCTTGGTGCATCCCCAGAGTTCAATACCATATGATTAAGTGGGCTTAATTATGGTGTTATAAATGAATATCAAGGAAAAAATAAATGTTTAATACATTTACATAGTCACAGACCTGCTAGTGAATAGAAAAAATAAAATAAAAAAACAGAATTAGGAAGAATAATTTCTCTTTATTGCTTATAATTTAAATAACTTTCTAATAATTAACATTGTAATAACATGGAATTTAAACAAGACATCAAAACACATAACTACAAAGTAACACATATCATAACATCAGAAAACTTAAAAATAAAATGCAGGAATCAATCATGTCATTTTTTAATTACAATCAATTTCACTAACTTGGCTCACAACACTAATAAAGTTTATCAGCTTATTATAACATTCAGTTAAAATTAAGACATCGATTAGTTAATATCAGACTACAGCTGATTAAATATCTATAATTGCTCAAATTAAATAATGTTAAATAGCTCAGAATTGAATATTTCCAATAGTTCAGAATTAAATATTTTTAATAGCTCATAATAAGCTTTTCTTTTATTATAAATAAAAAATACTAAATATTTAATCAATTCACATAAATTTTATAAATTGAATGATATAATCAGCAAATAAAATAATATAACGAGTAAATAAAATGAAAAGGATTACGGATTGTGAATTTAAAGGATCAAGGTCATCAATTAATAATAATTATATGTGAAACAACAGCCAAAGGAGGACTTGGGCCAGCCAAAGGGGTTATAAAACTATAAAGGTTAGGGATGACATGGGGTTGGCTAGTCACTCCATCACCACATTTCACTTAAGGCTCTACCGCCCTTTGAGGTAAGAAAAATCATTAAAATGAAAATTTTATTGGTTCTAAGCAAGATATCAAAAATCTAAGTACAGGCTTCATTCCTAATTTTAATTCTGCACAATTTAAGCCCTATTTCAACTCCCTACTACAATAAATACTACAACTATTTCAATACGAGTTTTATCGTTGTATTGAAATGGCGCCTGTACTATTTATCATAGGAAGTTGAAATAGGGCTCAAATTGTGCAGAATTAAAATTGAGAATGAAGCCTGTACTTAGATTTTTGATATCTAGCTTAGAACCAATAAACTTTTAATTTTACTGTTTTTTCTAACCTCAAAGGGTGGTAGAGCCTTAAGTAGTTAGTATCTTTCAAGCATAATAGTGCGCAGAGCACAAGAGGCGATCTCAACCTTGATTCATTAATGAAGGAGAACAAGTGACCAATGTTTTTAGGACCATAGTTACTCTGAAATTTTCGTAGATGTGATTAATTTGAGCTTGTTTTAAAAATAAATGAAAAAATAATAAAACAACAACAATCCATTGTTATGAGCCTGAAATAAAATAAAAATATGAATAAATAACATAAAATCTTCAAAAGAACAGATATATATATTAAGCTGATATAAATATATAAACTTCGGCAACAACCTTAAAGATATTTAGAATGCATTTTATGCTTTTTGATAAAAACTAATAAATCTAATGTAAAAACAAATCGATAAATACAAGCAATAAGATATTGGCACAAAAATAGAACACATAAAAACAATCTTTTAGAGCCTACAATAAACCAAGATTGATCTAATTAGTCTGGAATGCTAAAAAAGGGTGGATCATACTACGAATTATGTCTATTTATCTCTTAAAATTTAAATATTATCCTCAATGAAGAGATAGAAAATAGATCTATTTATTTATTATCAAGATTAACAAATATTTAAATAAATAATTATATATATATTAATTTTATTGAACAATTCTAACAATCCTTTGTAAATAACAATTCCTATTTACTATTTTTTTTTTTTTTTTTTTAAATACAGCAATACTTAAAATAATATTTAAATTTGGAATATTAAAAAAAAAAAAATGTTTTAACATTAGAATAAAATTTGAGAATAATGTATTATGTCATTTTAAACCCTATACTTATTTTAAGAATGAGGACATTACTAGTAACAATAGTAACAAATAATAACAATTATAAAAGAAGGAAAAAATAATAATACATTAATTTAAGGTGTTCATATATTAGTGAGTTAAATTATTATAGTAAAAGGAATTTGTCTTTCGGGGCGGTTGATTACATTTGATTTTTTTTAGATGTTTAACCAATTGGACGGACATCTATCTAAAAGGATTTCTCAGGTAATTTATTAATTATAGTAAGAAATTGAAAGAGCTCTTAAGAAAAACATTTTGATATTGATTTTAATGAATAAATAGTGATATGGTTAAGGAGTAAAGAATGGTGTTTTTGAAAACACATTTCTGAAAAAAATAATGTGTTTTCTTTAGAAACAATAAATAGTTAAGAAAGTGCCTTAATTGAAAATAGAGATTACAGTTTTTTGTTTTTGTTTGTAAAAAAATTACTCAAAAATAAGAAACAAATTAGCTAATATTATAATTTCAATTTCTTACATTTTTATTTAAGTAAAAAATGAAATAGATTCAATCTGAATTTGATTACATCAATCCATTACAATCATAAATATCAAATTTACTTAGATTAACAAACCATCTTAATTAAAATTGTCAAAATACTACAAGGATAAATTGAAAATTCTATGGACAATGGAAATGTTTATAGAAAGTTTTGGATTATCGTCCCATATAAGGTACAACAATAGTCAAAGCCATGGTCGTTTTAGGGTTAACAGAGGTTTTAGGTCTAACGGAAGAAGGTGTAGCTCCGACATTACTGCTGTTGCTTCCTTTAAATAAGGGTACTTCAAATTAAATAGGAACCTAAAACTTAAATTTTTAAATGAAATGAGGAGACATATAAGACAAGTTTACGACATCTCTGCTCTACAATAGGCAAATAAATGCATATATAAATATTAGATAAATTAAATAATAAAATTTAATATTTGGTAAAGAGTATTCTTGAATAAGTTTGATTATTAATTCTGTAAATATCACATCAAGTGATACTTATGCTGAGTGACTCTATAAGTAAATAAAATAATAATTTTATAATATAAGGGTTGATTTAAAAGGAAATAATAAAACATTTCCATTTAAATTAAATCTTAAAATAGTTCTAAAATAAAATCATAATTATAACATTAAATTTCACAATTAATCATTTTACTATGAGTATTTTAAAATATGGCACAATAATTAGATAACCAATTGTCTAATTTTTAATTTTGTTTAACAAAAAAAAAATATATATATATTGAATTTCACACTTTGTTACAAGAATTAGCCAGTTCAATGAAGAGGAAATATTAAGATAGTTGAAAGTGGTTAAATATGAAAAGGTTTATAGGTGATCTAAATTTTAAGAATATTAAATGTTTTGGAAACTTTTAATTTTGCAATAAAAACACATTGTTGAATTCTTAAGATGAGCAATTTGAAACATATTTTAATCTGGTATTAAAAATTATAAATTCATATTTTACGATTTTGGTAGTATTTATACTACGGAAAGATTAAATTTTAATTTAAATCAAATTATAATTATTAATTTGATTTAAATTAAAAATTATATTACCTACTATAATTTTCTAATTTTCATAACACCATCACGTGTGTTCAGTCCTTTAATTTTTAATTATTTCAAAGTACGAAATTAATGTTTTATTTGTAGAGAGACATTTGTTACCATACTAATCACCCTTAGTTTAGTGATGTAAGGCAGTGATAATGGCATCAATTTTCTATCAATTTTTTAGAATATAATCAATAATTACTTAGAAGAAAGGGTGTTTTTTGTATTTTCAGTACTCCACAGAGACATTTTAGAACGTTAGGGTGGTTGATAACATTCATAATGAGTAAATAACTAAAAATTATGCAGGGATATGTTACATCAAATTCTGAATTTACGTCTCTGAGAGCTTCTCAAAAAAGTTAAAAAACACGGGTGTAGGAGTAAGTAATTTGTTTCTAAATATTGAACTCCCTCAAACTGAGATGATAAAAAAATCTCGGTCAGTTCAAAAACCTTCTCTCTACCCTACAACATCCTAAACTTAGAAATAATTTTGTTTACTTTAATGTTTAATTGAGGCGTTCCGAATACAAAGGGCGAACTCAACATACATTTTTTTTTTCCTTACCATCGTTTAGGGTCTAAGATTTAGCCTGTAAAGTTTTTTGTTGAGTTCGCCTTTAATTCCACTTAAAATTACTGGTTTAAACTTGTAGGAGAAGGTTTGAATCGTCTATAAGTAGGCGGATACGAAGGGCGAACTCCACATCTAACTCCCCAAGTCCCCCACTTCTCTTATTCCTAAATCTTATCAGACTTGCTGTTTTGTTGAGTTCGCCCAATGCTTTAAAACATTAATTTAAATTTTTCTCAAAATCACCATTTGTTGAGTTCGCCCTTTGTATTCAGAACGCCTCAATTGATAAGGTCGAGGCTTGGTCTGGTTTTTCTATTTTGTATTTAGTGTACAGAGTGTATTAAACATAACATATTTCAAATACTGGCTGAAATTTATATTCATTCAGCTTATCCATAGCCCCCTAGAACAAAACTGCCAAAAAAGTTGGCAATCATTATTAAACTTGTTCACATCAATGAAAAGGTTAAAATGATTAAGAAATTCTAAAATTTTACGTACAATAATCATATTTTATATTAATTATTCAAATACAGGGGGGGGGGGGGGGGAATCAGTTTCCAAAACATTTTTTTACCAATATAAATAGTTAAATGACAGATTTACAAAAAATCATTTACACCTGCCATTTTAACATGAAACGTTAGATAATAATATAAAAGAGAATTAGCATATAAAGATAATTTCACTAAAAAGTATATAAATAGCGAGAAAAGAGAAATAAGTAAATTCGATCAAATATTTGAAGAAAACTACAAGATATTTTTGTATAATTTTATAAATTACAATAAAGGTAGACGTAGATTTGTTATCATAATTAATAGATAATAAATTCGACTAGTCCTAACTAGAGTGTTTGAAAAATTGAGAATTTGGGAAATTTTGTTTTTGCTGAAGATTTCTCTTTTTTCTCATTATAAAATAGTCAAGTAGTAAAATGAATGCAAAAAGGAGCAATTGAGTATAAAAGTTGTACTGGAGAAGTTAAACATTAAATATAGAGATGGATCAATACAAAAAGTTTTTATTTTATTTTATTTCTTATTTATCTTATTTATTTTAAGTATTTATTAATAACTACTATACATTTAATTATTTGTTTATTTTATTCTAGAAGGCACCAAAATAAATTAGCAGGCTAAGGAGCAAGGGTGAGGCAACACGTTTATATTTTTAATTTATAGTAAAGGAGAGTTAATCGTGGTTTCTTCCTAAATACAAATAAATAAAAGTAAATAGAAATACATAAAGTAGAACTCCAATTCTCCGAACCAACCAACCGAATCCTCAATAACCCAAATCTAATTATTGGAGGAAAATAACAAGATAAGTACTGTATTGTTCAGAAATGTTACAATCAACATATGCATAATTTTATTTGTTCCTTTTTACTGCAACTTTCAATGCAGTACTGTATCTTATTTTTGCCATTTTTAATTTTTAAATAAATGGTGTGTTTTTCTATAAATTACTTATTTCTTCTTAATTCCTGAACTATAAACAATCATCCATATTTCAGTATATCCGAAATGGCCTGATCCACAATTAATTTTAATAATTGTAGTACCATTGTAAAAATGTTAGCTGCTTTAACAGATTGAAGTTTAACAAATTTAATTTGAGAAGGAGTATAACCGATAATCTTAGTTCCATTCTTAATCCATCCTAATGTAAATAAATAACCATTAAAAAAAAGTATTTACTCTTTTCCTTAATTCATTAATATAGATAGCTAAATAAAGTCTTAACCATTTTGAAAGTTTAGAAATTATTTTTATCAATTTAATTTTATTATCACATCATTATCTATTACCTATGGTTATTTCATATACGATATCAACAAAACACAAAAAGATATGAAATTTAAAAAAATCTAAAATATTGAATAAGAATATCATTTAATATTTATATTTTATTATAATAATGGGAGAACTAATAGTCAATAATAACGTGTTTTGCTTGTATTTTATAAAAAATTAATTTGTTGCCTCACACCTATATTTTTTTATTATTTATTAATTAATTTATTATTCATTTCTTTTTTATAATAAATATTTATTTAGGATCCTTTTTTTAATTTTAATTTTTGAATATTCTTTAAAATAATTATCATATTTAAACAACGATTAAGTAAATTTAACTAAATAATTATAAGCATAACATATTTATAACAGATGATAAAACAATCAATTAGATGATTCTAAAAAAAAAAAGTATAAATAAATAAAATAATAATAACCTAACTTTTATAAGAGAAGTACATTCATGTTTAAATTAACGTCATTTTCTTTTAATCATAACAATATAATTAAAAGATACTTTTTTATTTTACTTTACTAAGCGTTTTAAACCAGGAAAATGTAGAACATATATCAGATCAAAAATCTAAAAATTAAAACAGTAACAATAACAACAAAAAATTTAAGAAACCGAAGTCTCAGTCTTAAAAGGGTTGAGTAAAATGAGAAATCAAATTCCTGAAATATGAGATTCAGATTAGTTGTTCTTTTTTTTTAAAACTAAAATCATACTCAGAACACGTGATAAGATCAATGTATCAGGAGGATGATGAGTAACTCATAATTTGAAAAGTAATATTAACATAAGGAAGAATGGTGTAAGAGCCATCATCTTATAATTTTTTGCATCATTTTTCTGCAATCATCTTATCACTTTTTACCTTCAGATGTAACTTAACTTGGACAACCAGGCAGAGATCAAAGCAGTGGTTGCATAAAGGAGTATATTTAAGCTGGTTACTATTTAAAAGTGCAAAAGATATCTCAACACTCTTGGCCAACTTAAAAAGGTACAAGTAATATGGGTTCCAGGACATAGTGGCATTGAGGGCAATGAGATTGCTGACCAGTTAGCCAAAACTGGTAAAAATTTGACCCCCGATTACTCTAGAACCTGTTGTTGACGTGCCAAGTTGTGGAGTGAAAAATTCCATAAGGACTTTCATGAAGTTAGATATCAACAGAATTTGCAGTGCTTCAGGTATGCGACAATCTAAAATGATGATCCGGGAACTATTTCAGTATCTCAACAGATCACTGCTCAAGCTCAAAAAACAATCCTGTCATCTTTTGACAGGCATTCTTACTGGACACTATAGACTAAATCGTCAGCTACACCTGCTTGGCCAAGCAGAAAGCCCAGAGTGAAGGGTGTATGAGGAAGAGGATGAAACCCCTTCTCACCTTATTAGCAGCTGTCCTGCATTAATGCATTAACACGCCTGAGGTGGAAAATCTTTGGCTTCACCATTGTTACTGAAGAACTAAGGTTACTCCCCCTAAGCAAGGCGATAACTTTCTGTGGGTCTGTCAGTATCCTCAGAGGATAGAATCAGGGGTTCTTAGATCCTAAGAAGGATTACTAAAATGTGTTTGCTTCGGACTTTATTTTTAGTTGAACTTGAGCTTTTCACAATGTCTGAATATGCTTTTAAACTTAAGTTAATGATAAGAGAACCATTTTTTGTACTATTACTCTAAGAGTAAAACGTTAAGTTAATAAGTAATAATTAGCAGGATTTAAAAAGGTAAAAAATAAAAATAATATTTTTAAAAAATCTAAGATTAATAGTGAAATAGTAAGGTGACTATTAACTTAAATTAATAAGAGCAAACGTTAAAAGGAAATAAATAGTTAAAATTATAAGTTATCTGTGAGGTGATGAGAGTTCTACAAGAACCCAGGTGAATAGTTTACTAAGTCGGACAGCCACTCTTCTATACTGTAGACTGTTTAAACCATCAGTCTTCAACCGCTTCTTTCCTTTATACAGGTTCTCAAACCTGTAATAATAAAATAAAACATAATTAAAGTAAATAAACAAGAAATGAGAGGTTTTAGGCCTTATAATGTTGAAATTATTAATCTTCTAGTGGTGATTGCATCTTCAGAGGTGCTGCTCTAAAGCCCAATGCACACAAAAGAGGCGAAAGGTGGAGGTGCGGTGTAGAAGAGGTTAAGAGGTGTTAAGCGTGATGTTTCTATGACTCCTCTATATAAACAAATGGGGCAATGCCAACAAGGCATGGGCTCTCTATGAGGGATTTACTCATTTTCATGAAATTAGTTATTATTCCTTGTAGTTTTCAATTCTTAAGTAGTAGGGTCTATTGACGAATCAGTAGGCTACTTTTGCAATACTCCTTTAAACATGTGACTTATTTCCTTCATGGAGAAGTAAGGCTGAATCAAAGGATCACCACCTGCCTCGATTATTGGGCCATGGCCCAAAGCCCTCAAATCTTGAGGGCCAAGGTAGCTCTTTCAAGTCTTTCTCTTTCTTTTAATTTCTTTTTCAATTGTCCTATTCCATATGATTTCAGATCTTCCACATTATCTTGTTCCTTGCGGGTTTCACTTTAGAACCTGCCTACTGATAATGTCTTTGGTTCTTTTTAGAAATCAAATTGTTTATTTTTCAGAGTTATAGGCATGAAGGTGACCAGGATTGGTTGAAATATAGCCAATTTGAGATGTAGATGATTATTTTAATTATTATTATTCCATAAACAACTAAACCACAAAATATAGAAATATGATTATACAAAAATAAAATAAAGTAAAATTGAACCTTTTTGGATTTGCTTTTTGCTTGCTGTGTGGAAGCATAGTGTACCTAGCCACAGCTATTGGATACCTGAAAAATATAATAATAAGACAGATAAAAAAAACCAAAGCTTCAACTATGTTTAATGTATAATTTTATTTCTTATTGTATTATTTTCTATTTTCTATTTTTTTTTTTTTTTTTTTTTTTTTTTTTTTTTAATGCACCAATTAACACAGCATTAGGTCACCTAATGTTGTCTACCTTCAAAAATATTTTTTTCCGTGGTAGTCTGTGAAATAGTAACTTTAGAGCCTAAAAAACATAGCTAAAATTCATTTTTTCATTACGTGGACTTAAAAAAATTTTCATTACTCCTAGCTGTAAAGAAACATTTTTTTACATCCTAGGACAAAAAAAATTGTTTCTTTACAGCTGGTAGTTATCAAAACTTCCGTTTTTAGCGCTGCAATCTTTGTAGAAATCCTTCTTAGTACGATTAAAATCCGCTAGATTTCAATGCATTTTATTTATCTTTTCTTATAGTGTATATTGTAGTATATATCTGTTCGATTGATAAAGAAAACAAACACACACGTGAAGTAAACTTTATATATTAAATAATAGTAGTTAGCAATTAACATACAAAATGAAATGAAGGGGTGAGTGTATTGAACTCTACAGAGACATAACGGACACTGGTTAGAGAAGGAAGAAACACATAGGGAGAAGAGGTACAAGGGAAGGGGAAAGGTACCAAGACAGAGGGGGAAGGAGGGAGAAGCTACTCAAGGCTACGGACAGGCACAACACTCTTAACATATTCACTCTAACATAATCTTATAGATTAACATTTAATATTTTTTCATTGTCTGCTACCGAGAAAGAAAATAGGATATGCTACACGACTGTGAAGTGATTTTTCTTTACCTTGGCAATATTAACCGTCTCGCTTCGCTCGGTAATTGCCGCGGTAAAGAAAAAACTCACTTCATAGCCTAGTAACATAGTATTCTATTAAGAAGATATTTTCCTTCCCCGGTTAATTTGTAGTTTTTCATTTCAAATATTTTTCAAGGATTTTCATTTAATTATTTAATCCTTTTGCAACAGTACATGTAATATTTTTTTGGTATTGAAGTTATATTAAACTCAAAAATAGTTGTACCTGGCTATGTGAAGTCCTGCTGCTTTGATTCTAGCTGCCATATCGTCATCTTCACCTCCCCAACCCCAGAACATGTTACTGAAACCATTGACAGCCTCAAAGTGTTCTCGAGTCATTGCACAAACACCTCCGAATATATCCGAATATGGAAGTCTGTCATCAAACAAACAATTCACAGAGTTAATTATGTGAAAATGTAGGATTTTATGTCTAACTAGGGTTACCATTATTTATGATGGCCAGATCCGGACAGAGGGAACATCTGGAGGGGGGGGGGGGATCTGGAGAGAAAATTGCAAAAAAATATGTATATAGGTATACCAGTATAATTTTTTTGTGAAATTGGGAAAATAAAAAAGTTACAAATGTATAATTGTGTTATATATGTATTAATATAATATTTGTTAATATTTATTTATTAATATCATATTCAACTTTTGCTAGTCTCTGCTGGGTTCAGGGATGGGTTCTTCATTAGTTCTTGCCTCATACATTTCAGATGAACCTTAAAAAAGGCTTGTCATTTTTGATTATGTCGTGGAATTCTGAGCATATCATAATAGAATTTGGTTTAATATTAAGAAGCTCTTTTACAACCGACTGATAATCTTCCTCTTTCAGACGTCCAAATTGACCCCTATCATTGAAAAAATACGTTCAGTGGGAGCCGAAGTACCAGGCAGACACATGGCGAATTCTACTATTTTAAACATATTCAAAAAGGAGACGTTGCTTCCAGAAAATGTTTAAAATATTCCTTTCCATTTCTCATGAGTTTTTGGGGTTTCTTCTTTTGGTAGGGAAGCCCATTTAGCTTTCTAATTTGAAGCTTCCTTCTTATTGAAATTTCCCTGCTTTTGCTGGGTTTTCCGTTCATATTAGTAAAATCCGGACATTTCTCAAATCCGGGCGTAAAACCGGACAGATGTTTCAAATCCGGACTGTCCAGACGAAATCCGGACATATGGTAACCCTATGTCTAATGTACTTTGAGACAAAGTAATATCACACTTCAGTTTTTATAAGGGCAACATTCCATACACCTTCTTTAGGTTGTTACACCCCTCTGATATTTTTATTTTTATTTTTTTAAAGGGGAGTAAAAATCTAAAGAAGTGCCAAGTAAACTACTGTAGGATAAGTAAAGAGTACCTAGAAAAAAAATAAAATACATGCAGAGTCGTGGGACACCCGGTAGGAACAAAGTTTCTAACTCTTTTTGTTAAATATAAGTTATAAAATAACACTGCTAAGTATACGATGCTAACTAATTATTCATAGCGGAGTTACAAAAGAGACAAAATTAAAAGTAATAAACTATTTGTACTTAGCAGAGTTAAGGCAAAATTAAAAGAAAAGCTATTTTTTTTATCATTGAAGCGAGTGTCTTGTCTTATTGAATATTGAGAGAATAGTTAATCACGATGAATTAATAGTTAAAGAACGATTGAAGTATTTCAGGAACAAGACTGTTCCCTCAGACTCAATTTAAAATATATAAAATATATCACTTCACAACTCAAAAACTTCTGCTTGTATCAGGTTGAAATTTTTCAAAGTCTGTTTCAATTGTTCTTTAGACGATGTATATGAAGTTTCATTAAAATCGTTATGTTAGAACGTAAGATATCCGTAAAAACATTATTTTCTCTATTTTAAACGTTTAGGTCCGCTTAATAATTTTAGCAATCTTTAACACTTCATAGCGGTATTGGTGTTAGTTTTACTAAAAAAAAAAAAAAAAAAATTAAAAAAGTTGTTTGTCTCATTGAATAGATGAAGTTAGAATTTATCCTGTCCTAAAATTCCAATTTACATTTGAAGTTTACGTTTTTGCAAGCGTTGCGCGCTAACGCTTGGTGGATAACGTTGTCCAACGAACTCGTCCTGGGCATTGGTAAAATGAACATGTGTACAAAATATCAACTAAATCAGTCATATTTTACTCAAGTTATCGTCATCGCTCGATTTCGTGACGGTCGGTTTTGTGATGGTAGTTTGTTTCGGATTCACTCCTGGGCTTCCGACGCTGTAACATGCCATAACGAACTTCGTTCCACAAATAAATAAATAAAATAAAGTAAAGTACCTATAATGGAAGACATCGACAGCAGCTGACATATGTCTGGGTTGATCCGGACATGTGTATAGATTCCTATCATCTTCAGGCAACAAATCTACATCGTGAAATATTAAACAGTCAAATTCTCTTAAACCTAGAGCTTCAACAAAGCCAACATTTAACAGCATCCCACGGTTAAAGTCACTGCTTCCTGAAATAAAAACAAACACACCCATTTAATATATATATGAATTATTAAAATAGTATAGAGTATAGAATTAGTATTGATAATGGAGTTTTCTAAATCAAGCACCACAAAATCATGCTTTGATATTATTACATGCTATTAGTGTATTAACTATTAAACAACAACTAAAAACTGATTAACCAATAATTCTGTAACTCAATTATTTTCCAATTTTGTAAGAAAATACCAGCCTTATGCTGGCAGATAATAGTGATAAGTATTGTAATTCCTTTGTTAGTAAATAAAGGAGAAAACCAATGTAAAACTTATGTATTAATATAAAGGAACAATCAATTTTCTGTTTTTAGCGAGTGGAAAATAGCTCTCCAGTAATTGCTACTACATTACTTACAATAATTTACCTCTGAGGTACATTATTTAATACATAAAAATTAATTTTCTCATAAATTCATCTGCCATTCTCCTGTGTGCTTTCATTTTGAAAAAGGTTTAATCATATATTATAATTTTTATGGTCTTTATCAACCTAATACATTTTTTCAATGGAGCATTTTACATTGTTTTTATTTTTATATTGAGTAATGATTGGTATTTTAATTGACTATCTCAAACAATTTTTTACTTTCTCATAAAAAGAGAAAGTATTGTGAAGGCACAAAAGTTTGATTTTGATGGATTTACACGTTTTGGGCCCCCCTGAGTCCAAAAAAACGGTTTTTAAAAAATGTCTGTCTGTGCAGACACCTAGAGCCTAAACTTCTGGGTCGATTTTGACCAAATTTGGCACACATGTTTGATAAATGTATTTTATCTCCAAATTTGGGGGTGCTACCCCCTAAAACTAGAAAAAAACGAGAAAAAATCTTTCTCGAAAACAGTTCCAACAATTTTGATTAAAAAATTCTAAAATGTAGTCAATTTAAATACAAATCTAACGATATAAGCCATTTCCCCGGGAAAAATCTAGTTTAGACTAGAGAGGTTAAAAAAAGAAACACAAATCGAAAACACAAAAAAATCTAGTTCCTGAGAAAATAGCTTTAAACGCGGACGGAGACAGGCCTTATTAATTCATCAAATCTAAAAATCTGGTTTGTATTTATTTTTTAATTGGTTAGCGTCTCTAGACATAATAAATACTGCACTTAAGAAAAAGTAAACAAAAAAATCTCTTAGTATTCTTCCTTCTAGATTCTAGATGCACAAGAGACCATAATTTGTGTATGAGAGATACAATAGTAGTGGTTAGTCAACTTTTAATATGTATTGTCTGTTTCTGTTATCATTGTCAAACTAATATTTTGATAGGTTCATCTTTCTTATTGATAATTAATTATTAGCTTGAATATATGGCGGGAGCATTGTGAGATTAACGTATCACACAATAAATAATAATAGCTACAATTCAACAACTACACATGCATTTACTTTTACCAGCTTGCTCGATAACAAATATTCCATAGTCAAGTTGCTGTTTTTGGAGTAAGGGATGGATGTTCAGTAAGAACACAGCAAGGTGGACAGGTCGATCTCTGTAAGGGATGACAAGGGCGACTTTATTCCTAGCTCGACAATTCTCGGGTCTCCATTGACCTCCTGGATATACACCAGATCCAACAATCTTGGCCACCTCATCTAGCGGTAAAGCTTCCTTCTTTGGATTGATTACACCCGCTGAAACAAATTAAATTATAATTTGATAAAATGTATGACTATAGAATGCTTCTTGTCCACATTGGTAGCCGTCTCGACATCCAGTTGATAAGAATCACCCATTGACTAGAGGACAGCCAAAACAGTAGATAAGTATTGGATTTGGTAAGAGGCAAAATTGAGGATAAAGATGAACACAGAAGGTTGTGTTGCAGGGAGGAAACTAGCTAACATCACAGGTTGGGGTCTTAAATAGAAACAGACAAAGATTAGGAGACATTGAGCTCTGATAGAGATAAAATATGACTTCATGTTATGTCCAGTATGTAATGATGGGGAGACAAATTATCCCTTTGAAGGATTGCCTGAAGAGTAAGGGAGACTTAGCTTCTAGATTTTATGAGTTGGAGAATCTCAGGAGTAGAAGCTTATTATTGTGGGGAAGAGGCTTATTATTGTGTGAAGAGGTTTATTATTGTCAGGGCCGTCGACAGGGGGGGGCAAGGGGGGCAAATGCCCAGGGGCCCGGGTCTCCAGGGGGCCCGGGCCTCCGGGGGCGAACCTGGTTTTTTACAACCAAAAAAGGCTGGAACAAAAGATACAGGCAAAAAAGATGGATGTTGTAATTAGTGGCATAACTATGGGCCCGAATTGCAAGCGGGCCCTGGTGCCAAGGGGCCCTCAAATAAAAAAAAATGATATTACTATCTTTGCACCAATGTCGGTAGGGGCCCCTTTAGAACATAATTAAATGTAACTAGCAATTATACTTCTATACTCTTGTAAGGAGACCCCATTCAGTTCTGAACACAAATGTTTTTTTTCTTGAAGGGCCCCAATGCCCTAGCTAAGTTTGGGAGGCATAGGCCCGGGCCCCCTGGAGCCCCGGGCCTCCGGGGGATGGCCCTGGATTTTTAAAACCAAAAAAGACAAGACGGATATTGTAATTAGTGGAACTATGGGCCCAAATTGCGGTTGGACCCTGGTGCCAAGGGGCCCCCCAATTCCAAAAAATCATAAAACAGGGTAGGGCCCCTTTAGAGCATAATAAAATCTAACTTGGGTATTGTAAGGGGACCCCATTCAGTTCTGAACGCAAATGTTTTTTGTTTTATTCTTATAATTTTTTTTTTTTTTTTTTTTTTTTGGCGAGGGCCCCTAATGTCCTAGCTAAGTTTGTGAGGCAAAGTTGATTTACGCAACGAAAATTAAACAGACACAAATACAAAACTTAACCAACAGTACATATGTATTTGAAATTCGCCCCACTAAAAATATTTTCCTGTTAGGACAAACTTGCCCTCAGAAATTCTTATAACACGTCTTTTTGCACTTAAATTTTAAAAAAATTTCCGGGGGAGGACCCCCGGACCCCCCGCCATATTTGTTCAAAGGGAGTTCAGATGCTAAGTTCATCACTGATTGTCAAGAACATAAATTTATTCCTAATGTGTCATGTCATGAGTATGAAAGTTTGAATTTTAGGCTTTCATTTAGTTACTTAGACTATTTTTAATCTTATTCAATATAGTCAATGTTAATGTATAGGAGAGAAACTGACAGACAAATCATAGTGACATACTAATATTAATATTTTTTTACTAGTAATGCAACTTTTGTAAAAAAAAATAAAAAATGACTTAATTATTTTGATTTTTTTTTTCTTTAAATGTCACTATTTTAGCAAACAATTTATATTATGTTTTATGTTATATTATGATTTTACATTTTACAAAGTGTAAAAGAGGGTTTTTAATGATACTTACCAGCTACAAAACTACTCAATTATTTTTTTTTTTAGCCCATCTTAGTTAAACGTCAATTCGTCCCCACCCAACATCTTTTCCTCAAAGGACAAAATTGTCCTCAGATATCCTTAAAACTCATATTTTGGTAATTAAATTTTTAAATCAGGGGTGGCCCCCCGGACCCCCCCCCCCCCCCCCCCCGTTCAAAGGGGCCCGGATGGTTACTTGCCCAGGGGCCCGGAAATCCTCTCAGCGGCCCTGATTATTGTGGACCTTAAGTAAAACACCACCTGTATTTTGTTGCTTTATTCAAAAATCTGGGAGTATCCCGAACTTTAAGCATAAATTTAACAATTGTAGGGCTTTTTTTGTATTTCCATGGGCAACCCTGCTTGAAGGGCCCCCTACTTTCCCCCCTTTCTTATAGTGTTTCAATGTGGTCTGTCTGTGTCTTGAGTTCGTACATGTTTCGTCGTTCGTTTGTGAAATACTTATTATATTTCAGTTTGTTAAAGCTATGTGTTCGTTTTATTTATAAAGTTGAGCCATCCCTTACACAATTAACTAAATTCACCATCTCGTCAAAATTTTTAGGATTTCCTACAATCTTTTACTTGAGATTTTTATGATTTTGTAATCATACAATTTTTTGAGGAAATATGTGGAATTTTAAAGAAAAAATTATCAGGTGCTTGTGTTGAACAGCAATTTGTTGAATCCAGACAATGACTCATCTTGCTAGGAAATATAAACAAACATTACAACCTTTTATATTATGTCTTTTTGTCCTTTATAAGTGAAGTCAGTTATAGAGACATCCGCAATAGTGAGGTTATACTGTATTAGTCTAATTTAACAAATGTAAAAAAAAGAAAAATATGTTTTTCTCTCAATGTGACAATTGAGAATCCATACAACTGGAACATTAAGAAACAAATAGGATTACAGTTGCTATCTTAAACCTGTCAAACATTATAAAAATAAATAATATCGAATGAACTTCACTGGCTGCCCTTTCCAACTACATAAACGTTTATATTTTAAAAAAAAACTAAGTACGCATAAGTAATGAATAGTTATTATTGGCTTTACCTAAATTAGGTGGTATAAGTGGACAATACTCAATTTCTTCATTTTCTGATGGAGTCACCTAAAAAAATATAAAACAAATTAGCAATTAAAAACGGTAACTCTCATAATAATATTTTTTTTTAAAAATTAACAATTAATTGAAAAGTATTATTAACAAAATAACACAATTTTAAAATCTGGAGTAAGAATTATAAGATTTGTATTTTTCCCTTTATTACCCTATAACAAAAAAACATTTTAAAACACTCTTGAGCACATCATATCTGGCTATATTATTAATACCCCTGTCAGTTATTAACTGGAGAAATAAAAAGCACACAAACCAATAAATTATTTTTATATACGATTGATACGAAATATAAACAATATCTCTGTTTAGATGCGTAGAAAGTGATTCTTTTCGTATCTGTATTCATTGCGCATGCACGTTCATAATTCTTTTTTTTCCGCCCTAGTGTGGAAAAAAAGATTAATTCTTCACCTTATCTCACGATTAGCGAGCTTGTTTACATTCAACAAAACTAATTTGGTGTTTGTTTAATTAAAGTAACGGTTTATATAGATAAATAAAAAGAACCAGTCTCTCCAATTATATAATTATATTTTAGATAAAACTTTTTTATTTATCAAAGCAGCTTTCTGTTTTTATAAAGCCATCATCAGTGCCGATTTCAGTGGAACTAGAGATACATTTTATTAGTCTTACGTTGGTCTATGACATCATATGACTCGCCCTCTACATATTTCCTTTTTTCAAATATAATGTGTCTCTAGTTCCACTGAAATCGGCACTGATGATGGCTTTATAAAAGCCGAAAGCTGCTTTGATAAATAAAAAAGTTTTATCTACCGTGGAGAGACTAGTTCTTTTTATTTTTATTAAGATGACCTCCACCAACACTCTTTTTTCTCGAGTGTTTATATAGAGTTTTTAGTGAAAAACAATGAGTGATTTAAGTGATTATGACAAAAATTAGAAGAATAATATGCCTCCCGAAATAATTAATTCAGCACAAGATACAACTTATGAATTAATCTCATCTTTATCAAAAGAGAAATATGAACTTACATACAGGAAGTTTATTAATTTTTTTTCTGTATTTATTATTAAAATCCACTATCGTAGATAAAGTACGGTTCGCAACTCATGCGAAAATTGTATTTTGCATTGCTCGTGTGGTTTTACTACCCTCACTGTCGCTCGGGTGCAAACTCCACACTGGCATGCAAAATGCTACTTTCCGCACTACATGTGTAATGTACTATTTCAAACCAATAAATGTTAGCAATCAACATGGACAAGGACTTTCTTGTTCTAAATATTAATGCAGAGTATCTTAACACAGCACACTTTACGTACACATATTTTTCAATTAAACCTATGTTTATAAGTGTAATAAACACTCTTTATTGCTAACTACTACATCATTTCATTATTAATTATTTGAAAAATTAATGAATTATTTAAATTAAAAAATTATTGAATTATTTGTTATAAACCTGGTTGGTTATACAATTATTTTTGGTTAGCCTTTAGCCCATAAAAGTCTGTTATAATGAGGTCCTATTGTAATAATATTTTTTTTCCATGTTATTTTATCAACTAAAATTAAATTTATTTATAGAAAACCAGTGTTTTTTGTTTGTGTGTATGTTTAAATGGAATAAGCTTGATATTTATAAGCCTACAAAATGGGGGTCATTGTGAAAAAATATTACTCCTGGAAATAGGTCATCAAAATCTATTATTTGACTCCCCCTATGAAACAAAAATACACTACTTCTTTTATATAGGTAGTTAGTGAGAGTAGCTTAACTCTCTACAATCCAAAATCAATCAAACATTTAACATGAATACATAATATATGTATATTATATAAAATAATAATATTATGATATAAAAAAATAAAATATAATAATAAAAATTTAAAAAAAAAAACCTTTTTATAATATTACCCTATTAAAAATAAATTATTGATTTAAAGTAATATATTTGCACAAATATAAATAAATAAGTCGAGACAGAAGATTTTTTTTTGTTTTTCAGATAAGTAAATGAATTAAAAAACAATAAGCTCCTCATTGATTTGGCCTCAATTAATAATTCATCAATAAACCAATGCCAGTCTGATTTAATCAAAGAATTATTCTATAAAAGTCTTTGTTTATCTGATAGGTAATGTAAACAAATTATTCTTTTGAGATTCAAACCTCACAAACAATTCTATGTAAAAAAATCGGTCCGAGACAACTCAGACAAACTTTCTCATATATGAGTTCATAATTACTTGGCCCAGTGTTTCCATTTATTAGTTTTCAAATGTACATTTAAATATTATTGAACATTTCATCAAAATTTATCATAAAAATAACTTCTCC
This sequence comes from Gerris lacustris, assembly GCA_951217055.1. Taxonomy (NCBI): domain Eukaryota; kingdom Metazoa; phylum Arthropoda; class Insecta; order Hemiptera; family Gerridae; genus Gerris; species Gerris lacustris. Next base: position 24,491,271 of record OX578282.1, read on the forward strand.
TGGGCGGGGAATCGAACCCGGGCCCTCTCCATCCGCGTTTTAAGCTAATATCTCAGGAACTAGATTTTTCCCGGGAAAACGGCTTATATCGTTGGATTCGTATTCAAATGGACTACATTTTAGAATTTTTTAATCAAAATCGTCGGAACCGTTTTCGAGAAATAATTTTTTTACAGGTTTTTTCAGAGTTTTTGGGGGGTAGCGCCCCCAAAATTAGAGCTAAAATTCATTTCTCGATTTCGCCTCGGGGTATGATTTTTCTGAACATGTATGCCAAATTTCGTCAAAATCGGCCCAGTAGTTTAGGCTCCAGGCGTCTGCACAGACGACAGACGACAGACGACAGACGACAGACAGACAGACATTTTTTAAAAACCACTTTTTTGGACTCAGGGGACCTCAAAACGTGTAAATCCATCAAAATCTCAAAATCGAATTTTCGCGCCATCACAATACTTTCTCTTTATATGAGAAAGTAAAAAAGAAGAAAATTATTCCCAACTGATATGTTCGATTTGATGTCATTTTAAATAATTTTGCTGAGTACTAACGATTTAAACTAGATTGATAAGGCGTAATTATAGAGAGGAAATAATTTAGACAAAATAACCAACAATTGGGATTCCTGTATTTTTTTTATCTATTTAACAAATCTAAAGAGATTAAGTAGGATAAAAATAAATGCCACTCCATAAATTAAATGATATCTTCAAAGCCAGCTTATCTTTTAGTATCACTAATGAGAGAAGGCTTATAATTAAAACTTATTTTGGGAAGAGGTGTTCTTTTTAATTTTACCACTAATATCAACTCCACTTTGAATCTATTCTTCATAATAAGGATTGTCAAGCAGATTGTGTCCCAAAGATCAATAATACTAGCACAAAGGGTTTCCAATCTTTATAATGAAAGGAAACTACAGCACAAAAAGTAATCAAATACAAAGTCGGTCTGCATAAACATAGTAATAAAGAATTTAAATTCCATAATACCTAATTTAATTTACATCAAAAATGTTAAAAAAGTCAGGTGTAACCAAGTTGTCAAACACCCTTATAAAACTGGTGAATGTTTTCAATTTTCAGCTGTCAGATTTATTTTTATCAATATCTTAGAAACTAGATTTTTTCTAGGGATAATAACTTGCATGGTTAAATTCCTATTTAAATAAACTACATTTTAGAATTTCTTAATTATCAGTGTGTGTAAAAAAAAAAAAAAAAAGAAAGTTATTTTTGTCCCATCAAAATACTTCTCTATGAATAACTTGCATTTACAATGCGAGCTATAATAATAACCCCTCCTAATATGAATGGCATATATTATACCTCATAAAAATAATTAGTTAGTTTTTCAAATACGATAGATATCAGAATACAACTGATAACTAAAATGAGTTATATCAGATACAATTTAAAAAAATGGAGCTTACCAAAGGTAATGGAAGCATTCTGAGGTATAAAATTTGTAAGTCTCAGAAATCGTTTAAGACATTAGGGAATATTTTTGGTTCCGTGTGTGTTCGTACGTTCACAATTTTTGTGAACCAACATATCTTAAAAACTACTCATCTGATTTTATTGAAATTTGGATGGTAGGTCATAATTAGCCCATTGTTGGTCCCATGTAAGTTCCAACCTTCTGTGCCAATTTTTTTCTCTTCCACATGGCAACAAACATACATTTATTTACACCTATATCATCAAAAGCGTTTATCTGATTTTTATGAAATTTGAATGGTTTGTCAAAAGTAGCCTGCAGATGGCCCCAGATTAATTTTAACCGTGTGCGCACCTTAAATTTTGCTATATTGATACTTTAATTAATGTAAAAAATCAAAACAATTTTTACAGTTTAAAAAAAAAAAACGGGGGAAAATTAAGTAAATTTGACAATAATAGAGGGTTTTAATAGTATAGAATCATTAAAGAATACAAAATGTGCCACACTATTTTTTAAAGTAGCCCACAGATGGTTCCATATTAATTTCAACTGCCTGTGGCAAATATAATATTGTGTGAAAATAAGTGTGACCCTAATGGGGATCAAAACATTTCCAAAATCTTATATGACCATTTGTCTAATAATAGGAGGTGAGGAAGTTATGTGCCACACATCTCTGCAGACTATTTTATTATTTTGGAAACCAAGTTAACTAGTCTTTTGAATGATAAGCAAAACTACTTTCCCAATTTTAATTAAAATTAATGGTGCATTAAAATTAGCCCATAGTTGTTTCCAAATTAATTTTAACCCTCAATGCTTCCTCTCTTTCGCATGTGCATAAGCTATTGTTTTATTTATACCTGAATTTTTAAAAGTACTCATCCAAATTCGAATAAATTTGGATGGTTTGTACAAAGTAGTCCACAGATGGTCCAATGTTAATTTCAACCTTCTGCGCACATTCAATATTAAATAAAAAATAAATTTAATCTTGCTTGAAATCAAAATAGGTCATAACAACCACACTTTTAATTTACCTGTGGGAGCCACATTATTTTTATGGAATTAGTTTTTGGTAATTCCTACATTTTGATCTCTATCTCATTATACTTTATTTTATACCATGCGACCATTTGTTAAATGATAGAATGCATGGAAGCTATGTGCTACACTAAAGTCGGACCGAGATGAGTGTTTTTCTTTTAGAAAAAAAAACAATTATAGTATTTAATTTATTTCAAATGTTATGTGACAATAAACTAATGATTTTACTATTCGAGTTTTATTGACAGTAGTTATTTAGTACAGAGTATCTTAAAAATAATTAAAATCGAGAGTCAACTGGATTACACAAATTGTAGTAACAAATCCAATGATCTCTAAATAGCTTGACATTGCAGCATATGTTGCAGGGATCTTATCTATACAACCACCAACAACCAACAACTAGTTCATCTACCAACTAGTTCAGTAATTATTTGTAAAAAAGTATATAAAAGTACCTGAGAATATATCCAATTGGAAAGGTTCTTAGCATTATCATCCGATTCACTTGAAAAGAGGGTTTCATGGCTACCCCCTGAAGCATTGATAAGGAATAACGGGTCTATACGATTGCTGTCTCTCAGCTGTATCGAACTATACATATACTGAACAAGTATCAGGCTTAAAACTGCGAATATCAATACTTTTAGCAGGCAAGGGGACGTAACAATTATCATTCTAGCAACTTCATAGTGGCATCTTCTCCTGAAATTAATAAAAATAAGAGTTCTATAACATCAACTTATAACTTTTACTTTATATTAGAATGGACTCATGCAGAAATGAAAGAAAACAAATTAAAGACTAAAAACTTATACCTTTGTCTGTATATATATAAAAAATTAAAATTGGCATAAGAATATTACGTATTATTATATTATATGAAGAGATATTAAATATCATTTATAAATAGATTAATGAATTTCAAACTATTAAAGATAACTAATAATCAACTTCAATAAACTTTTCGAATAAAAAGAAAAACCAACAAACTACCAAGTTAAAAGACACATCAATCTACAAGATACATTAATCTACAAAAGCATAAACTATTCTACAAACCTCAGTCTACAAAAGCAATTATCAAGATTATTATTAGGGCTTCTTTTATGGTTTTGGTTTTTCTAAAACAAAGGAAAGTCTACGTCCTACGTTTCTCATTATAAGCCAGAGTGTAAGGATGGAAAAAGAGAATTATAAGATTTTTCTTGATAGCAATTTACAGTGGATAAGGAGAAGTACGGGCGTGTAGAAGCTAGGCCGGCTCGCAGACATCCTTTTATCAAATCCTTTAACTTCTCCTCTCTATCACAGTTTCAAAGTAAATCCCGGAAGGTGAAAAAAATAAATAAGAAATCAATAACCATAATTAATCAAATTCAAGACATAATTCTAATATTATCTGAACGGGAAACCCGCGAGTAACCTTCTTCAGCCTTAGACTTCCCCCACTACTTTTTTATCATTCATTCAAGGAATATGGTCGATGTCAGTGCATTCTAGCGCTCTTGACATGAACCAAAATAAATCGTTAAGATTTTCATTCATTCTTTTGGCTTTGTATATTTCATGTTCATGATTATTATGAAAACGTGTATTCTTTAAATTTAGAAAAAAAATAGTCTGCCATTAGTGTGGCTCACAGTATCCTCGCGTCCTATCGCGTAATTTAATGATGTTTTATTTTTACGACACATCGTATTGTTTAATTTATTTAGGCCCCCCCCCCCCCCCCCTGGTGTGCCCACAGGGGGGTTTGGGGGAGAATACAATTTAGGGGTATTTTCAGAGATTGGGAGGGCGGGGGATTTTTTAAATATTCCAAGTGACAGGCAGTATTGGGGGGAATTTGCGCCAAGGGCCTTGGGGGAGGGGATGTGAATCCCTCCCCCCCCCCCTTTTTAGGGGTTTTTGAGGTCTTAATACTTCCTGCGTTTTTTTTGTCTGTCTGTCTGTCGTTAACAATTATTTGATGTTATGTTTGTAAAATAACCCAAACCCAGAAAAAATGCGAGGAAGCCCCAAGTTCCTAAAAAACAAGGAGTTTAAGTTTAAGGAATTGACATATTTTTTTTTTAATGGAAATGCATAATGGTGGGGTGGTATTAATTGAAAAAGGATTTAAAAAATATGTTGTTTAGTTTTTGTGCCAATACCAATTTTAAAAAAATCTCAGAGAAGTACTTGTATCCAAGTAATTTTTAGGGTTTTGTTTGGTTATTGCAAATTCGTTATCTTATTGTGAAATAACATGTTTTCATTTCCTCACCCAAAAATTAGAAGAAATACCCCAGAAAACAAAACAGAAACAAAAAAGTTTTTTATCGGTAAAAACGACAAGGTGTAGTTATATTTATGCACCTTGGGAGTAAAGTAAGCCATTATTCCCTCAGCGAAAAAGTTGGTTCTTGAGGCGAAGCCGGAGGAACCATGTTCCCTAAATCCTGTGGCGAAACCGAGGGAATTAGACTTTTTAATTCAAGAGGCGCAGCCATGGGAATAACACTAATTAGCTCCCCAGGTAGCAGCCATGGGAATAACACTAATTAGCTCCCAAAGCGCAACCGATGGAGATAATTATTGCGAGGGGAATAATGACACTTTACTCCCGAGGAACATACAATATTTTATCTCTAGTAGGGTGAAAATGATATACATTTTTATCCATTGCACCGTTTTTATTTTTTATTTTTAATAAATAACAATAATTGTTAGCACTTTTAACAGCAGATATTAGAGATTCAATATTAAAAACAAATAAGAATTGGAATTAAACTCAAATAGAAGGTTTGAGTTTGAGGTTAAGAAAGATGCAGGTTATAAACAAGGTCGCCTACCTGATTTCAACAAATTCATTACATTAGCCATTCATTCCCTACTATTTATAAAATAATTAACTTGGCAATCCTTCTTTTTCTCCCTACTTTTGAGTTCAGGGGAAAAAAGGCTTACTTTAGTCCCTCTAATCTAAACTAATCCAAAATCATAACTTTTTCTCGCTACTGGAGATTAAATTATTTTGTTTATTGTAAATTTTCATTGGTGTAACATAAGTGATGCATTTTCTTTGATATATTTTGACTTAAAACCACTAAAAAATTCAATGCGTAAACATTTTTATATATATTTGTAATCCACTCATCAGTAGCTTTCATTTCATACCTCACTCGAAATTTTGAAAAATGAAAATGTTTAACTTCTTCCCATTTAAAATTATTAACTTGTTTATATTATTCCTATGTATGGGTCAAAAATTTGCACCAGTGTTTTAAATTTCAACTATCTAGCTTGTATGGTTCGGGAGATATGAACCAAAGTGTGACAGACACATCACTCTTCGGCATAAGGGTTTCGAGTATTATCTATGAAACTATGAAACCCTATATAGGGATTAAAAGAGGATTCGAGCATACTAGCTATTTATCAGGAACTAGATTTTTCCCTGAGATACAACTAATATGGTTAGACTTCTATTTCAAATGGACTACATTTTAGAATTTTTAAATCAAAGTCGTCAGAACGGTTTTGAAGAAATAATGTTTGGGGCAGTAGCGTACACAGAAAATTTTTTCGGGGGGGGCCCAACCTAATTTAACATATATGCGGGTTTAGCATACCCCATAATTTATTATAATTGTAACTTCTCCCCCTTTTCAACACTCTAATTTCAATTTCTAACCTCATATTTAATTAAATTAAAATCCTATGAGGTAACACCTCACTATGTGATGTGATCGTTCTAAAGAACGATTATGTCTCCGATTCCAATAATTCCAAGACAGAAATCTGTTCCAGTTATAAGACATTTTTGATCCCGTTTCTGGGTGTTAGTCTGTCTCTCGCTCAATCATTGCGAACAATTCTTAAAAACTACTCTTTCGATTTTAATGAAATTCGGATGGCAGTTAATTAGCATATAAAAAGTCCATTGTTGGTCCTATATAAGGTCCAATCTTCTGGTCCCATTTCCCTCCACCACATTTCTCCACCTGCCACCATTTCTCTTCCACATGTGCACACACATACATTTATTTACACCTTATCTTCAAAAATATTCATCTGATTTTATAAAACTTATCTGATAGAAGCTCACAGATTAATTTTAACTGTCTGCGCTGTTTAAATTTTGGTAAATTGATACTTTAAATCATGTAAAAATCAAACCAATTTTGACTAATTTAAAAAAGGAGGGAAAATTGAGTAAATTTAATATGAATAAAGTATCAATATAGCAATATTTTAAGAGCGCAGACGGTTGAAATTATTATTGGGTTATCTGCGGGCTACTTTAAACAAACCATTAAAATTTCATAAAAATCAGATGAGTAGGTACTCTTGAAGATATAGGTGTAAATAAATGTATGTCTGTGCGAATGTGGAAGAGAAATAAATAGGTGCAGAAGATTGAAACTTATACGGGATCAGCAATGTTATAACCTGGCTAATTATGACCTACCATCAAAATTTCAATAAAATTGGACGAATAGCTTTTAAGATATGTTGGTTCGCAAAAATTGAAGGACAGGCGGACACGGGACCTAAACTGTACCCTGATGTTGAACAGATTTCTGTCTTGGAATTTTTGAAATCGGAGACATAAAAATTGTTTGTTCTTCAGAACTGTCACATATCTTCCGTTTCCTTTGGTAAGCTCGGAAGCAAAACGTGATCCATACTGCAAAAGCAAACGTGGATTTGGAGCACATAAGAATTTCAAATTTTTATCTACAAGATAATTCTTCTCTAAGAAAATTAAATACTTATTGCAAAACAAAAGAATCATTCGCTCATTCGCTGGGTAATTACATGGGACATTTAACATCAAATGTTTTCTGAACGCTTTTTGAGTTTTTAGATTTAAATTTACTATTACCATGTAATATGAATCAGTTTTTTCACAAAATGATAAACCGATTTATTTATATTGCCTCTGTTTTCCCACTACATGTCGACGAACACTAGTCCGACCTGAGTCAGCAAGAGGGGAATGCCGCATAGACAAGAGGACCCACGTAGCGTTCTACACACAATCCTGGTCCTAAACAAAAATTTGCTACTGAAATCCACAACCATCATTTTCCCGTTTAAGCCAGTCTAGTGTGCATATTTTAATTCAATTAATTTAATTCCATCAGCAAAAGTTCGAGTTGACTCGGGCCTCATTTAATTTAATGTGCTTAACACCTAGGCCGAGCCGGCAATCGGATCTATTATTGAACGCATCCCAATTTATTTTGATGCATAATTTCCATCGACAAAATCGGGCCTACTAGCAATCAGGCCGATTCATTGTACTCATCCTAATCAATTCAATGCACTTAATTCTATAGCAAAAAATCCGGGCCTAGCTGTCAATCGGAGCAGTCTATTTTTACGAATACAAATTCAATTCATTGAATTAGGATTCATAATGAATTGATGCTGTCCTATAATTCAACCTATGCTATTGAACTGGACTAAAACCACAAAAAAATCATTGAATTCAATTGGCGAAAAATCGGGCCCAGCCGAAATCGGGTCGATCAAGTTTAATGTTTTTAGTTTAATCAAGGCCTAGTCGGCAAATGAGCCGATTTAATTCATGCATCCTAATTTAATTCAATGAATTTAATTCCATCAGCTAAATCTCGGTCCAGCCAAAATCGGGCCACTATAGTGTTTAATAGTGTTAGTTAATCGACAAAAATCCGGGCCCAGCCGACAGTCGGGCCGGTATAGTGTTTATTAAATTCAATTCCATCGGCAAAATCCGGGCCCAGCCTACAGTCGGGCCGGTATAGTGTTTAATAAATTCAATTCCGTCGGCAAAATCCGGGCCCAGCCGACAGTCGGGCCGGTATAATGTTTAATAAATTCAATTCCATCGGCAAAATCCGGGCCCAGCCGACAGTCGGGCCGTTATAATGTTTAATAAATTTAATTCCATCGGCAAAATCCAGTTACAGCCGACAGTCGGGCCGGTATAGTGTTTAATAAATTCAATTCCATCTGCAAAATCCGGGCCTAGCCGACAGTCGGGCCGGTGTAGTGTTTAATAAATTAAATTCCATCTGCAAAATCCGGGCCCAGCCAACAGTCGGGACGGTATAGTGTTTAATAAATTTAATTCCATCGGCAAAATCCGGGCCCAGCCGACAGTCGGGCCGGTGTAGTGTTTAATAAATTAAATTCCATCTGCAAAATCCGGGCCCAGCCAACAGTCGGGCCGGTATAGTGTTTAATTAATTCAATTCCATCGGCAATTCCGGGCCGAGCTTATTTGGGGTGATTAAGTGTACACACACCATAAGATAATACTTAATTAATTCCTTTTATTGGAAAATATTTACAGCCAATTCGAATGCATCTGTCATTACTGTGTTTTTTTTGGTTTTAAGTGTATGGCGGGTCTTAGGTATGTAATCATTTCGGGGGGGGCCAGGGCCCCTTGGGCCCCCCCCTGTGTACGCCACTGGTTTGGGGGTGTGACAACACCAAAATTTATTTCTCAATTTCGCCTCGGGAGTATGATTTTTCTGAACATTTATGCCAAATGTCATTGAAATCAGCCCAATATAGTTTAGGCTCTGAAATATGTCAACTTAGACTACAAACAGACATTTATATAAATAAAATGGGTGTAGTGGGTTAAGTCTCACATAAAAAGGATGATTGGTATTGTGAACATGAAATTAACTTCTCTTTAATACCTTTTATTTAATACCCACTCAACGTTTTTTTTAACTCACATGAATTATCTGCCATTCCCAGATGATCAGATAACTTTCTTATTTTTTTTGCCCAGCAGACAGCTCTTTTTTATATATTTGGTATCAGTAAATACATATATGGTTTTAGGGGGAGGGACCCTGCAAAAGTTGATGTTTTTTGACAAAATCGCGTGGAAAAAAATAATTTCCACAAGTGTAATATATTTTTCTACTCTTTAATATCTTTCATATGACACCCTACTCTAAATTAAAAAAAAAATGATTTTTTTTTTTTCAAGAGTAGAGTATTATGCATGTAACTTTTTAACTGCTAATAATTTTGAGTTCGTATATTTTTTCAACATGTAAATATTTGTTCAACGTGTAAATCTATTAATATTAAACATTTTCACGCCATCTCAATACTTCTTCTCTTTTTACTGAATATACCACCTAGAAGAGAGAATAACAAATTTTAATTTTTCTATTAACCTAGTAATTAATTAAATTAATTAATTTAATTATTTTCTATTAACCATAGCTAAAATACGAGGGTAAACTAGGTTAATAGTTTTGAACATTTTAATTAAAATATCTCAAAAACACCTGGCTGTCTCGAATAAATCAGATCAGAATGAAACTCATCTACTGAGTTGTATTCCATATTAGTTGGAAAATTGTTTAAATTGTTTCCTTAGACGAGATTAAGGAATTGACCTTATTCAAAAGTTTTGTTTCATTCCTGATTAGAAACTAATAGAATAGTATAGGAGTAGGATCAAGAACTTACCTGATCTACTTGATGTAACCGTCAGTGTGAAACGTATCTCTCCTCACTGGTCTTTGAACTGCTGTTAGGCCATTGGTTTCAATTGAGTTGTTATTTGGCTTCTCTTATTCCCAACTTTTAAATGAGGAGCTGTGATTTTAGTATCAGAGACGGACAAGAGCACATTTCAAAATTTTACAGGAGAACCTAAAAACTGTAGCTCAAATTCTACAGGTGCTAGAGCTATGCTTTTTTTTCTGTACATTCTTAATAGACTCAAAACTAGTTAGAAGTTCTGAAAACTTGATTTTCTTTAAAATGGAGTTAAAAAGTGGAGTTGTCCGCTTTTGAAACAAAAACCAGGTTTTGTCTGTTTTTGAAGCAAAACGACGTGGAAAATAATTGTTAGAATAACAATTAATATTGGAGAAATAATTTTTTTTCCACTTTTTTTGAGTTAAAATTAATTTCTCGATTTCCCCTCGCGGTATCATTTTTCTAAACATGTATGCCAAATATGGTAGGAGTAGGTATTTAGATGTTAAAGGCTGCAGTGCATCATGGGAACAAGTTAGTAAAATGCAGCCTCCTGATTGGCTGTTTAGGTTATGTCCACTTTTGAAGCAAAACGCGTGTTGACTTGTCTGTATTTGAAACAAAACTACATATATTATTGCATTTTTACCCCTTTTCTGGTCGTTTTTGATGCAAATGGATAGCAGAATCTGATGCAGCGGCCAAAAATCTATAAGAAACAATCGATAACTGAAATTCGGAAAAAATGTCAAATGTCCGTCTTGATACTACACATCTACACGTCTTGATACTAGGCTCCTCAAATATTATTTCACTTACATATCAGCAGTTTTTAATCATTTCCTTATGCAGAGGAAATCTAGTTAGACATTCTATTATTCTTGGTTTTTTAACCAAAAAACAATTTAAAGTGATCTATCTTTGGGTTTTGACACTCACCTTTGTAAAAAGAAAAAATATTTAATAAATATTTTTAAAAAATTGTGAATATCCTCAGTCCTCTGTAATGCTGGGCTAAGCCAAAAAAGGCTTTACTACGAGGCAAGTTATACTTTGGTTGGGTTGTTCACTCTATCATAGGATTTTAACCCAAACTATTAGAGATCTATACTAATTGCAATTAGTATTTACTCTGGCAGTATGAATACTATCAGGTTAAATACAAATTGTGGAAACCGCTTAATGTGATCTCGGTTAATGTTATCGATTGCTTACTGTCGAAATAGCTTGAAACAGGCCCACGCAATACCAATGCATTAAAAACTTTTCCGTTTATCTTTATCAATATTTTGTTTATTGTATTGTGATCAATGTTGTGATTGTTTGAAATTTTCTTTATCATTTTCGGGAAAACGACTGGAGCTGAGGCACTGGTGTTTGGTGAACATCCTTTTTTCTTGGAAAGAAATTCTGGTACTTCTTTAGATAATTGTTACTCCCCTATGATTTTTGAGAATGAAAATGACTTTGAATAAATAACTATTAAGACAAATAATAAATAACTTAATAAATAACTATTAAGACAAAGGGATGTTTAGTCCAATGTACTTTGAGACAAAGTTATATCACACTTCTGTTTTTATAAGGGGAGTAACAGTCTAAAGAAGAACATTCCGTACACCTTCTTTAGATTGTTACTCCCCTCTGTTTTCTGTATAAGGGGAGTAACAATCTACATAAGTGCCGAAATTCTTACCTAACACCCCCTCATTACTATGAAGGACCACAGTCAGATCTCAAAACTCAATGTTTTGTTTTGTCTATCGATGATTTGTATCATTTCATTAATTAATAAGTTCAAAGTTAATTAGTTGTGATTTAAAGTTTAATTTTTGAAACAAAAATAAGCCCTTTGAAACATCGTTATTTATTTGCTAATGTGTCAGTGTGTAAAAAACAGTAATGTTTATAATTTTGTTTTGAGTTTTACCATCTCCAGTGGTACCTTTTGCTTATTACTATCAGTCAATTAATGGAATCACTTTGTCTCAGTCCCAAAGTGATATAATTAAGTGGCGTCCACTGTATCAGTATAACTGCTTGATTTTGTCTCCCTATCTCTACTTCTTAACTGCACTTTAACCCAAACAAACTTTTAACTCATTTAACCAACGTGAATTAGACTTGAGGTTTCATAATTAAATTTTTGCTGACCTTCAATTAAAAGCCAGTTGTAGGAGCTCTAAGATGCTGAGACATCATTGAGATATGTGTCTTTAAGAACACTGTAAGAATCATTGCTACAGTTATTCACAAGGTACGATGACCTTATTTGTGATTGCCTAAAAATATGCTGCATTCTTCATATTTCATAATCCAAATAACGTACGATTAAGTAAAATAAAAAATACATTCTTTTTAAAAAATAATATTTTATTTTTACATTATATTTTCTATTTTTTTTTTTCATTTAAAAAACTACAAATATATTTTCTTGGCACAAAAATAATAATAAAAGAATATACATATAATTATATTTAACTGTCTTTTAATTAGGGTAATTTTATTAACTACATAAATAATTTCAAATAAATATTTACAATGAGAAAAAAAAGAGAGAAAGGGATAATGCAAAATACAATTAAAAAAAAAAAATTAAAAACATTGCACCGTATTAAAATAACACTTAAATCGAATCATATGCTTAAATTATACTGGACTGAAAGTGACATAGGTAGAATGAGATCTTACAGTAATCATTACTTTAAAATTTACTAACAGAATTTAAATACCTAATAAAAGTTTTAATTTAATAAAATTTAACATTTTCTGATGTATTAAGAGTATATTATAATATGTGAATAAATAACACTGAATGTAAGAGAAGTATAAAAACTTTTAGTACGGAAAATAAGCTCCTTTTATAATAATCTCAAGTACACAATTTCTTATAATTAAAATATCTAATCGCTAACTAATATAAATTGAACATTTGTACATAGATTATCGTAGTCATGACATATAAAATTAAACACATTTGAAATTAACAGTTTAAAACATAAAAAATCAAGAAGGTCTATTCTCATATTTAGTTGGAATAAAAAATAATATTTAATTTTGATTAATACTTTGTTTTGTTGCATGGTGATTATTTCACTCGTAAAGTTTCAATTTGGAATGTTTAGGTAACCAGTGAAGCATTAATATACAAAATTGTAATAGTTATTAACTAAAAGCTTGAAATAAATTTTAATAAAGAAGGAATGGGATAAGACAGAAAATGCAACCCTACCGCTGAGAATTAAACTACAAGTACTTGCATTTATGTTGCAAGGCTCTAACGACTAAGCCAAAACTGAGTACAGTAGAAATCCAATTATCTGAACCCCAATCAACTAAATCAATCTATTGGGATTGGGAGAGAACGTATTGCGTTGTTCAGAGTTGTTACAATGAACTTGTGCATAATTTAATTTAATTTGTTGTTTCTTTTTACTGTCACACAGTAAACACTGTATCACTGTACTATATCAGTAACACAAGGTACAGTACAGAAGAAGAAAAAACAGAAATGAAGAAAAAAATTGTAATTTATAGAAAAACAAACCTTTTATTTATAAAATTAAATATGATAAACATAAGATACCGTACTGTATCTTATGTTCAAACAAGGTTTGCTTTTCTATAAATTACTTTTTTTTTTTCTTTATTTCTGGACTATATCAAATCATCTAAATTTCCACTAATCCCAATTGGCCTGGGCCCCAATTAATTTGGATAATTGGAGTACTACTGTAATTATTTTATTTCTCTGTTGTGGCTCAGTAGTTATTAATAAGGTTCTAGGTATTTTGGGGATGACTGTGTCTCTTTAGGTACATTCATATCCCAGTCATAGGTGATTAGAGCTAGAAGTCACTGGGAGGAAAAGTTTGGGATCTACACTTTTCACGAGTTAGCCACCAACAAAATTCCTCATTATATTAATGCGGATAAATCTTCGTAAATAAATAAAACATAATATATAAAACAATGCTTCATAAATATTATAATAATAAATTTGTTATAAAAATTACTCACCCAAGAAGAGAGAGAGAGAATAAAACAATTTATAAATTTTAAACAATTTAATAATAAATAGAAATATCCTAAAAAATTGGTTCTACCCGCAAATATTTTGTCTACACCTGCCAATATTACTTACTTACAATTAAAAACCTGTTTAACAATCACATTGTACAGGGTCTAGTAGGGAAGAGTTACGTTACACAACGTAACAAATGAGACCCTTATGTAAATGTTACCTTAGAAAAATTATGGATATTTTGATCCTCCATGCTACTTGGCAACTGAAACTACGACTAACAAGGACTGTTAAGCCATTGCACATTCGTTAGATCCCCTAAACTCAATGTTATACCCGTCTCAAAAACATAACACCTCTCTGCAGGACCCTGCATTATTATGTGCTATTAATAATCCAAAAATAATGGTAAAGACAATCATTTTGCTTTTTAAAAAGTTTAAAAACAAATTAATACCAAAGTTAAAACATAATAAATTTCAAAACTTAACAAAAACAAATTCCTCTAATTATTGCAACTTCATAAATCTGATAAAAGTTTTTATTTTTTAATGTAACAATGTAGTAGAGATATAACTTCTGGTTATTTTATGAGACTGTAAAATTATAAATTAGATATTTAGATATGAGAGAGTTAGTGAGGTACGATCTGAAGAAAAAACTTTTTTTCAGACCGTACCTCACTAACTCTCTCATATCTACACTTTAACGGTTGCTAACTTATTTATTTATACATAGCTAATCTTTAATTCGTAAGGCACTTTTTGTTTAGTTCTATTATCAAAACTAAAGAATTAATTTTTATAAAATAAAAAATAAGATTATATTAATACATATAAGTTAATTTTATTATAATTTTTTTTATATATATATTATATTAACAATACTATATGCTTTAGAAAAATATTAAATTTGCTTTTTAAATAGCTTTGTTTTGTAAGCAATGATTAATGAGCATTTTCAGTCATGTTTAGGCTGGATTGTACAATTTTTTTAAAAAAAGTATGAGTGATTAAGAAATAAAATAATTATTTTAAATGTAAGTAAATATACATTTAAAAAAATGAAAAATTCATTCTCAAGATTATAGTTTTATCAATAATTAAAAAATAATCAAGATTATTGAGTGTATAAAGTTTATAGTTGTGGCTGGCGTCAACAAGTAAAATTTTACTTAAACATACAAAATTATATTTAATTAAGTTATGATCATATATCTTTCTTATTGAAGTAGTGTATTTAACAAAGAATGAAATTGTCGATTTCTATATATCAACAATATCTTTTGCAGTGTAAAATTGTTGGTAAGTTGACTGTATCTCAAAGGAAATAGGCTGTAATGTATAGTTCCCCTCTCCAGGAGTCCAGGGTATTAGAATAAATGAGAAGGACTTCTGGTTGGAAGCAAAGGGTTGGGACCTACACTTGAAAAATGGTGTCTAGAATGAATCGGACCAAGAACTACATCTTTTATCCTATCGAAGATGCCTAAAACCATCTAAGTGATTTTCTAGGCTACAAAACACTGTAGAAGAGTTAAACCACTACCACTTTGGGTCTGCTAAATAAAAATAATAATTTATTGTCAAAATAACAAATATTAAAAGGTGTGAAATATGACTTTGTCCATAGACGCTAAAAAAACCTAGTTATGCCTCTGATGTACCAGTTACGGGGCAAATATATAATAATACTACAAACAAAATCACTGTACAAGTGGTAATCAAATCTTAAGGTTCACTTTTCCATAAGACAACCTTATTTTAAACCCACTTAATACAAATTTTTATAAAAAAAAGTTGACTACTCTTAAATTAAAAATTTAAAAGTAAGTCTGACTTTTAAAGAAAAAAACTCTCGAGCCAAAATGATTTAGACATGATAAATCATCAGTTTTTTTAAAAATTTAAATCTCCATTTCATTTTTTTTCTAAGGCTCATATTTTAGTAAATATGACAGTATGAACTGAAGAATAAGTGTAAAAAAATCAAATTAATTAACATAGTATGTCTCGTTTAATTAAATAAGAGATTTCATTTTGAGAGTTTAATTTCTTTATGCTTCCATCAATAATTTAATTTTACACTATACTCCTAATTTTGCTTTGAAAATAGATTGAATTGCCATACTGCATAACAATGAAAGAAAGTAAAAATAATTATCAATTTAATTTAATAATTATTTACTCTAATAATGGCTTTTTTAAATTACATAACATAATTTTAACAATATTTGTTCTTTTTTTTCAAGAATTTTTTTTATATAATTTTTTAAAGTCTTGTTGTAATAAATAGATATAAATATTTTTGAAGGATGCTAATAACTACATAGATCCTTTTCTTCTTGTGAAATATTAGTGGATAATTCCTTCTAAAGGAATATTCAACAAGGGTTATACTTGTGTCATGGGTACAGTAGCGGAGTTGTGTCTTTTGTAGTTCCTTCCTGCTTGAGGAGGTGGAGTTCTAGGTGGCCTAGGATCCCCGTTAGCCTGTCCTAAGACTACCCTCTCACTACCACCACCTAGGGATCCCATTGAACCTCTACCACCTAGTGATGATATTCTACCTGCACTGCTAGGAGCTATACCTATAGATGAAATACTACCTCCTCCTTTAGCACTAGGAGCGGAATCCCTATACTCATATATATTGGCAGAACTATCACTTTTGTTTTCAATTCCAGCCATACGGTCAGGCTCCTCTTGAAGCATCAGAACATCTCCACTATAATACCTGTCTCCTCTAAAACAAAATATAGACAATTGAAAAACATTTAGTGTGCACCATTTTAGATTATATCTCACAAAAGTATAATACCAAAAGAATGAAACTGGAAATTAGTTTGTCCTGAATTCAACATAATAACTTATCTAGAACAACATTTCTCTACATAAAAAATCTAGAATATTAAATTATAAGAATATTTTAAGGGACACAATAACTCTTTTTTAACATAATCAACTGACAGGCTTAAAAGAGCACATCTGGTAATCAATTATCCAGATTGAAGTCATAAATTATTCTTGTTATATACCTCATGACTTTTAATCCTTAATTTGAAATTATTAAAAACTATGTAAAACTTTACTTATAATAAATAAGTGTATCCTAGTTTTTGAGATTGGAGTAATAATTACTCACTTACCGTTTAGCATTTTTCCACAACATACAGAATATTACAGCAACCACAATAAGAAGAAGGTTTATTCCAGCAACAGACCAGAAAGCTATCTGAAGAGGCTCTTTAGGCTCCCACCAATACTGAAATAATAATCAAATTTCAATAAGCAAGATATTTTGAGCAATAAATATTTTTGTTTGGATGAAGTCCTTATCTAAACAGTTATTTTTAGATGTAGAGTGCATCAGTTGTATTATCTGAATTTCACATCCAGATATAGTAAGCTTATCCGACTTATATTCTGTAGGTGTTTTTTAGAATAACAAAGACTAACTATTTTCTCAATCTATACTAAAAAAATGTTTACTAAATCTCTAAATTTATTTTTTTCTTACTGTAGATCAGTAATGAATCCCAAGCTCCAAAACTAAAGGCTTTGATGAATTAAAAATATCATGATGACATCTAGAAAATCAAGGGAAAATCCCGGACTTTGCTTCCAAGCTTACCGAAGGTAACAGAAGCTACGTGATCATTCTGAGGAATGAAAATATTTTATGTTTCCGATTTCAAAAATTCACACCAATTCACATTTTTGGTTTTGGGTCTGTCTGTTGCTCTTTAAAAACTACTTGTCCGATTTTAATTAAATTTAGGTGGTAGGTCATAATTATTCCTTTGTTGGTCCCATATAAGTTTCAACCTTCTACCCTGCTGGTTTCTCTTCCACACGAGCAGAAAGTTTTTTTTTTTATTAACAACTATATCTTTGAAAGTACTCATCTGATTTTTAAGAAATTTAGATGGTTTGTCAAAAGGAGCTCACCAATATCCCCAGATTACCGCCTGCGCACATTAACTATTGCTAAATTTATATTTTTATTCGTGCAAATAAACCAAACAATTTTGACTTATTTAAAATAGTAAATTAGTAGTGGCACATAGCTTCTTTGCTTCCTATCACTTACTTTATTGATGTTATGGAATCAATGTAGGCCTCAGATGGTCCCATATTACTTTCAACTTACTTTTCTTATTAAATTTTGCCTAATTGATACTTTTATTCATGAAAAAAAAAAAAAAAAAAATCGTAAAATCAAAAAATTTTGTAGATTAAAAAAAGGGGGAAAAATTAAATAAATTAAAGTAAATGGTTTGAAAAGCATAAACTCATTCAAGTATATGTGATATGACGTGAGTAAGCTATGTGCCATACTAATTAGCAGACTATTACTATAATTTAAATAGTACTATATTATTTATATATAATATATAACACTAGATATAATACCTCAGTTGATGGAGGATAAGTTGGTACAAGAATGCCAATCACAGTCGGTAGATACCAAGTCCAAAATGCAGATTCAGTCTGCCTAAAGTTCATCAAGATACTCGAATTATAAGTTGTGTTCAGGTTCAGATACTTCAAACTTCCATGGGTAGCTCCCTCAAAATGTAATCCTAATATCTGTGTGTGAGAGGGGTTGCTAAATAAGAAGAAAAAAAAAGTAAATAAATGATTAACAGAAATGAATTAGATACAACACATAATAGTGGGTAGGCTTCCGCCCAATGATGAAATCATGGATTTCAAGGTCTTCAGATGGTGACCGCGTAATAGTGAATGTATGTTCGGACCTTTCACCACCTATTCTGGAGTTATCTTCAGGGTGTACATGCTGCTCTGATGATATTATCAATCTTTGATACTATCATCAGAGCAACATGAATAACACTAAATATGCATCCAGCATACGTGTTGAAACGTCAGAACACACATTCACTCACCAGAAGACCTAGAAATGCAACATCTATTTATTTTTATAATTTGTATACTACTATTTTAAGATAAAACCGATTTTTTAAAAAAAATTATACGGTTGATTTAAGCATTGCTAAAATAAAATGCATTACAAAATTGCTTAGGAAGAATTGTGGAACAGAAGTCTAATAGGGTTTTGTTTTTTCTGAGGCCCTCCAACCATTCTAGATTATTCTTTAATATTAATTTTTTGTGTTTGTTAGGCTTAAGTATTTTAATTTTTCAAAATTGATTTAGCCTAATGATAATTAGATATAAATAATTAATCAGGCCTTTCTTAATTTGAAATATTTAAATAAGAAATTAATTAAATAATTAAAATCAAGAGAGACTATTATATAAGTTACAGAGTAAAAAGATAACTTAAAGAAAAAAATGTAAAAATTAGTAAATAACTTAATAAAAATTAAGTAAAACATAGAATTGTCATTCATAAATAACTTAGGATTGCAAAAAATTATTTATAATTTTGAATGGGAAGGGTATAATAAACAATACAAATTATCTAATGGAATTCTGTATTCATAGTTTCTTTAACTCAGTTATAGCTTATATTATTTTATAACTCATATAATAGTGGATCAGTTTCAAAAGGAGAATTTAAATTATGTGTTTACCCGTATCTGGCAAAATCAGTGTAAGCTTTCATAAAAAAGTGACTCATATTTCTATCATTATCAGTCCAACTAAACTTCTCCAGTTTCAGTTTTGATGGGAAAAATTCTGAAACATTAAATATTTATAAAACATATTAGAAAAGCTTATAGTAATAAGAGTGTGTTATAAATGAATACATTTATTTTTATATCTTGCATATGTATACTTACGATACAGATGTATTTCAGAAAATAAATTAAGTATTGTATGGAGTTAATACTAAATATAAAAAATAACTAAGAGATTCAAAGTAGATTCCATATCAGAAATCAAAACATCAGAAACTATATTATTCCTGGGGAAATTACTTATATGGTTAAATTTAAATAGACTTGAATTGAGAATTGTTTAATAAAAAAAATTGTTGGAACAGTTTTTGATTAATAATTGGTTTCACATTGTCTCAGAGTTTTTGGGGGTGTGCCCCCAACTTTAAAGCTAACTTTTATTTTTCAATTTCACTTCAGGGTTTGATTTTCTGAATTTGTATTTTGAACGCCAAATTTTAACAACCATATTTTTGGACTCTGGGGTCCAGTAAGAAAAAGCCAAGAGCTCTTTTGGTCATTTATAATAATTATAATGACATCAAAAATAAAAAAAATAAAAAAAAATATGAAGAGGGAAAATAACCATATTCTCAATGCCTTTCTCCTTTTGTAATCTGGAAATGTTCATCTGTCTTTCTCCCATCCTTATTAATGATTAGATTTATTTTATCATGATATCCTGGAGACAAATAAAATATAAGATACTCTTTCTCTGCTTTCTAATGATTTACATGAACGAAATCCATTCTTAAATTTCAAATAACTCACCAGTATCCATGAATGGAGCTCCAGTGAGGAATAGATGCTCAATATCATGAGGATATTTTCTCCAATATGGGAGTCTAAGAGCCTCCACAGTTGTGTTTAACACATACTGGTACACAGGGACCTTCTGTTCAACCAATATCTTAACTATACGGTCTACTGGTGCTCTGTACAGTAGATCTGATAACAACTGGAATTCAAATACTTACATTCATTAGAACATCAAAATGAGACAAGACAAAAAAATCCCATACCAGATAAATCAGTCAACAACAAACTTCCTCATAAACAATTTTTATTCATGTTTTCAAATAAGTAGAATTTATAAAAACTGTAAAAAAAAAAACAATAGATGAAGGTTGTTATAGATAGCACAAACTCTATAATTCAAACGCACTTGAGAAATTTCCGGACCCCGTTATAATAAAATGTGTTTATTTAAGTTCTATTCCAAATTTCTGAAAATTAGGAATAGTTATTCTGTGACACCCTGTAAAAGGTAAGGCGAAGAGTAAAAAATTCCATAAGGACATTCATGAATTTAGATCTCCATACAATATGGAACAGAGCTACAGGTATGGGAAAATCTAAAATGATGATTCGAAAAAAATGTTTGTCTTATTGAATAGATGAAGTGAGATTTTTTTCCCGACCTAAAATTCCAATTTTAAATTTGAAGTTCACGTTTACGCGAGCGTTGCTGGTGAACGCTTGGACGGATAACGTTGTCCAACGAACTCGTCCTGGGCATTGGTAAAATGAACATCTCTACCAAATTTCATAAAAATCGGTCGACATTTACTCAAGTTATCGTCGCACGTTTCATAATTCACGGACACACAGACCGACAGACAGACACAAGACCAAAAATGTTCCCTGATGTCTGAAACGGATTTCTGTCTTGGAATTTTTAAAATCGGAGGCATAAAAGTTTTTCATTCTCAAAAGTGAACACAATGCTTCTGTTACCTTCGGTAAGCTCGGAAGCAAAATGAATAAAGGAAAAATATAAATTACTTAATATTTTTACTTTGCAATTTGAGAAATAAAAAAAATTGAGTAACAAACTATTTCAATTAGTACTAGAGTTATATTATATTATTATTTATTTACATTACGGCATTTTAAAAGGCAAGATTTTTTCATGTGTGATCCACAAATTGGTTGTTGGCATTTTGTTGGAGGTAAGACTTGGTCATTTTATGTAAGTTGTAAGTACAGAGAGAACAATTAGTCTTTTTCCAAATTTTTGGTCTTCTTTTGGATGATTAAAATTAGAATTATGTTTATCTTGATTATCTTCAAGGGTCTCAGCAGAATTCCTTATTGTTTCTTTTAGGATTTTATTTTAGAAATGTATGGATTTTATAACCGCTTTTAGTAAATTGCTCAGAGAGTTAGATTATGAACTGCATTCTAGTGAAACATTTTCCATCGTTGTGTTCATAAAATTGGTAAATGGAAGTAATGAAAGAATTTAGGTACTTCTTTAGATTGTTACTCCCCTATGTTGTTTTAGAATAAAAATGGCTTTGACTGAATAACTATTAAGACAATGGTATATGTTTTGTCCAATGTACTTTGGGACAAAGGGATATCACACTTCTGTTTTTATAAGGGGAGTAAACGTCTAAAGAAGAACATTCGGTACACCTGTAGATTGTTGCTCCCCCTTTTTTTATGAGAGAAGTAGCCGTCTAAAGAAGTGCCAGAATTTGCTGATGCCATATTTATCATATTGTAAAAAAAAAAAAACAGCATTCATGTTCTGGCACATCTGATCGAATGTGTCAACTCAACCTTTTGTTTTCATCCTTTTGACGCTATAAAACACAACAAAAAATTGAGAACCCTTTTTATACGGGTTAATTATACATAAAATCATAATTAAATATTAAAAACTATAATTAAAACAAAATTGCGAGTAAATATCTATTAGGTACTCATTCATAACTTATAATCATGTCTATAGTAAAATAAAAACCAAAAATAAGCAATGTTAAATCTCTAAATTTTGGGCAATACGTTTTGGATTTGTATACAAAAATAAGGGCTTATTTATAATGTAAGCATTGAAAACGTATACAACGTTATGGCTTTATTTCTAATGCACGCTTTGAAAACGTACACTAAAAAGATGTTTTCGGCAATGATACGTATCTTCGACGTACAGACTTTCCTTGGACATGATTGTGCAAATAGAAGAAAGTTGACGGAGGTCTTAATACTATGGTATCTGAAGGTCAACTGACTGATGGAAGTTTACATGGATAGCTATCACCACTACAACCAAGAAGTAGGGTGACACAGCGTTTCAAAAAAAAAAAAAATATGTCGTGGCTACGTAGGTTACTGTTCTAGGGTTAACAAAAGAACTTAATTCTGTGTGTCTGTCAGCCTACTTAGCGAATTGAGTACTATAAAAAGGTTTGCACCTTGGACCTACAAGTGAAGACTTACTGCTTTGGACTTCACCTTCAAAGTCCCCCAGAAAAAAATTTCAACTCAATAAAATATAAGAGCAACCAAAAAAACATTTTTATTAATAAGAAATAAAGTTAATACTTACATCAATATATTGTTCTCTGATGTGAGTGTGATTGTATGGGTCAGGCCAGTATGTGTAGCGATATTTGATAGCTCTATAGATACCATCCTGATTAAGTGTGTAGTTATACCTGAATACCAACTCTTTGACTTTCCTGTCAAACCACTCCTCGTCCACATCATAATGAGGTGCCAACGTCTCATTATTAGCTAAAAGGAACAACAACAGAAAACCGGGTTATAAACGAAAAAAGAAAAATGTGTTAGTTTCTTCCAAAAACAAAATTATATTTCGTGTCAATGTAAAAAATATTGTCTGCAGTTCTTCTGCAACTTTGGTTAAATAAATTTTTTATAAAAAAATAAAATTAGAATTTTGAAATCTATTTAGAAGGCCCGTTCTCCGCCCCAACACACAGATGTTGTACCAAAATCTGGTCAGCCATTTGGACGTAATTGACGCAGAAAAACAAACATAAAAATTTTCTAAACTTAAATTCGTTATCAGGACTACTCATTTAGTGGAAATACAAAAGTTGAGCCCAATCAGATAAATGTACAGACACCACTCTAATCTTATATAAATTTAAGATTAAGATTAAATAATAATAATGATAATTCTTGCTACAAAATAAAATTCATATTAGGATGAACTAGTGGGATTTTAAATTAATTGGATGAGACTCAATGAAGCTATTTCTGGATTATTTTTAAGGCAACTAAATTAATGGAATCTACTATCTGAAAGGAAACAAGTTACTTACATATAACAAAGGCAGCCTCTTGTGTAGTCACTCCAGTCATGTAGGCAAGGCCACGATTGTATCTCTTCATTCTGATGAGTTCTTCCACGGTGTTGTTAGTGAACACCCAGTCCTCAGTTCTCCATCCTTCATACCACCGGTCCCCGGGGTATATAAATCCTTTATCTAGCACTGGACCCCAAGGAAATGTTCCGACCTCTGGCTGCAAACAGAAACAAGAAATTAATACATTCATTTTTTCGTATATTTAAATTAAACAAGTAAATTTTTAATATTAAGACTCATTTTTAATTTTTCATAAGTTAATCATTTTAATTTGTAGTATATACATAATGTAAATAGAGAATTTTATTTTTTTAAAAATAAAATTTAGTACATTAATATACGACTTTAATTATACAATTAGTTTTCCCAGAAAAATCTCGTTTCAAGATGATTAAAAAAATCTGATTAAGCTGAGATTCAAAAAATAAAATGTAAGCAATTACCTGTTAATCACTTTTTAAATGTGTTTAATATTTTAAATAGGATTTAAATGCAGTATCAATATGCCGATTTTTTTAATATATTATAATAAATAAAATTAAATATGAAATGAATGCATTTAGAATAGTAAAAAAATCAAATATTAGGATGCTCTTTAGGATTTAAAGATCTCCAAGAGTAGCAAATACATTATTAGAAGTAAAAACAAACATTATATTACAAATAAATAAACAGAGAGAAATATAATATATATACATATATAAAAATTACCTGAAATTCAGCATTGCCCAGTTCAAGAAAAGATCGTCCTCTTTTCAAACAATCAACTATTTTATAAGAGTTGTCAATATTGCAACCCATATGCTGAGCAAATACCCTGCTAGTATTCTGAGCACGCCAATGATCAAGGATAAGAGCCCAGTCGGCTAAAGCACTTCCACTCTGAAAATAAAAAAAAAAACAAGAAAATCAATAAAATAAAATTATATGATAAGAGAATATGGAAAAAGTAGGAGGCAGAACTATTCCAGGCTCTAAATAGTATTTCAGAGGCATTCTACGAAGTAAACTGATATTAAAACAAGGATGTAAATTGAAAGTATGGTTGTTTGGATCTGTTTCGATTCCTAGTGGGGAACTTATTTTAATTCAATATTAAATGTTTCGTAGAACGAAAAACTTAATGTGGGACTATCTATGGGCTACTTTTGACAAAACATCAGATAAGTACTTTTAAAGATACAAATAAGGGGTAATAAAAAAGGGTTGTGCACATTCAAAAAAGAAAGCAATGTGCTCAAAAAGTCAAAATTAATTTGCGGCCAACAATGAGATAATTATGACCTATGGTGGTTCAGAAAGATGTTGAACAATAGATTGGAAATGTTCCCTGATGCATGAAAGGGATTTCTGTCAAGAAATCTTTGAATTCTGAGACTTAAAATTAGAAGAAATAATTCATAACAAATAAAATGATAAAAATCAATAAATATATATGATGCATAATTTACTTTTAATTTTAAAATTTACCTGTGCAATAACTCTGTTAACCATAAAACTTGTTCTAGGGTTGACCATAAGAAGTCCAGCAGAAGCAGCACCTGCACCAGGTCCAAATAAAGTAATTGAGTGACGATCCCCATTGAAAAAATTAATATTGTCATAAACCCATCTTAAGGCCATTGCTTGATCAAGTAGCCCATAGTTTCCAGGCGAGTTTTCATCTCCAGTACTTAGAAAGCCTACAACAAAAAATTAAATAAATTTAATTTTTATATCTTTTGTTGATGTTCAGGTGTCACAGGTTGAGTGGGTTGAAATTTCCTTTATCTCTCTGAGATGATCTTCTTTAACCGTTATAGTATTTAGAGTGCAGTCTACCTTAATTTAACCAAAAATATTTTCCTTTATAAAATCCTAAGCATTCTTTTTATCCAACGCCTTTCAAAATAATTATAACTAGAACAGAAATATACCCCAAAGATATTTGGCTCATTCATATCAAAAGTCAGTTTTAAGACTCAATAACATTTATATATAATCTAAAATTACTTAAATATGATCATTGCCACTTTCACCAGCCATAAAAGTTCACCTTCTGTGTTATCACCTCTACATTGGTCTTACCATAAGAATTAACTTTTGTCAGCATGGAAAAAGTAAGGGAGAGCTAATGAAAGCTAGAGGATAAGGATGGGGGAACGGTTCCATGAGTGGAAAGTGTTACGTTTTGTTCCAAACCAATAAGTAATTCCAGGAACTAGATATTTTTGGAACGTTTCAGTTTATGTACCAAAGAAACAGTTTCTCTTATACTTCACGTGTTCCTGAGTCTAGTCCAGGTTCGTTCCACAATAATTAATTAATTCAATTATTTCGTATTATTCACTAACTATTTACTAAAGCGGTGAACAAAACTAAAAAAAAGAGTGGTGAAGGCGACAAGTGGAAGTTGACTATGGAACTAAAAGAAAAATAGCGGCAAAGAGGCATCTATGCCTCCCCAGAGGGATTGAGAAAGAGAAAGAGATAACACTTTGCTTACTGGAGTGATTCCGAGACTCGAGCACTCATCCCATCTCCATTACTCTCCTATACAAGACATGCACAACGATAACATTTTTTATTTTTTCATTCCAGCTGGGCTGGATCTGGAACTTGTTTTGCTTAGAACGATAGTTTTCGTTCCACACAAAACGAATCTTTTACGTTACCTCCGAGTTAGTTAAAGTTTCGTTATGTTTTCTTGTTCCAGTTTCCTCTTTAATCAGTTACGTTATGTATTATTTGTGTTTGGAACTTGAAACAAAAATTATCCTTTTTGTTCCACACGAAACGATTCTTTTACGTTCCCTTCAAGTTAGTTTTTTTGTTTTGTTGATGTTTTTTCATTCCTGTTCCCTCTTTAATCAGTTACGTTTTGTATTATTTTGTTCCATAATCACTTAAAAGATATATTATTTTTTTTAAAAAATAGTGTAACAATTTCTATCGAATTCAAGCATTATAAAGTTATTAAATAAATAAAAATTGACAGTAAACTAAAATAAAATAAAAACTTTAAAGTCGTTCCAAAAATAACGTAGTGCCATGAAATCTTGGATCGATTGGAACTGTACACAGGAACACAGGAACTAGTTATTTTTATAGTTACGTTCCGTTCCGCCCATCCCTACAAGAGGATTCAATTTTTGTCCTTCTAGATGTCAAAATCTCAAGCTCTCACTGGCTCCCCACCGCAGTTTTTCTACTTTCCCATGGTGTCATAAGCAATTCTAATTCTAAACTACTATAGTTGAATTAGAATAATCACCTCTAGGTGACTCAGGAAGATCAACAAGACAAAGAAAGTTGAATTTTTGGGCGAAAAGCATTGGTATCAGATGAAGGTCTTGCAAGAACCTCTTTATTAAATACCTTGAAGAATAAATTTAAAATGAACATTTTTTACCAAGAGGTCCAAGACGATAGTTAATGGTGACCACAACCACCTGGTAGAAAGCAGCCATAACATGTCCAGGAAAGAGATTTGATGCACCTCTTGCAAATTCACCACCATGAATGTAAAACATTACGGGATAAGGATTTGCTAAACCTGACATTGTCTGCAACAAAAATATTGAACAAATTAAATAAAAACAAGTAATAAACAAGAAGCAAATCCAAACACCGATAATAATTTAACTATGATTCACGAATAAATGAGACATGTCATGAGATGCACAAATATAAAACACAACAACGATAGTTGTATTAAGTGGCTGATGATTACGGAAGAAAACTTCTGCTACAATTAAAGACTGAACAGCAAGAAAGAAGTACAGTAAAAACTCTTTTATTTGGTCTCGGTTCTAATGGCCACAGTTTGACAGCAGAGGGTAACTCTTCATATGTCACCTTTGTAAGAGTTTAAGTAGTTTAATTATTACGAGTATGATATTCATGAAGAGCTAACGTGATTTTGATTTTTAAAAAGTTTAGGATTCAAAAAAGCAAAGGAAAATTATTGATTTTTTCTAGAATACTGTACATACTCATGAATCCGTTCTTATAATAATTATCTTTTACAAGTATTTCACAAGAAAAAATTGGTTTAACATAACACATTGTTGGCCAGTTAAAAGGGCTTCCGCTGAACAGCCTTATCTTCAGGGCTCTCACAAAAAACTCATTCCAATATTATATTTCTCACTCAGGTCTGGATATTAATATAACTGAGATAATTAAACTTACAGTAGGTGTGTATATATTGAGGTAGAGGCAATCTTCATGAACATCCCGGATACCTTTTGTGGCACCTGTATATTTGCTTGGTTGTGGGCAAGCAGGCCCAAAATCCACAGCTTGAACTATTTGCCATCCTTGATGTGCTCGTGGAGGCTGTAAAAAATATTAAGAGAATTAGTTTGAGAATAATGGTCTAGGAGAAAGCGTTCAAGAAAGTGAATAACTACATCAAGCAAGAATTTTGTTTGTAAGTTAATCCTTTGGTGCTCTTTAAGAATTTGTGGTAAGCTATAGGTTCATCTGTCGGACATAGCTTGGCCATAGGCTGTTAAAACCAGGCCAGCGGAGAGCAGCCATAACCCTCTTATTTTGGCGAACATTGAGATTTTAGTTACCCTGAGTAACTAAAAACAAAATTACTTGATATACAAAAACCAAATTGATGATAGTTAGTCACTTGATCACTTGCTTATGTGATCAATTTGATTTGAAAAAAAAAAATTTGAATAACTAACACATTATCAAGTGACAAACTAACAACAACTTTTCTAGGAATATTTTCTGGTCCATAAAAAATGTAGTTAATTATGTTATAACATTTCCAAAGAAATGTTATAAATATCTAAAATACTTCTTGATTTTTTGAAAAATAAGACTTAAAAGTAGTAGACTAAATAGCAGGAAAATAAATTATAATATAAAGTTCGTGACATTTACGATTGTATAAAGTTAAATTTAGAAAAACTAAGTTCCAAAGGTAAACAGTAAATCATTTAATTGGAAGTATGTTTAAAGTAAATAGAATAATTAAAAAGTATAAAGAAAATAATTAGAATGAATAAAATCATAGTTTGAAATTATAGTTAAAAATAAATGTTTAACTAAACTTTTATTAATATTATCTTGGTAAAGAAAAAAGAAACAAAAACAGTAAGAGGAAAATTATAAGTAGCGAGTAAACTCAATTAATTTAGGTCTTTATTTTTTGTTTGGATATAGTGGGATGGCGGTGGTAACACTGGTACAGTTGATCTACACCAGTTTTTCGTTCGAAGCGGCAGCCATGTTTACAATTTTTCGACGGTTTTTATATTAATCCGTTAAATATTCAGATTAAATAGTTATTTTTCTTTAATAGACTTTTATTTTTAATGTTAAGACACGCTTTCAATTTTATTAAATGATTGTCGGAAGTAAACTCCAGTAATTTAGTATTTTAGACCATGTAAAAGTGACGAATGATCGAGTTGGTATTTAAAAATTTCCGCCACTAATTTGCCACGTATAGTTCGTTGATTTTTTTTCTTTCCGATTGATTTTACGGTATTAATTTATAGAATTTATTGTTTAAAAGTAATTTATTTAATTTTACGAAAGTTTATAACTGTGTCTTGTGATTTGCGTCGTAACTATTTGTTTAAAGGTTAGTATAAGTTGTCGTTTTCTATTAAGCGGCCCAATATTAGCTCTATAGGTTTGTTCCAACAGAGCCTCGGACGGTTCTAGAACTGCCGGGAGCATGCGCAGTATCGAAAGACCGTTCCTACACGCTTCTCGGACGGTTCTGGAACTTTTAGTCCCGTGTTCCAACAGAAAGTCGAACGGTTCTGGGATAGTCCTAGAACCGTGAAAACAGTTCCCGGACTGAAGCAGGAACTCGACCAGAACTACTAATACTAATATTCGGAGGCGTGTAGGTTACACTACTACTACTACTGTTCAACTATAACCTAACATTTTTTTTCGTTTCTTTTCAATATCTTCTGTTTCCTAGCGTGTTTTGTTTCTCTGTCCTCAGTTAATATTTATACTACTTCTTTCTTTCTTCTTTACGTATTATTTTTTATCATGATAGTATATTGGAATAATAAAATATAATTTATATTTTATTTATTCCTCATGATAATTAAAATTTCTCATAGCGACTTTGAGTCCTTTATAAGAATTACCTACGATCTTTTTGTCTGTACATCCGCCGATGATTTACAGACAAGAAAAAAAAACAACAGATAAATTGTTCTTATAATTTTCTTTTTTGTAGTTTTGAACCCTTTATTTGTAAATATTTCTTAATGTGTGGTTGACCTTTTCTTATATAAGGGTTTATTTCTAATAAGCCAAGATAAAATTCACATTTTATCATCCGAAACTTGATTCCGAGATCTCTGTGAAGGAGGGGTCTTACGAACCCGGGGATATCATTAAAATCTGTTTCATATACGTCTGTATGTACGTATTCGTATGTAACTAAACCTTTAATAACATATCGCTTCAAGATATCGTATTGAGATGCGGTTTGCGACATTTTTTACAACTTTTGTCGGAAAAACTGTTGGCGACAAACCCGAACATCGTAGCTCACGACGTTTCGGAGCTGTAGTCACTTAAGCACGAAATCGGTCTGTCGACGACAACTTCAGTAGACATTATTTGATTTCTATTTTATTTGGGGTATATATTATTATGTGTCCTATTTGGTAGATTGTACCTATACTTTTTGGGCACAAGTGGTTTTGGAGATATTGGCATTTTAATGTTTTTACTTCCATGAAAATGGGTGTAAATACTGAGCTCTCTCTTGATCGCGTATTGACTCCACAACATTTCATGGAAGTCATGTGTAGGATTTCCACACCGGTACTTTTTATATGATTTAACAGTTAATGTTTAACAAAAATTACAATTTATACAAACAAATTTTTAATAGGCAACTGAAACTAAAAGACAGGATTGTTACGAGCCTGACGAATCCCAAATGTGAGAGCGAAATATAATCATTCAGAAATGACAGTGTGATAAATTTGTAATTTTAAAAACTATTTGCTCTAATGTGCATTCTTATAAACTTTGTTGAGTTTAACAATAGAATATGTTCACGTAAGTAATCCATTTCTGAGTGAACATAAACAAAACAAGTGGAGAGATACGAAGAGGAAAATAAAAACAAGATAAAGGTTTTATTTTTTTTAGAGGTAACATGAAGGTTGCAGTTCTGAAAGAGTTCCAACAGGCTCCTCTTTTTGAATCAGTTCGGAACCAGTCCTCATAGACGCATGCGCATTAAAAAATCCTGAACTGGTTCTAGAACCGTCCTCGAATTGGCTGTTGGAACAAACCTTATTTTTGCACTTGCACTACTATTGTAGTATTGAACGTCTGTGTGTTATATTGAACGATATACGTTAATGTCTTGAAATATTCTACAGTATATTTTGCAAAAATATTAAATATTCTTTATTAAATTGTGCAATAATATTAAGCGACAGTGATTCCTTGAGAGATTAGAGTAGAACAGTTGTACCGTAGACTTATAATTTTAAGTGTTCGGGAAATAACCGAAAACTTCCGAGTGGATCCGAAGAACTGTCTCACAACCCTTTCAACACCAGACTCGTAGATAACAATAATTCTGCGATTTTAGCTAATTCCTCGCTCATTTAAACGAAACAATCAACAATCAATATACTTTCTTTCTTCTCTAGTTATAAACCTAAATGTATAAGCATACTTTTGAACGTTTTAATCTATACGCTTGAAACAAATTTGATAACTTGTAAAAGGATTTAGTGCATTGGTGGGTCGAGATGTGATCGACTTGCTTGAATCAAATGTACAAAAATAATCATTAGATTCCCATAATTATTTAATACATATTTTTACTAATAATCTATCGAATTTATATGAGTACTTAAATTGAGAACCTATCGATAAGACTGATTTGATCCAAATACTCGTATTATTACACTAAATTAGATTGACATATTATTATGTTAATAATCATAATTTCCCAGTTCAGCCTTAACCAAAACTTTTTTTAACAGGATATTCTGATTTAAAATAGCTGGGATATGAAATTAAAGTGGGAATAAATTAAGATATTTAATTTAAAGTAGTGGATCCATTTGGGTAGAAAGAAAAAGACCAAATCTTTACATTTGCGGCAACGTTTCGGCCTAGCCGGCGATTTTCAAGCCTAAAACAAAATATATTTGTTGATAACTACAATATTGAACAAGAATAAACCATATAGTACGGACTAGAATGAATAATCAATACCTTCCAGTTTAACTGGAGTCAGTGAAGTCACAGGTACATAATGAGAGTAAAATTTAAAAAAAAAAACTAAGTAGGAACTATACAAGGCAGTTCCGCCGTCTAAATATCACAATTTTCACTGACTCGTCGCAAAACCGGATAAAGAACCGGAGAAGATTTGGTCTTTTTCTTTCTACCCAAATGGATCCACTACTTTAAGTTAAAATTATTAAGGGTACCCTAAAAGCAACTTAAGATATTTATTTATCCTGTGATTAAAATTATATGATATATTTTAATTTTAGATTAACGTATTTTTTAAAACAATATCCCGATGTAAATAACAGCATTCTTGACCTAGACCTGGTATTCTCTCATTCGGAACAGGAAATAAGTGGATTTACGGCAGTTAAAGATTAATAAATAAAATATTGATGGTTCATTAATATATTTATATAAATTGGCATCCTTATATAGCAAATTTCGTTTAAATTTATCAACTAATGGGTTTAAAATGGAACTAATATAAGAGTTAAAACTGGATATATATTTTTATAAGAGTTAAAATAAGATATTTTAACTCTTTCTTATTCTATTCTAATCATTTTGAGTGTAATAATTACGACATAATTAAATTAAAATATTAAGTAAGAATATTCATTCTCTTAAATCAATAGGATAATTTAACTCTTATATAAATAATTTTTTGTAATTGCTAAAGATAATTTATTATTCACTTGTATTTGAATAATTTAGTGGGCTAAGAAATAATTTTAACTCCAATAAATGTTCTTTTTCTCTTCCTCGTTAATAATAATAATAATACCAACTTTGTTAGTAGTTCATATGTCATATTATTATTATAATTTTTTTTTTTTTTTTTTTTTTTTTTTTTTTTTTTTTAGGTGCGTTGAGTGAAGTGCAGCGTTAACAACTATTTTAATAAATTTTATTAAAATTCACATTCACGTGAGTGCCATATTTTTACCTTGTGCGCTTTTCAGTTTAGTTAAATCATTTAACGTGTAAATGTGTTTTTTTTTTAAATTGTGATGTGTTTCAACATCTACTTCATTGTCCGACGCATGACTTAGTCACCTGCAGCTTCAAGACATCGTTACTGGTATGCATATTTTTTTTTTAATTTTCCATTTTTTTTTTAACTCAAATGCCGATTTTGACTAAGTATCATTTATACTATACTACTACCTAAACTAATAACAAACATTTATAAAGTTTTAGGTATGAATTAGACAAGAGGTATTGCTTTGTTATCACCTTTTGTTTGACTATTATCAGCAAAAATATCTATAAATCATGCATTTCTTTTAGATTTGGCCATGAACTAGGAAATTGTTAGACAAAAGGTATTGCTTTATTATCACCTATTTTGTTTGACTATTTTCAGCAAAATATTTAATAAATCATATCGTAAAGAACGTCCCTATTCTCACTTAGGATACTAGAATCCGATTCGCGAATTAAGAATACAATCGAAACAATGAGGCAAGTGTTCAGACTACGATTCCGGGAGGCGATGCGTATGAGATTCATCAGCTAGGGATGTCGGCCGCTTGGATTCAAGCGGGTGATGTAATATTTTACAGTAGAGTCTTGATATTCCGAGCTCCGATAATCAGAGTTTCCAATAATTCGAGTCAAAAGAGAGTTCATAGAAAGAAGGAGGCGGAGTGGCCTCCCTGAATTAAACACAATTATGCCTTGATTTACACGTAACGAGTACAGTGGCGGTGGCGAGACAGTGTTCTCGCCCGAGTGCTCGGCTGGTATAAACATATTACCGAGCGTTCGGCCACTAGTAGGATGGCGAAACTGGCGAGACAGTCACTCGGACCCCTTTTTACTTACTAGGCCGAGTGCCCAACCCCCACCCTTCCGGCACTGACTCGCGGTATGTTTATAAACACACACTCGGCCGTACTCGCCACTCGTTTCAACATTCGCGTGCATAACTCTAAAAGTATATTGTATTAAGATTTTATAAGAGAGACTTCATTTGATTACTTAAATATAAAATTAAATAGAAATGAGAAGATTTCGTTTGTTAAAATAATCATTTACGAGTTGTAAATAGAGATGGATACGTTTGATTTATGGAATTCCTTCCTTGTCTGAGAACCTGGGTTGACATTCATTCAAATTCAGGGAAGCCTATTAATTTATCTTTTTCAGTTTTAAGAAAGATCTTAAACCGATAGCATCGCGCAACATTTTTATAACGAGTAAACGAAAACATACCGAACTTCTTTTAGCTGTGAGAATTAACTAGAAAATGCGTTGTTGCGGATAGATAAAGGTGTGTCACTGGAAGCAATTACTCGGGGGTTAGGTGTGTAACATTGGGTGATAAGAAACACATTAGGATGCAATGAAAATAAAATGTGAATGTAAGTATTATTTTTCAATAAGTTAAAAAGTAAAATCAAATTGTCATTTTTCGTAAATTTCCAATAATCCGAGTTTGTTGTTTGTTAGTTGATCCCAACCAACTTGGATTAGTGAGACTCGTGTTTAGCATTATTCATAACATGTTGGAAATGTAAAGCGTACAGTCGGATTTTTAATCGATTTACGCCACTTTTTAAAATTAATAGGGTTAAAAGGTGTTTTGTACCAAATTACTGGAGGGAATTGAACTTTTTAATAATACGTACTATGAATGAATTTATGTTGCCTTGAGTCGAAGAAATTGTGTGAAAAGAAATCTAGGCTAACTCGTGAGTCAAAGCTACAGACATTGTACTTTACTATTCCATTTCTTATAATTTAGAAAATTTGAAAGCAATAAAGTTGAGTTAGGGATATTCTGCTATTTGATATTAGAATTTTTAACCTTTGTACTTCCTTTCCTATGGGGCTTCCACATTTCTCCGTAATACACTCTCAAGATGTATTAATTTTCAGTGAAGTAGTCTTATTTATTTATTTTTTTTTTTTTTTAAAAAGCGTATTGTCTATGAAATCTGTTGCTGTATAAGTTGGATATTCAAGCAGTGAGCTAAATTTTCATATTTGTATTCAGCTTGATCGTATATATAATCTAATCGATTGAGACCCCCTTATCTAAAATTGAAATCCCCCTCAATCTAATTCCACTTTGAACAAAATTACAATACAAACGAGTATAGATAAAGTTATATCAACTATATTGCATTTAAATGATAATTAAGTTATTATAACCTTATTTCTAAACGTTTAGATAAAGTTGGTTAAGTATTCATATTAATCCATAATTCTTGAGACAATGAAAATCAAATAGTTTACTCTAGTCTTTTAAGTTTATCGTTTAAATTAGCATAGGTAATTATGTAGTATTAATTTAAAAAAATTAATAATAATACTGAAATTAGAAGTAATTAAATAAAGTACTATATATTTTGGAGGCATTCTTTTTTACATATATCTAAAGATGAATTTGTGTTTTAGTGCTCTAATTTCGATTTCTTGTTTTTTTTTCTTGTGCTGAGTGTGAAGGTGTTATTTTTTTTAAATTTATTATTTACGTGATGAATTTATGATAAATCAGATACTAAGTAGCTAAAAATAAAGAATATATTAGAAAATAATTGCTATGAAAGGAAAAAAGTATCTATAGACGTGGTCGAATGTATGGATAAGAAGGTACAAACGGTATTTCGAGTTAGTGCATTTGGGACTTCAGTAGTAAAAGAATATTCAACTCCACTCCATACATAAGATTTTTACTTTCTTAAAGTCAAAAATATACATTTCTCTATTCAAGATAGTATAAGTATCTATGTATTCACAAAGTAAATAGATTGAAGGAATATTGAAACAAATTAAGTAACGCTAAAAGTCAGATTAAATTAAAAGAAAAACTAATTAATGATAGGTTTAAGTAGTAAAGCTAAAAAAAAAACAGGTTTGGGGTACCTCGGAACTTTTCCTCCTTTCGGAGGCCACCAAAGGCTGGCTCTCCTGCTGCAAAGCAGCAGGAGGAACCAGCATTGGGCGTGGTCAGTACTTGGATGGGTGACCGTTTTGAACTAACTGATTTTTTTATTATCATATTTTTAAAAAGTGTACATTATTTTTATTTATTTTATTTTATGTATTTAATTATTTGAATTTTGGCGGTATTTTTACAGATGTAAACAAACTGACTTTTAACAAAAGTATCGCACTAATTAATAATTCTGTTCGCTTATAGCGATAATCATTTATTTATTTATTTTTTTTTTTCATATTTGTTCCTTATTTTTACCGGTTCCAACGATATAATACGTTCGGTATTAGTTCAAGTTAAGTTTCAAAATTAAAAAATCGATAACTTTAAAACGGCGGCCAATATCAAAATAAATTTGGTGAATTTGTTTGTCAACAGAGAGGTACATTCGTGCCAAATTTCTACTCGATCGGACCACTTTTAGATTTTTTTAAAAAATATTTGCTGACTTAGCAAACTGGGTTTAAGGTTCAAGGTGGCGGAAATCGTTGATTTTCCGGGCGGCACAACTAAAAAGTAAGTACTGATTTTTCTGCTCAAAAGTTTAAACTCACTTGGTTAAATATCCTGGGTGCTACGATGATAACACACATACAGACGTCATGAAGAAAATCACTCAGGAGGTCTTAAAAAGACCCAAAACGGATAATTCAGTTAAACTCTAAAAAAATTGTTACGGTGAAAACAATACTTTTCCTACCATAGCTGAGGAAAAGTAACAAAATAAAAAAGAATAGGGAAAAAATATAAAAAGACGTTCTCATTTCCACAAGGATCTGCTTTCTCTATAATGCCGAGACAGTATGCAAGTAAAGTTCTCATTAATTTCGGTAGTGGTTACAGAGTAAAATATGAAGAACAAAAGGACCTGACAAGTAAGGAAGAGAGAAACATCTTTCCTGAAAGCATCCTTAGTTTAGCTATCCTCATAACTGGTGAGCCCAACATTCACATATGCAGAGAAAAAAATAACAAAGCGGAATGTCGCCAAGGAAAAATAGATAAAATGATAAAGAATTTCAAAAGCAATTAAAATACATATGTAGTTTGGTAATCAGTTTAATCAGTGTTGCTTTCTCGCGTACTACCGTGTATACTTTAATGATGTTATGTTTTTACAATCCATCACTGTCTAATTTATTTACCCCCCCCCCCCTTTCATAATGAATAAAAGTACCAATTTAGCACAGTATATTAAGCGGAGACGGCTGAAACTAATTATAGGCTATCTGCGGGCTATTGTTGACAAAATAAAAAACTATTTTTAATTTTGTCAAAATTGTTTTGACTTTTTTACATCAGTTAAAGTCTAATTTAGCAAAATTTAAAGAGCCAATAAGTTTGAAATTAATCTGGGGCTATCTGCGGGCTACATTTGCCAAACTATCCAAATGTCTTGAAAATCATATAAGAACTTTTGAAGATATAGATGTAAATAAATGTATGTTTGTTTGTATGTGGAAGAAAATTAAATGGGCGCAGAAGATTGAAACTTATACGGGACAAACAATGGACTAATTTATGACCTACCATCCAAGTTTCATTAAAATCGGAAAAGTTTTAAGATATTTTAGTTCACAAAAATTGTGAACAGACCGATGCTCCCTAATGTCTATACGGATTGCTGTCTTGGAATTTTTGAAATCGGAGACATAAAATGTTTTCTTTCTTCAAAACGATCACTTTGCTTTCATTACCTCCGGTGAGCTCGGAAGCAAAAAACTATAAATGAGAAATAAGAAGAAATTAAGAGAGTATTAAGAAATGAATTAATGATGTAGCAGTCTCACATAATGAATAAAATGCCAAAGAATGAAAATTGATTAGTTTAGTTCCATTCACAATTCATATCAAATTTTGTTACCACATAAATTAGGAAATTAAAAAATATTTGGGGCTCTATATATTTATATAAGTTAAGCGTTACGAAAACATTTTTTTTTTTATTGGTGCTTAATTTGTAAAGTTGGTATCAATAGTATAACAAAATTATACGCCTCTTATTTTTTAGAAAGCGTTGAATTTTAGTTTACTATTAATCATCCATTTTTTAAAAAATAGAATAAAAGTTTAAAGTTGAAGAGAATGAAAAGAAAAAATAATAAATGAAAAGGTTCAGGTAGACCAAAGAAATCAGGAAAAAGTCAAGGAGTTCTCAAAAATGAGGATTTCATTTCTCTTCTAACATTCTTTATTTCCGTAGATATTCCGATTCTTTGCCCTTTAACCACATGATACGGTAGAAAGAGATCAAAGCTGCCAGGAAGTTCCGGAGAATAAGTATTAGGTACCGCATATTTACAATATTTAACTGTTATACGCATATTATTACGTTCAGAGTTTTTATATTTTAATTTTAACTTTTTTTTTAACAAATAATAATACTTACCAACTAATATATTATAATTAATTTAAGATGTAATTTTTTTTAGAGAAAATAAAAGAGGCCGTATGGTTTATTCAAATGTTCAAACTCTTTTTATGACGGGGAAAAGGATTCAACTTTTATATTATGTACTCTTAACTTTTTCATGTACGTTATAAATGCATACAGAGAAAGTATTATTATAACTTAATAATAAATAATTAAATAAAACTTGAAAATTCGATTTTGTTAAATATTCGCATTTAAGTTTTTAAGATTTAAAAATAAAGTCTAACAGTGTTACGTGCAGACACATTGAGATAACTTTAGCTTAAATAACTAAACTAATTTCAATGAAATTTGTTAATTGTAAAAATATTTAAAAATATGCGAAATCGGGAGAATTTTAATTATGTACTAGATAATGAAGAACATATATTACAGTTAATACACTGATGAGTTTAGGTTTAACCATCCCAGGAGAGTCCCTTGGTTAATACCAAGGGACAAGTAATGGGTAGTCACCAAGTTAGATGTATTCTAATCTTATTGAAGTCTATCTTAAATACGATTTTTTTAAATTTCTTTATTGCATGCTACAAAAAAAAATATCACATGAAAGCTAGTGATGAGTAGGTTAAAAATATATATATGTTTTTGTTTTTTTTAATTTTGTATTCTTTATTGGTTTAATGTGTTAAAAAAAACCCTTCCCAACCCCCCTATAACTGCGAGTCCTAAAATTTTGAAATAATTCATGCTAATACCTTATTATGGGGCAATGAAAATTTCCCCCCAAAAAAATTAACTTGTCATTACCGATAAAAATTATTGTGACCCCCCGAGGGATCAAACCAGGGACCCTTTAATTTTTGGGGCCTTCCGCCTAAATTTATTTATATTTTCATATAAAGGAGATAGGGAAATTTTTTTTTTCGTTACTACTTATAATTTGTATTATATTAA
Organism: Gerris lacustris; assembly: GCA_951217055.1. Classification (NCBI taxonomy): domain Eukaryota; kingdom Metazoa; phylum Arthropoda; class Insecta; order Hemiptera; family Gerridae; genus Gerris; species Gerris lacustris. The sequence goes on from OX578282.1 coordinate 24,530,574, forward strand.
CCTGTAATAGGTTTTAAATTTATTCGGTTATTCATAATCTAATTTTTTGTTTGACTTTTGATATTTGCCTTACTTTATATGTTAACAGTTTTATGTTTCGCTTTGATTATTGTGTAGATTTCAGTACTTAGTCCAACTTTTGTTTATTCTTAGGCACTGATGATGGCCTTATGAAGGCTGAAAGCTGCTTTGATATTTATAATAAACTGATTACGTGGAGAGACTATTTATATTGTTCATTAAGATGACCTCCATAGACGCTCCCATATCTACTAAGTTTAATAAGACTTTTCTGCTTATTTGGGTTCATACTATTATCTCTTTAAATATTTTACACTCTTTTTTTTAACTCCCTGTAATATTTTGATGTTGATGATTTGTACGCTATAAGGACCCGGCCCGAGATACACTTTTTTTTTTTAACAAATTCGACTTTTCAAAAGCGAGGAGCTAAGCTACGGAACCGATTTCGAGTAGATGTAATACACATACTTCTATAGTGAGAGTAGTAAAGTAAGCAGGAGTTTATTTCATACCAATGAGATCAGACAAATCGCTTGCCCTGGAAAAATACATTAATTTACTTTCGCTGCCTCAATTTACTTTCTGAGTCACCTTCTCCATCTCATTATATTGAATCTTACCTCTAGTATAATTTTGGATTACTTGTTCCATAAGTAGTAGTCATACTCTCATTATAGTTTTTTTTTTTTTTTAAAAATAACAATGTCTTTCATCTTCATCTATCTCTCTACAGATTCGTATTCTCTGACCTTTTACCTTATAGAGCTCTTTTACTGCTTCCAATACTCTTATCAAAGGGTCAGACCTTAAGGGAGTAATCGGTAAACTTTAACTTATTTTAAACGCCAGGAGGGAAAAATCGATTAATACGTCTTTTTCCTTCAGTAAATCTTACACTTTCTTCCTATCTTAGTTAAAGGAGTTGGAAATATAAATCTTAACTTATATTTTCTTTTAAACCTTCACTTGCAGCTTCATAATTTCATTTATTTACGATGAATTATTAAATATTTCTTGGCTTCCTTGTAAAAATAATAATAATAATAATAATGTTTATAAACAACCATAAAGAAACATATAAATTATTTACTATGCGAGAATATCTAGATTCTATCCCTCCCACTTATTTCTATACCCCCTCCTCTTTGATAAGCTAATTTTCAAATATCCTAGATCCCCCCCCCCAAATGAAAATATGACAAAACTGTACATAAGAACAATTACTGTAATCTTAAAGAGCTTTTGCATCATGAAGGGTATTCATTACATTGACCTCGTATTCATTACTTGTACCGTACCCCTGTGTACCAAAATTAAAATTTCGAAAATTCATGTAGACCTTGATTTTTCCCTTGCTTTGAAGGTCAAGTGTGCAAATTGTCATCGAGATCAGACTAAAACTGCAGCTTTATATAAAAAACATACATACATACACACACACACACACACACACATACGTTGACTTTTATATATATATAGAAGATAATTTAACTAAATACATCAATTTATAAATAATGTAATAAATTAAATAAATTAATAACAACCTAACTTTTAAAGCAATAAAGCAATGACATAAAAAAGGAACTACAAACACATTGATATACTAAACTATACTTATTAAATAAATAATTTAGCCAGTATGGGAAAATATTTATTTTTCCTAATTTACAAACCAAAAACACTAATTAACATCTAAAAATTAAATTATACACTTTTATAAACACATAAATACATAATGACACATATTATCCATGCTTTTAATGATAAATAAATGCTTATAAATTAATAAGGATATCAAAATAATATATAATTTCGAATTAATAGATGTAAACTTTCTTTAATTATATCTATTTTTTATTTTATTTAATTCTTATTTTTATACATTTATTTTTTTTATTTTACCAATAATCCTGGTCTTGGGCTAAAATATTTTTAAAAGGTAATGCTAATTTTATTCATTTATTCAAGATAACAAGATACTAAGCACTTGCCCCCTTAGTAAAATTCTTTTCCTAGGCATTCCTTCCTATAAAATTTCAGGCTCGGACATAAACCAATGAAATGTACAATATCCTCTCCCACATTTCCGTCACAGTTCATACATTTATGATCGGTACCAGTGAGCCATAACTTACAGTTTAGGTTTAGCATCTCACTCCTGACTAACATAAGTAGTCTTTGCGACTTGCTGTCGATACTATCGTACAGGATTAAGTTGCTTATAAATTAAATTAAACTGGGCCTGTTCTATCCTTTGCTTGTACTCATTGTTAATATTATTTTGTTTTTCCTGCAACCAGTTCCATATGACCTTAATCCTGAGATTCCTTTTGTCGTATCCTTCCTCTAAATGTTCCCTCATTTCTTTTCCTCTCTCACGCCAAACTCTGCGGCTATAGCCCGTACCAGTTGATGCGGCAATCTATCCTCTCCCATATTGAATACTCTTTCCAGATACTTAATGTTCATTTGCATGGTAAAAACTTGTATGGGCAGCAAATCTTTTTCTCTGTGGATTACGCAGTTAGGGGTATTGCACGGCAATTTCAAACTTTTTTTTAACGAAAAACAGCAATAACTTCTCTACGGGTTTCGAACCTCTCCTATCCCCACAATTGAGCAGCATAGCAAAGTACAGATCTTGCGACTCTATTGAATATATTTAGTTTGATTGTAAAGTTAATATCTTTGTGGCACAAAACATTTCTCCAGATTTTGTTTACTATATATTTAGAGGAATTTAATTTAATCTAAACACATCATACTTTTTTAATCCGACAGCTCAGATTAGCCAACCAATGGGAGAAGAAATAAAGCCACTAGGCCGGTTGGAGGGGTGGGGGCAGCATCATTTGTTGGTAAACAAAAGAAGGTTATGTTACTCCATTTCAAATCGCGATCTTTTTAACTAGCTTTGTCCTTTGACTTTAACTTCTTATTTACGAATATTTCTTGCAATTAATATAAATTTATTTTCCTTTGATGTTCAACAAATAATGTAATTGTTATGAAGTATAAAAAGTGAATGCTTAAAACTTCTTAGATAAAGAGTGATATAACTATAATCCGTCTCAGAAATAATCAATATTAACCCTCTTTTTTTGTTTGCACATATAGATGAATGTTCTTCATAAATTAATAATTTGTTTTTGTACGTATTGCTGAATTTTTTATTGTTTATATCTGATTTAATCTAACCCAATATATATATATATATATATATATATATATATATATATATATATATATATATCTCGAAAATTTACGCCATACTGTAGATTCAAGGGGTGGAGGTTACAAAGTCTTCTCGAACGGTTATCCCGTGTTCCTCGCCCCTCCACCAGTGATATTTTTGTTTGCCTAGTTGGCCCGACCTATTACCCGCCAAAATCTCAATCTGTCATTGGCTCTCCTCCCATTTTTAGTTAATGGAGGATTTTCCCGCGCTGTCAGAGTTAAAAAGTATGATGTGTTTAGTATAGTATACAGATGCTGATTAAAGTTGTGGTTATTATTTATCTCCAAGCTTCCTTGCAGAAATTCAATTTGCATTTGTAATTCCCATTTCATATTCAAGGTTTCCTCACGGTTTTTCCAACATATAAAACACATTACGAGTTTAATCTGTTTTATTTAAATACATACCATCCAGTTTCATAATATACGTTAAGTTTAACTTAAGTTGTACAATGTGTGCTTTGTGTTTCTCTTCCAAGAAGAAAAGCTGCTCTTTTTTAAAGCTATAGCTATGGTTTAATTTAATATTTATTAATTTTTCGTAAATAAATTACACAGTTGTGAAACTGGTTTGTAAATGTTTACCTTGTATAAAAATTAACAGAACAAAATTAATTTATAATGCTTGCTTAAAACCCCATTAGACAACTCTTTCTTAATTTTAATGATTAATTATACGTGTACTTTATTTTATACTGTTACGAGTATTTTAAATAAATAATTTTTACGACTTTAACTTAGTCATTTTTTAAACAGAGGATGAAGTCAAAAATCCTTAGCCCAATATTCATTATATATATTTAGCCCAATATTATGTATTTATTATTTAGCTATTTTCGAAACAAATAGAAACAAAATATATAGAATATAATATTATAATTTAAATCAAATTATTAAATATCCGTAGTTTGAATACTACCAAAAACTTAAAAATGAATTTATAATATTATAGAAAAATATATACAGTAAATATTATAGAATATAATATTTTAGTATTATTGTGACAGCGCGAATAATCAATTTTGAGATTTTAATGTGTTTACAGAGCTTCCATGAGTCCGAATAAGTTTTTTTTTTTTTTAAATTTCTTTCTGTTAGTAGTCTGTGACGCGTGGCGCTTAAAGTACCTATTGGACCGATTTCGATGAAATTTGGCATATATTATCAGAAAAATCATACCCCGAGGTGAAATCGAAAAATTAATTTTAGCTCTTAATTTAATTGTGAGGCGTAAGCGGTAAGCTCGAAAGCAATTACTTTTCGAAATGGTTCCGACGATTTTAATTAAATAAAAAATTACATAATGTAGTTTAAAAATACGAATCTAACCTTATTATTAAAAATGAAACCTCAAAGACATTGCCGATCCCAAAAAAGCTATTTTAGTTTTTATTCTTAACACCCTCAAGGATCCATAGCTGTAAATAAAGTCTAATCAAGGGTACCCTACAGCCAATTTACATATAACTTTCTTTTTTTTTATTTACGCCGTCTCCAGAAAATCACTTAATACAAGGCCATAAGTTGTAAACATAAGTTTTAGTTTAGAAAAAGTTATAAATTTTAAAACTAATACTATAGTTCTTTGAGAAGATATTGAACTGATATTATGATTTTATAAGTAAGGGTCATATAAACCTTTTTTTGTAGTTTTATAAAGCTTTCTTAGCTTTGTAACTAAATTATGAATTCAGTCATGAAAAGATAATTAATTTCCTGGATTTTAGAATTGGTTTTCCAGTAAATTGTTAAAAGTTAGCTATTTATAAATAAATAACTTCGCTAAGGATGAGCAACAGTATCGAAATTCTCATATCGGGAATATTTTCCATACCTTTCCACTGGAGGAACGTTAATTGCAATTTTCAAATGGAAATAAAAAAATCATCTTTGTAATAAAAACTTTAGGATTTGAATGTAATAATTCATTTTTTTACCCAAAATTGTAAAGCACAAAATAAATAGTATCGTTTTTGTTAGTTTGATATAGATTTCGAATAAAAAAGCTGTAAAAACTTTTCAAATTATATAATAGGATGGTAAATTTTAGAATACATGAATGAAGTTCTGCGGCTTTCACCAGAACCAATATTCTCCCAATGTATTTTCGGTTGGGCAACCCTTAACTCAGAAATCAATCACAATACAAAAATAAGCAACTTCTATACAAAAATAATTCAAAACCTAATAACTATTTTTTTTTCTACAATGTTTAAACAAACTTTGCTGGAAAACGATTGCATGATTAAATTCATATGTTTTTTTAATCAAATCGGCGAACAAAACTAATTTTCTTATTTTTAATACTTTTTTCGCGTTTAAAATTAATTTATCGATTTCACCTTGGGTTATAATTTTACAAATTTCATACAAATCAGTTCGGAATTTAAGCTCCGCGCTTCTGCACAGACTATAGACTACATATAGACAATTTTTTTAAAACAATATTAAGTTTTATAATTTTTGTTAGTAGTTAAACCCTTTTTTAAATTTTTTTATAATTAAAAATTATATAATATATTTTTTTGGTCTTTTTTTTTTTTTTTTTTTTTTTAATCTATTAAACAATTTTTTTTCTTTCTTTTATCTTCTTTCCAAACTGCTATATTTAGCCCCCACCTATGGCTTCAGCAGACTGGTAAACTAATTAGTAATGAGTTAATGATAAAATAGTTTAATCAGTTTTGTTTTTTTTGTTAATTTTCATGAATAGAACACATTTTCAATGTTACGTTAATTTTAAACATGAAAACGGTAAAACCCATGAACATAATCATCCATAAAGTTAAATTACCCTTGGGACCCTAATAGGGGATATTGAGATCTATATTATATAGTTTTTAATAGTAAAAAAAAAAATCAATATTGTTTCGCGCTTTCACAATAATTTTTCCATATGTCTACTATATAATCTACGTAATGAATAAGTATAAATCTTCCGCACTTTGATGTCTTGTAATATATATAAAGTAGTTAACACAATGAAAAACAAATTTAATAAGTTAATTAAATAATGTATATTAATGTGAGCCTACTTACTTGTTTGAATTACTTTACTTGTGCTAAAACTATAATTAATTGGTGTCAGAGTACAACGAGGGCTGTCTGTGAATGTTTAGTCACAAAGGGATAATTTAGTTTATGAGATATTTGTTATACATTTAATAAAATAGATATACATTTTTTTAAAAAATTAGAACCAATAAATCCATTTTTAAAATAAGAATGAGAGAATCTAATCAGCGAAAAAGGTTGAATTACATTCCTAAAATCATAAAAACTGCAGGATAAAATAAAGAGGAAGTTTTCATTTTACTGCTTTTCTTTAATTTAGAAAAATATGAAAACTCCCAAAATATAAAAGTATAGTTCTCATTAATTTCGCGGTAGTGGTTAGAAAGAAAAATATAAAGAACAAAATAACTTACAAGAGCAAAGGAAATGAACAAATTTTACCTGAAAGCATTCTTAAAATACTAAAATTCACTTAGCCAGTAAGAAATAACAAATCTGCGAAGGGAAAAGCAGTTTAACAAATAGATCAAAACTTTCTCCTACACTATTAATACTCCATTAAATTTCATAATATCTTATTTAACTTATTCTTTTAAAAATATTTGAAAAGTGTTGTTTGCAATTTAAAAGTGGTTCCTTCTGATTTCGATTTCTAGCTTAATCAGATTTATTTTCATTAATATTTGAGAAGCTAGATTTTTTCCCCAAAATGATTCTTAAAAATAACTCCTCCCTGGCGGGAAATCGAACCCGACCTCTCACCTTCCGCGTTTATATATTTTTTTCAGGAGCAAAAGTTTTCCGGGTAAACGACTTATATGGTTAGATTTGTAATTTAAATAGATTACATTTTAGAATTTTTTATTTATTATTTCTGAGTTTTTGGGGAAGCGTATCCAAATTTAGAGCTAACATTTATTTTAATTTCCCCTTTGAGTATGATTTTTCTGAGGATGTATGCCAAATTGCATCGAAATCGGTCCATTAGTTCGAGCTCCACGCGTCTGCAGACGACAGGCATGTTTAAAAACCACTTTTTTGACTCAGGTGACCTACAAAACATATAAATCCATAAAATCTCAAAATCGAATATTTGCGCCACCACAATAGAACTGCTTTTACTATCTCTAAGTGAGATAGTAAAAACAGAAATTATTCCGATGTTTAATTGTGTTGTGGAGGTCAGGCAACCCTTTTAACACAATTTAGCTTTGGAAAGAGCTTTAGCTTGGTTTTATAAGAGCAATTTAGTGAATTATTAATCAGCAATAAAATACAGATAAATTATTTAATCTTCAGCACTCGGATTTTAATTGACATCCTAATCACTAGATAATTCTGTTTATTTCAAGACTTGTGCTGACAAGACTGTTCGCACTATAACTTAAAAACTAAATTGTTAAACACTGATCAAGCTTAAAAATCTAAGAGGAATTAGAGCTTATTTTTTTGCTGATTAAGAGAAAAGGTAGTATTGGTACTGCAAAATTAAATTTTTATTCTTGTTATCACGATAACTTTAAATGAAATCACTTATCAGATTGCTACAAACTAGGCTATTATTGTTTTACAATACAATTAGCTTATTATATTAACAAGCATGGTTTCCTATTATATTTAGCTGAGCATTAATTGATTTACAAGCCAAATACTTATTAGATCAAATACATAGTTGAAGCGAGCGTAAGCGAGCTTCTTACATTCAACGAAATATGCATCTTGTCTGTCTGTCTGTCTGTCTGTCTGTCAGTAACGTTCACGCGTGTGACGATAACTTGAGTAAAAGTTGACCGATTTAGTTGAAATTTGGTATACATGATCTTCTTACTAATACTCAGGCTAAGTTCGTTGGACAGCGTGATCCGTCCAAGAGTTCGCGCGCAATGCTCGCGTAAACGTGTGCTTCAAATTTAAAATTGGAATTTCAGGACGGGAAAAAATTCTATCATCACCTACTCGATGAGACGAATATTTTTTTGAAATAACATTTTTCAGTAAAACCAACAACGACACTGCTATGATTTAATAAAGATCGCTAAAACTATTAAAGCGGACCTAAACGTTTAAAATAGTGAAAACAACCTTTTTACCGATATCTTACGTTCTAACGTAACGATCTTAATAAAACTTCATGTACATCGTCTAAAGTACAATTGAAACAAGTATGTAAAATTTCAACTTGATACATGCAGTAGTATTTGAGTAATGAAGTGATACATTTATAATATTAGTTTAAAAGCTATTCCGGGTGGTTAAGATTCTTATAGTCGTTTTGTGTGTAGGTTTGTTATGAAGTAAAGCTTTGTACCGAGTACCCCCACTCTACCCCTTACTACCCTCTTCCACTTATCTTCAACTATGACATTCATCATGATTAATAAATTTCAATATTCAGTATTTCATTGCAATACGCTCGCTTCAATGATAGAGCCACGCGATGCCTAGTTATCATCACAATAACTAATATATTGTCTCTCCAAATAATATATTGTCTCTCCAAATAATATATTGTCTCTCCAAATAAACTGTCTGATTTGTTTTGATATTTTATTCTGCAAAACAGCTTTCAGCCTTCATAAGGCTATTATCAGTTCCAGAATGAAAGAAAAGTTAATGAGCGAACTTTTCATTTGTATAACTCTACTTCTTCCACATTCCGGCCCTGATGATGGCCTTATGAAGGCTGAAAGCTGCTTTGTATAATAAAATAAACAAATTACTCAGTTTACGTGGGGAGACAATCAGGGCCGGCGCAAGAGGTTTTGGTGCCCTAGGCAAAACTATTATAAGGCGCCCCCCCCCCCCCCCCAACATTCTAAGCCAACGCCGATCAGTCGATTCAGCCACACACTTTTAGGAAATATAAGAACAAAACAAATAAAACACAATTTATCCCAAATTTATTATTTGAAGCGAGCGTAAGCGAGCTTCTTACATTCAACAAACTATGCATCTTGTCTGTCTGTCTGTCTGTCTGTCTGTCAGTAACGTTTACGCGTGTGCCGATAACTTGAGTAAAAGTTGACCGATTTAGTTGAAATTTGGTGTACATGATCCTCTTACTAATACTCAGGCTAAGTTCGTTGGACAGCGTGATCCGTCCAAGATTTCGCGCGCAACGCTCGCGTAAACGAGAGATACAAAAATTAAATTGGAATTTCAGGACGGGAAAAGATTCTATCATCATTTATTCGGTGAGACAAACATTTTTAGTAAAACCAACAGCGACACCGCTATGAATTAATAAAGATCGCTAAAACTATTAAAGCGGACTTAAACGTTTATAACAGAAAAAACAACCTTTTTACCGATATCTTACGTCCTAACGTAACGATTTTAATAAAACTTCATACACACCATCTAATGCTAAATTGAAACAGGCATGCAACATTTCAATTTGATACATGCAGTAGTATTTTTGTATCAAAGAGATACATTTTATAATAATTGAAAAGGAGATGTGTGGTTAGAGTGTTAGAGGAATAGTAAGAATGCGGGGTGGTTCCCTTACTACTAGCCGCTGTACTACAACTATACCCATTATCTATCAACTCATCATGATTTATGATTATCTATTTTTTCAATATTCAATACATATATTTATTACTACACACTCGCTTCAATGATAGAGCCACGCGATGCCTAGTATATCACTGCTACAATGTAAATAACTTGCTAACTCCTGTTCATCAGTTCAGTTAAATAAGGTTCAAAATGGTGAGTTTTGGGCCTTTTTTTAGATCTTTTTCAGCTAAAAAAGGAATCACCTAAACCTTACCTTGGGGTAATTTCCCAATTCCTCCCCTGAGATCTATCCTAATTTAAGTTATTCATCTATCTTTCTTTGTAAAAACATTGACTTCTTGGTGGGCAAGTATCTTGCGGCGCCCTTCAGGCCCTAGCGCCCTAGGCGGTCGCCTAGTTCGCCTATACGGTCCGCGCCGGCCCTGGAGACAATTTATATTATTCGTTAAGATGACCTCCATTGACGCTTCCATTTCTACAATCCTTTCAAAAGGTCCTTGCCTAGAGCAGAAGTCGTGTATGGCGTGGACATTTTCTTTTTTTCTATTATCCTTCTATTTCATCCTCTCTCGAGGCAACATACATTTCTTTTCAATTTTATATTCTTTTACACTCACAGTAGAGAACCACTATGTGCTTCGCTAAGCCCATTTCTCTTAAAATCTATAGAAATGGTCGACCACTTCAATTTTCATCTTTTTACTTTTAACGGACTTGTAATCTTCGTTGTTGGAAGAAGTCTCCAATCGCCTGGTATTTTCTTTCTGCTATAAATCATTGGTGAATATATTGATACCATTTTTGTATCTAAGTTTGAGGTGGGGGCCTATTTTAGACAACCAATTTATAATCAACTGATTCAGTAAAACTAACTTTTAATAATTCTTCAGGTATAATTTTTGTTTACATAACTGAATTCATATTTAGTTACAAAGCTAAGAAAGCTTGATAAAAAACCAAAAAAAGGGTTCTTATGACCTTTGCTTATAAACCAAAATATAATGTAGAACAAACACAAATTTTTAATGCTTTCATTTGGATGTGTTTTGAGTTAATAAATAGAGTTCGAATGCGTGAGCGTGAAACAATCACTTGTAAAACACTTTTTAAATATGTTTGATATAATCAATTAATTAAATTAGATATGAAATTCAGTATCGATATTTATTGATACATGTTTTAGGGTTTGTAAGACTGATTATTTTAAATGGTTGTAATGATTGTTTTAACAATGATTGCATACATGTATAATAAAGATGGGTTTCGGTAGATTTTAGTATGTGATTGTCAGAATCCAGCATTTTAAACTCTCAAGGGATTATAAACAACCATATTTATTGATAAAATATCTATCTTTGAGGTAGTATATATATCAGTGTTCTGAAGTATAAGTTCAATCGTTTAAAGTGAATGATTTAATTGTTTGTTTATTTTAAAAATGATTTGATGTTTGTTAAGTTATACTTACTTATTTTTTACTATTATTATAATTTATAATAATTGTCATTTTACTGATTAATTAGTATGCTTTGTTTGAGCAACTCATTACACATGTATATAGATATAAACTAGAATAACAGAAATGCACACTACCCTCAACATTCCATATATAAAACAAATTACTATAAATCTACCCAAAACATTTTTTGAAAGTTGTCGATATAGTAAACTATTTTAAGTTATTATTGCCCATAGTTGTTGCTGAACGCTTGCTATTTATTTACGTTGTTTTTCTTTTATTTTCCTGCCTATTTTTATCTAGTCATAAGTTTTAATTACTGTTTGAAACCTTGTGTTTAGGGTGTTTTTTGATGAAACTGTTTTACCTAACTCTTACCTGTTATTGTTATCACGTAGAACTATAACTATAATGCTCAAAATTACTATTATTTCCCCAAGGAAGGAGCTTATTAGAAGCTCGAAACTGGGAGTGTTAGTCACCAGAAAATTATTATATTTATGTAATTTATTTATACTTATATGTTTATTCAAAAAAGTGTTATTATTATATCATTATATACATGAGCAGCCCCACAAATATTTGTTTTTTAATATTGTGTTCATTTCTTTTTCTCGCCCCGTTTAATATCGATATGAAAATTGAATAGAATCCCTTTTGATATTTTATTCGACTTCAATACACAATGAGAAATTTAGACCCATTGTTTGAAACATTGTTAGCACAAAGGGAATTCATATTACTGTAAGTAAAGATGGTGCTTTTCTTTACTGAGTAAAAATATTTCTTGTTGAGATCAAATGTGTAAAGTTGTTTTTTAATGAATAATAATGGAATTTTGTATTCTAAAATTCGTCACTTCGCTTTCACTCAAAATGAATGAAAGCTGCCTATTATGTACATATTTAAACATAAAGAAAAAAAACTATTAGTTACTAAAATTCATCAATTAAAATAGTTCAGTAAAAAACAATAGCTTTTTAATACGGACAGGTTTTTATCTTATCATTTAGTTTGATTCACTATATATGACCGTTACTCTATATCTTGGAAGATACTTTTCTTCATTGTTTAACAGTGCTACAGTTTATTAGTAGTATTACAATTGATATTGTTTATTGGGCATGTATTAAATATTAGGCATATATTATAATAAATATTTTTAATTTTCATAAATGATAGAGGACTTTAATAAATATTTTTCATTAATAATCTAGTGTTTGAGATACAATTACAAGTAAAGAAAATAAAATAAAGCCAATCGAACTGTCCAAAATATTTACTTTTAGGGACAAAATTTAGCAACAATTTGCGAAAATAACCCGAAAACAAGCACTCTTGTTATTGCCCATGCCACACTTTTGTGTGGAGGGTATTAAAATAATACCAGAAGAACCCGTTTCACATTCAAAAAGTGCAATCGTTAATTTCAGCTGATTATCCCTACACAATTCAATTGGCCGAATGGTACTAGAATAGATTTCTAGTTTATCTTGACAACGAGAAATTTCCGGACACTATAGCTTGTTAATAAAACATGTCCGCCCTTTTTGGCATGAAGAAAATCAATTATACTGTTCCTCGTGCCCTAAGATTAGATAAATGCGGTTACACGATATAATGGAATCAATTTAAAAGGACGAGTGTTTCCTCTGGGAGTTGAAGATGTAGTTGTTGGACCTGTTTCGATTTACTGTGTGATCTTGTTTATATTTTACTAGCTGGGTACCCGTGCTTCGCTACGGAGTGTTATTATAATTAGATAAGTTAATAAACAACCATAATGAAACGTATAAATTATTTTACTATGCAAGAATATCTAGATTCTATATCTCTCCCACCTATTTCTATACCCCCTCCTCTTTGATAAGCTAATTTTAAAGATCCTAAATTCCCCTCCCCCCCTCCAAAGTAAAATATGACAAAACAATACATAAAAACTATTATTCTACTCTTAAAGAGCTTTTGCATCATCAATGGTATTCATTACATTTACCCCGTATTCATTACTTTTACCATACCTGTGTACTAAATAGCCGTATACTAAATTTAAATTTCCAAAATTCATGTAGGCTGTCATTTTCCCCTTGCTTTGAAGTTTAAGTGGGCAAATTTTTATCGACATCGAACTAAAACTGTAGATTTGATAAAAGACATATCCTCATACAGACACTCTTCTTTTTTTATAAGATATAGCTATTTTTCCATTTTACCCCCTCCTAAATGAAAATACATATGACAAAACTGTACATAACAACAATTAATGTAATCTTAAAGAGCTTTTCAACGATATCCATCATAAAGGGTATTCAGTCCTTTGCCCCCGTATTCATTATTGTACCCTGTTCCCTGTGTACCAAAATTTTAATTTCGAAAATTCATGTAGACACTGATTTTTTCTTCCTTTGAAGGTCAATTGTGCATTTTTTGATCGAGATCGGACTAAAACTATGGATTTGTATAAAGAACATACACACATACGTTGACTTTTAGATATATTTTTCCATTTACCCCCCTAAATGCACGTAAAAACAATTACTGTACTCTTAAAGAGCTTTTCAACAGTATGCATCATGAAGGGTTTTCAACTTTGACATTTGTACCCCGTACCCTTCTGTACCAAAAATTTAATTTCGAACATTCATGTAGACAGAGATCTTCTCCTTGCTTTGAAGGTCAAGTGAGCAAATTTTCATCGAGATCGAATTAAAACTGTTGATTTGTATAAAGAACACAAACACACTCACACATACGTTGACTTTTATAGATATAGATATACATTTCCATTTTACCCCCCTCCTAAATGAAAATATGACAAAACGTACTTAACAACAATTAATGTACTCTTAAAGAGCGTTCCAACGATATGCATCATGAAGGGTATCCATTACTTTAACATTTGTACCCCGTACCTCTGTGTACCAAAATTTTAATTTCGGAAAATCATGTAGGCAGTGACCTTCACCTTGTTTGGAAGAAATAGAGTGTAAAAATGTATCAAATTGGGATAAAACTGTAGATTTGTATAAAAGACATTCTCTCATATAGATATACTCTTCTTTTTATATATATAGATATAGTTATATATTCCATTTTACCCTCCCCCCCCTCCTAAATTAAAATATGACAAAACTACACATAACAACAATTACTGTACTCTTAAAGAGCTTTTCAACGATATGCATACCGAAGGGTATTCATTACTTTGACCCCGTATTCATAACTTGTACCCCGTACTGCTGTGTACCAAAATTTAAATTTCGAAAATTCATGTAGACCTTGATTTTCCCTTTGCTTTGAAGATCAAGTGTGCAAATTTTCATCGAGATCGGACTAAAACTGTAGATTTGTATAAAAAACAAATAAGATATAGCTATATTTTTCTATTTTACCCCCCTCCTAAATGAAAATATGACAAAAGTGTACATAACAACAATTACTGTACCCTTAAAGAGCTTTTCAACGATATGCATCATGAAGGGTATTCATTACTTTGACCCCGTATTTATTACTTGTACCCCGTACCCCTGTGTACCAAAATTGAAATTTCGAAAATTCATGTTGACCTTGATTGTTTCCTTGCTTTGAAGGTCAAGTGTGCAAATTTTCATCGAGATCGGACTAAAACTGTAGATTTGTATAAAGAACAAACACACACACACACACACACACACACACACACACATACGTTGACTTTTATATATATAGATTATATTAAAAGTTTCACAGACAAAAAATACACGTGCCAACACCACCTCAAAGCAAACAGAAGAATAACAACCAATGCCCCATCAAGTCTACATAATCACAAGTATATATTTTAGCCTTTAATATAGCTGGTTTGGAAAGTAAAAAATCGGTCCGAGACAATTCAGACAAACTTTCTCATGTACGAGTTCATAATTACTTAGCCCAGTCTTTTCCATTTAATAGTTTTCGTAGGTACATTTAATAATTATTGAACATTTCATCAAAAATTACCATAGAAATTACTTTTCCTCGACGGAAAATCGAACCCGGTAATGGAATATGAGATTTTTTTTAATGTTGTATGTAATTATACTTTTGTTTCTTTGTTTTTTTCTTTGAAACTTTTGTTACAGCTGATCAAAGTAGTGCTTATAAAAAGTTGTTTCCTGATTTTACTCTAGTGCATACTGCTGCCGTTAGAACTTTCTTATGACTGGCCTAATGGAGGCACGGTATTCGAATATAAGTCAGATTTACGGAAAAATAATACTATAAAAGTCAAACTTAAGTACGGAGTTACAATAGCTGAAGTAATAATTAAACTCAATAGTACTAACCCTTCTTCCTATCTATCTAAGTTCTAATTTTAAACAATTTGACATGCAATTATTTAGACACTCTCTAAGTTATGTGACATGAATGAAGTAGAAAAGAAACCTGGTTTCATTTTAAAGCTCGCTATTCAACCCTGTATGAATTGAGAACAGATTGTTTTTCAAAGCGTAGTCTTAGTCTAAAATATAATTTATACAAAGAGCTGCTTGAACTAGAAAGCATTGGATTTGCCTGGTTAATAAGATTTAATGTAGTAAATAGGTCGCATTCTATAATATAGCATTTTTATTTAGGAGAAATAATTATTGTTAAACAAATATACTTACTTATTTCGTTCCTAAAAAAATTAGAAGGAAATGTCTCTCCACGTAAAATATTTATTTAAATTTCAACGCAGCTTTTGGCCTTCATAAGGCCGTCTCCAGTACTCCAGTGCCGAAAGAAGTGGAAACTTATATATACTAAAAGAGCTCATGGGGGAGGGGGGGGGGGGGGGGGGGGACACGACTAGAGTCTCGAATCAGTGTCTGATTTTGCTTGACTCACCCTGCCTTATGAGCTCTTTTAGTTTATTTACGTTTCCATCTCTTTTGTCACTGAAGTTGGCCTTATAGAGGCCGAAAGCTGCTTTGATTTTTAAATAAATATTTTACGTGGAGACACTTTTCCTTCTAATTTTAATAATGACCTCCACTCACGCTCCATATATCCTATCTTATTTAGTTCCTGTTACTTATAATATTGCTATTGAGTTTTTATTCATATTCATATTATAGGCTTATTTATTCTATAAAAATGCAGTCTTGTCTAAACTCTAAATTTTTGTTATAATTTATTGTCTTATCTAGTAGACAAGCTAAAATAAATTTTAACAATTCGTTAAATATGTCTGTTACTCGTTATTTATTTTTTCTATGATACTGTCTAGGTATGTATAAATTATTATTTCCAAAAATCAAAAATGTATTCTTCATAACAAAAATAATTCCTGCAGATCTAAGTTATATTTCTATAAATCAAATATTACTTTTAAGGATTAAAAAATGTTATTTATTCGTCACCCGGGTAGAAAATTATCAAGGGTCTAAAACGTTAATGACAGGTAGAGTGGGATTTGAAGCCATCATTTGTTATTCTCTAATGACTTCTTAAAGGTGATACATTTCAAAGGTGATACAATCCCCTATGTTTCCCTACGCCACTTCGCAACTAATATTAATATCGAAACTTTGCTATTAAAGTGATTTCGAGAAATTCTAAGACAACTGGTAAAATAATGATAATTTTACTCCTCTATATCTCCTTAATCGTCAACTCTAGCACAAAAAAGTATAGAACCATTTTTATTTATTGTTATGTAGATTAATTTTGTATTCCACAAATTTTGCGCTGGACCTCATATTTTTCGAAATATTTGCGAAAAACTATTGCAACATACTATGTCACCCTCTCCCTGCCAAACCCGACGCTCCGGGTCATGCAACTTTCTACCACTTACTGCAAGGAGGGTATAGAACAATTTGGTGCAGGGTAGAACTTTTTTTTTGTATGTTTGGGTTTGAGCCTAATTTTACTGCACTACAAGTAGTGTTTAAGGAACGGACGTTCGCAAAACAACAGACAGACACGAGGCCAAATGTTCTCTGATATCAAAAACGCATTACTGTAGAAGGAAATTTGAATTTTTGTGACTCTAAAATAACGTGTTCATCACAAAGTTTCCGTTATCTTCGGTAAAGCCCAGAAGAAAATTAGTGTGGCACATAGCTTCCTCGCGTCCTATTATAGGACGGCTGATCACATAAGTATAAAAATAATGTGGTCCCACTAGAAATTACATGTGTGGTTGTAACACAATATTTTATTATTTTTCTGCTCTCTAGCACTTAAAATTACCATCTTTTTAAATAGATGTCCCGTAAAATTAAGTTATGTTTGGTAGAGATAGACATCTTTTAAGTGAATTAACTACTTAATCCTTGACTACAATTTCCAATAGTAGTAGCTACATCGAAAAGTTTAAGCACCTTCTGATCCCCCTTAAATTTTGTTTGAAAATTAATCATTAACCTTTAAGCTTATAGATCAATCTCAGTAGAACTCTTTTGAAATGAAATCCTATTAAAAGGGTAAACCATTCTTACGATTTACGATAATTATATAATGAGAAAATGCTATGTTAAAGGGAAATTCAATCTTAACTAGGTAAAGTTGTACAAGTGACTCAGAGTGAAATAACGGATGAAATTTGAATAAATAATATGTAGACTATACTTCAAATATTACCTTACAAGTCAGTTTGTTTAAGTATAAATATTAAATTTCCCTATGTACCTCAAATTAATAAACGAGCTATTGTTCAACATGGTTTTAACAATTTCGTAAATTTAGTATAATCTTACATAAGCATAGTAAAGGACTTAAATAACTATTATAGGGGTAAATAGATGTATTCTTCGAGAAAACTCTTTGGTCATTTATAGAGGAAATATTATAACAAAGGGGTGCTTATTATTCTCTTAATTTCCATTGTTCATAAACTTAGTTTTTGCTCCTCCTTAGTTAAACAATTCAGTTCTAGAACAACAAAACATGTAGATCTAGGAATATACAATAACTAATGAAGAATGAATTAAACAAACTACGTATAAGTTTTACAGTATGTAAACTCTAATAAATGTTATGTATCATATTATACATTGTTTTACAGTTGACCTGATTAGTTAATAAATATTTACCTTCAATCGAATTGTATTCTATCGATTTATCGATCTAGCAAACAATAATTATGATTAATTCAAATTCTAATCCTACTTTAATTGTATCCTGCTGTAATATAATTCTAGTATATAATGTAATATAACTAGTATTTTTTCTTTTTTATGTAATTTTATTATAATTACAATTTCATCTAAAAATAATCTAATATAGCTCAATTTAATCTGATCTTAACTAATTTTAATCAAAATTAACCCTAATGCAAATAATTTCAATAACTACTTTTTCAAGCACAAACTTTTTTTATTGTTTAGAGAATGATTTTTTTTAAGTCCACGCCCCAAATTGAAAAATTCGTTTTAGATATGAGGGAGCTAGCGTGGTCATGTGGGTTAAAAACGTCTGCTCAATCATCAATGGATCAGGAGGTAGGGGTTCAATCCCTCGCTGTGATACTTTGATTTACATGGCTCACTATTGATCACATTATACTCGCTTCGGCGGTACAATGTACAGAGTACTCTACCACGGGGGCTAGTAAAAAGCCCGAATGAAGGCTAATTGCTAGGTTCGAACAAGAGGTTCGTCCTACCCGTACCTTACTCTTATTGCTACTACTAGATATGAGGGAACATTTTGGTCTCGCGTCTCGTGGCAGTCAGTCTGCCCTTCAATATTTTTGTGAACCACCGCATCAAATTTATATGGTAAGTCACAATTAGCCCATTGTTGGTCCCATATAAATTTCATCTCCTAAGGCCATTCCTTTATTTCGAAGTAATTTGGATGGTTTTACAAAGGCGCAAATTTAATTAATTAATTTTTTTTATAAAGGCGGGAAATTAAATATAATTAAGGTACGCGATGAGACTCGCGACAGCAATGTGCCACCCTAATTGGCAGACTATTTTTTACTAAATTTCTTCATCTTTTAAGAAAAATTATCCATGAAGAACTTCTAATAAGGATATAAATTAATATGGTTTGTAGTGGGTTGGTAGTAATGTTTTTGAACCACTTTTACAACCACCAAAATGAGGGTTGTAATTTAATATTCCAACCAATTTGAATAATATAATAGTAAAATCCTAAAATCAACATTTTCATGCGACTATATCCTTCCATTTTTACTGGTCTTATATTACTTTGCTTTGTAAGTTTCATCGCACATTTCCGTTTCCCCATTTTGAACCACTTCCCGTGATTCAATCTTCCTCAAATTTTGCACATAGATACAACTTAGGTAAACAATACAGGAACCAAAAAAAAAAAAAAAAAAAAAAATGGCGTCAAATTTATTTGCTTTTTAAGTTTCATCGCATTACCTATTACCCAATTTTGAACCACTTACCGTGATTCAATCTTCCCCAAATTTTGCACATAGATACAACTAAGGTTAAGAATACAGAAACCAGAAATAAAAAAAATGGCGTCAAATTTATTTGCTTTTTAAGTTTCATCGCACCCCTATTACCCCAATTTTGAACCACTTACCGTGATTCAATCTTCCCCAAATTTTGCACATAGATACAACTAAGGTGAACAATACAGAAACCAAAAAAAAAAAAAAAAAAAAATGGCGTCAAATTTATTTGCTTTTCAAGTTTCATCGCACACCTATTACCCCAATGTTGAACCACTTACCTTCATTCAATCTTTCCAAATTTTGCACATAGATACAACTAAGGAGAACAATACAGAAACAAAAAAAAAAATTGAAAATAAGACCAGTTTTGAAAAATGGCATTTTTATATTAATTATTCTGTATAAAATCAGTATGAAACGTAGACGTTATTGGAATCAAGTGACCATAAAACGTATACCATTAAAATTCTATTTACTCTCCCCATAATAATAATAGCCTCTCTCTCTCTCTCTCTCTCTCTCTCTCTCTCTCTCTCTCTCTCTCTCTCTCTCTCTCTCTCACTCTCTCTCTCTCTCTCTCTCTCTCTCTCTCTCTCTCTCTCTCTCTCTCTCTCTCTCTCTCTCTCTCTCTATATATATATATATATATATAATAAACGAAACAACACACGACCGCGAATAGTTATTAAAACACTGAAAAAACCCAGGGTTCGGTCACAAAACAAAAACTAACTCACACCACTCACAACATACTTAAAAACCCGAACGTTTCGGCTTTATTTAAAACCTTCTTCAGAGGATCTAAAACAGAAGAAATACAAAAGGTTTACAAAGAATGCAACTAAATATAAGAGAAAAGTTAACAGAAAAACTCTTATGGAAGCGCAAAGATTTTAACTTACATTAAGAAACGTTGAAGTGAGAATTAATATAATAACTAATGGAAAGAAAACATTAAAATTGACAAGATGAGTTTGAAGTAGGAAACAAAAAGTAAATAGAAGGAGGTAACCAGAGAAAGAGAAGGTAACAATATAAAAAAAAAAAAAAAAAAATATATAAAACTTAACCGGTGGCGCCATCTAGCGGCAACACACCAAAACTACATACAAATTGAATTCAAAAATTTTTATAAAACAAAGCTAAAAAAGTCCAACAACCATTAAAAACATTATAAAAACATTAAAAATACTCTATTCAATCAGTCCAGAATACACAACATGCAAGTTATCTATGTCACTTCTAAAATTTAGAGATAATGGGTCCTTTTTAATAAAAAGCATTTCCAGGGTACGGCGTTTATTTTCATCTGGCTCCTTAGCCAATACCTTAACATCCTGGAAGTTAAACTTGTGCCCTTGGTTCACCGCATGTAGAGCTAAAGCCGTAGAAGTAATCTTGCGAGTCCTAATACTATACTCGTGTTGATAAACACGTTCCTTTAGAAACCTAGAGGTCTCCCCGTAATATACTTTACCACAATCCAGACAACTGATAGCATACACTACATTAGACTGTAAGTGAACTGGGTATTTATCTTTTAATTTAGTATATAGAGACCCAACTCTGTATCTACTATAAAAGGCCAAAGAAATCCGTGGTATTTCTCGTCGTAAGAGAGTCCTGCGGAGAGTCCTGCATTTCCAATCCTCGCATATGATGTCTCAAAAAATTAATTGTGTCCAGAATTTGGTTAAGAAAGTGATTGACATTAGCAGTCCTTGCTTTCTTAACAAAAATAGGAGACGATTACAAGCATTTTTCGGCAATAACGGCTACCCTATTCAATTTGTTAACCGATGTTGGTATCGTTATTATCAAAATTTGAATACTAAGAGAGATGATGATGTTCCTGTTGCTTATTTTAAGTTCCCTTTTATTGATGGTCTTTCTCAGGGAATTCAGCGGATCTTACGACGAGAAATACCACGGATTTCTTTGGCCTTTTATAGTAGATACAGAGTTGGGTCTCTATATACTAAATTAAAAGATAAATACCCAGTTCACTTACAGTCTAATGTAGTGTATGCTATCAGTTGTCTGGATTGTGGTAAAGTATATTACGGGGAGACCTCTAGGTTTCTAAAGGAACGTGTTTATCAACACGAGTATAGTATTAGGACTCGCAAGATTACTTCTACGGCTTTAGCTCTACATGCGGTGAACCAAGGGCACAAGTTTAACTTCCAGGATGTTAAGGTATTGGCTAAGGAGCCAGATGAAAATAAACGCCGTACCCTGGAAATGCTTTTTATTAAAAAGGACCCATTATCTCTAAATTTTAGAAGTGACATAGATAACTTGCATGTTGTGTATTCTGGACTGATTGAATAGAGTATTTTTAATGTTTTTATAAAGTTTTTAATGGTTGTTGGACTTTTTTAGCTTTGTTTTATAAAAATTTTTGAATTCAATTTGTATGTAGTTTTGGTGTGTTGCCGCTAGATGGCGCCACCGGTTAAGTTTTATATATATATTTTTTTTTTTTTTTATATTGTTACCTTCTCTTTCTGGTTACCTCCTTCTATTTACTTTTTGTTTCCTACTTCAAACTCATCTTGTCAATTTTAATGTTTTCTTTCCATTAGTTATTATATTAATTCTCACTTCAACGTTTCTTAATGTAAGTTAAAATCTTTGCGCTTCCATAAGAGTTTTTCTGTTAACTTTTCTCTTATATTTAGTTGCATTCTTTGTAAACCTTTTGTATTTCTTCTGTTTTAGATCCTCTGAAGAAGGTTTTAAATAAAGCCGAAACGTCGGGTTTTTAAGTATGTTGTGAGTGGTGTGAGTTAGTTTTTGTTTTGTGACCGAACCCTGGGTTTTTTCAGTGTTTTAATATATATATATATATATATATATATATATATATATATATATATATATATATATATATATATATATATATATATATTAAATGCTCGACCGTAAATATAAACAAAACTCAGGTTTCGGTCACAAAAATCGTCTTTATGTTAAAATCCTGACGTTTCGGTTTTTACTTAAAACCTTCTTCAGGGGCCTAAAAAACAACGAAATACAAAAAACCCTGGAAACAAACACTCATGACTATCAAAATGGAAAAACTAAGAAGCTACTACTCAAAAATATTAATCCAAGACTCACCGTAAAACATATCTAAACAACGATTGAAAAATTCTCACGCGTCAACACATATATATACGGAGAAAAACCACAGCCTCCTTGATAAAAACATACTTTAATGTATGTTATGAAAATATGTTTTTTCTATTGACCCTATTGCATTTATAGAGTTTAAAATCATTATAGTTACCTTCATACATTATAGATAAATTCAATTATAGATACCTACAAATAAAATGTAATATTACATACCCTAAAACGTGCTTCGTTGACAGGAGGTTGTGCATAAGGTATCCCCAGGAATACAGATACATTAGCCTGTATCCTCTCCACAGGGCTCTGATCAGGTCTATATCCTGCTTCAGGGAGTGGATTGTCATACAGGTAGACTTTGAAGCCTTGAACCTGTCCGAAGGTAGTCGTTACCAGTATGTCCCTATCTGTTTCCTGGCGTGGTGAGTCAGGCCTTTGACGTCCTTGCAAATCTGACCTCCATCCTCCCAGGATTCCGGGCAAATTTATACCAGTTTGCTGTAACAGAAATGTACATCTATTATTATATTATTAATTTGGAGAATATTAATATAAGTTTATTCTAAAAAAAAAAAAAAAATAAAGATAAAATGGGGAGAAGTCGAATTTTAATAGTATACGTTTTAAGGTCTCCTTACTCCAAAAATGTTATTATTTTTTTCCTGTCTGTCTATTCACGGTGGATTTTACACCGAGGCGAAATCGAGAATTTGGTGATTATCAGAGCAAAATTATGTATTGAGATAGGATAATGAAAATATAATTTAAAAGTTTACTTCTCTTATAATAAATGAAATTTTGATAAAATATTTTTACAATGTCGAAATAATAAGAAAAATTCTTATAGAATGTTATTGTTATGGTGTCAAAATAATTTCTATTTTCTTAAAGAAATTAAATTGTATTTTTTTGTATAGATCATAACATAGATAGTACATAGTACGTTTCTTTGTTTTTCTTTAGTATAGAAAAAATTAGTATTTTAGTCGGTAGGTAAATTTAAAGGTTTGTAAACCTCAGATGCTATTATAATCTTGCTTTTATAAGCTTATGCTTAGTAAAAATTTTTGTAATTTTATTTTTCCCTTCATTAAATAAAGCATTGATATGATAAGGAGTAGTTAAGAGGAATTTTGGGATGTTCAATTTTTTTGGATGTAAGGTGATTATTATAACAAAAAATTGTACCTCTTATAATACATTAAATAATTATTTATTTTATATATTCTGAAAAACAATTTTAATGAAAGTTGGATAGTACGATTTAACATACTTTTTAGTAATTTCTTTCAATGCTCACATCCTAAGTTGATCATGATGCTGAAATTATAATTGAAAATATCAGATCCTATTCTTTAATTCTAAGCAGATCCTTGACCCGATGTAGTGTAGCAGTGAGTAATCCGAGGCTAAAGCAGAAGCGTCCTTACACACTTCAATTAAGTGATTGCTGTCTTTGAGAACATAGGTTTACCACAATGGGCAGACAATATTTCATTCTTATCTTATCTATAAAAAAAAGATCAAGGTCAGCTTCATAGAATTAGCAACCGTAAAAGAACTACCTGAAAATAATTTCGAAACGCCGTTACACCATGATAACAATAATAAAATCTAGAAAAAAAAAAAAAAAAAAAAAAATCGGTCCGAGGCAACTCGAACAAAGTTTCTCATAATTACTTAGCCCAGTGTTTTCCATTTATTAGTTTTCGAGTTTTCATGGGTACATTTTATTATCACTGAACATTATATCAAAATTTATCATACAAATAATTTATCCTCGGTGGAAAATCCAACTCGGCCCTCTCTTCGTCCGCGTTTAAAGCTATCTTCACAGGAACTAGATTGTTCCCGGGAAAACGGCTTGTATCGTTAGATTTTTATTTAAATGGACTACATTTCAGAATTTTTGAATAAAAATCGTCGGAACAGTTTTCGAGAATAGTATATTATGTTACTAGGCTGTGAAGTGAGTTTTTTCTTTACCGCGGCAATTAAATTTACTGTCGAGCGAAGCGAGACAGTAAATATTGCAGCGGTAAAGAAAAAACTCTTCACAGTCGCGTAGCATATGCTATTTTTTCCGAGGTAGCAGACAATGAAAAAACATTAAATATTAATCACTAATCAATATATAATAATATCAAATTTTAGTACATACTTAAGACTTAAAAAAAGAAACCTTAAAAAGAGGTTACACTATAAGAAAAGATAAATAAAACGCATTGACATCTAGCGGATTTTAATCGTACTAGAAGCATTTCTACAAAGACTGCAGCGGTACTAACGGAAGTTTTGACAACTACCCGCCGGAAAATAAAAATCTTTTAGTTCCTAGGACGTAAAAGATTTTTTCTTTACAGCTAGGAGTAATGAAAAGATTTTTTAAGTCCACGTAATGAAAAAATGGATTTTAGCTATGTTTTTTAGGCTCTAAAGTTACTATTTCACAGCCTACCACGAAAAAATATTATTTTTCATGTTTTTTCAGAGTTCTTGGGGGCTTAATTTCTCGATTTCGCCTTGGGGATTAATTTTTCTGAACATAAATTCCGAATTTCGTCAAAATGGCCCAGGCTCCACGTTTATGCACAAACGACAGTCAGACATTTTTTAAAACTAATTTTTTGAACCTCAGGTCAGGGGACCTCAAAACGTGTAAATCCATCAAAATCGAATTTTCGCGCCATCACAATACTTTCTCTTTATATATGAGAAAGTAAAAAATCGGCCAGCGTGGTAAAACATTTGCATACCAATATTCTTACACTCTCTAATTTTCACCTGGAGTTTGACTCCACCCTTTAGCAGCAATGACAAATATTTTTTAAAAATAAATTTATTAGACAAATTCAGAAAACCGTATAACTTTTGAGCATTCACAAAAGATGTTATGGCACTATAATTTTTCTATACAACTGCCACTAAGAGATTAAACAATCAAAATTGATATTTTAAAAATTATACAAGACAACCGAAATCTGTATTCATTTACTACTCCTGTTATTCTCTAAATAAAAAAAATATCAAGAGCATTGTAATAGTATCAAAATATGAAGTTAAATTCTAAAATTAAATAAATGAGCGTCAATGCTGAAATAAACTGGAATGTTTTTCTTGTTATAATTACTGTTTATCTAATCTTGTCATTTCTTTATGATAATGTAATGTTTTTCCTAAAAAAAAAAAAAATGTATGTATAGAATCGATTATTTTTTAAATTCAAAGTTAACCAATTTGTTTTAATATACATCGATTTCATATTAATAGTAATAATAAATCATAATATGCATTAAAAAAAGAATATATAAGACATATAGGTATATTCTTAAAATATTACTGAACACTAAAAGTGAAAAAAACGACATTTTATAACACATTTCAAAAAGTTTAACCATAGCTGAATTGTATAAGGTGCTTTTAAAAATATAAACCTTCTATGGAGTGATTTTCAAAAGAATTCAAGCAGAAAAGTAGACATTTTCGAACTTGGATAATCACAAAAATAACTCTAATCTTTATAGAATGCCCTTCTAACGTTTATATTTACACGCACTTATCATTTTAGTCGTTTCTTTCACTTTAAAAACCAGGTTTCTGCAAAGCAATTGTTTAATATAGAAAATCATTTTTATATTAATACATACTAGGTACTAGGTGGATTCCGGAACTTAGCTACATTTTTTAGGATCCCTAGGCAAATACGAGGACACATACATATCTGTGCATGTCCGTCTGTACCGTACCAAATCTCCGAAAGTACCCAATACAAAAATTTGAAACTTTGCTGTTATGTTATGTGTAGTAAACAAAACACAGGAAAAATTATAAGGAAATCCCATAAAAATCATCCTTCAGAAACAAGGGGTTGAATTAGAAGTGTAAAATTTTAATAGTTGCATATTCTTTTTCTAAACTTCAAGACCTTTAAATTGATGTATAACATGTCATGGTGACTAAAAACTTTTTTTTAGAAGCCTGCCATATTGGCCGCCAGCTTGAAAATAAAGTGTGAAAACTCCAAAATGTGTTCAGTTGTCTCAAATGCCGAGATGCACTTGTGTGCCGAACTTCATGTTCCTAGCTATAGTAGTTGATGAATTGAGACAAGCCAACGGACAGACAGACAGAGCCGTTATATATAAGGTTTCTTTTCGTACTTCGTACAGAAACCGAAAAGTAAACAAACTTTGGCCTTTTTGAACCAGGAGGGCCGATTATGCTGGTCGACGAACTCTTCAAAATATTCGGATTTAAAGGATCTGAGCTCATCAGAGAGTAATAATAATAATAATAATAATCTTTATTTCTACGTCATAAAGTACATATTATAATTTAATAATTATACTCTAAGACGTGAAAGCCCTCGGTAGTAAGAGAATACTAGAGTGAGGGCTCTGCTTCTAGCTTTTTTGTATCATAGAATAGATAGAATGAAAGTAAAATTTTATGTTAAAGAATAGTAGACTATTGATGTTAATACAATAGTCATATTGTATAACATGTGTTTAACATATAGTAGGCAAATGAATGTTAAATTGAATATATGTTAATATACAATGATATCTGTACAATGATATATATGAAGAAATAGATTATAATGAATTATAATAATGGATTATCTTTTTATTACACTATGGAGCGATAGTTGAGATCATCATTAGTGGTAGAAGAAAAAGTCTCTCCATGTAAAATTATGTTATTTATTTTCAAAGCAGCTATAATCAGTGCCTAAACAAACAGTGACTGAACACTAATAAAAATGTCAAAAAGGAAACCTAAACATTAAGACGAAACAACAATTAAATGCTGCAAAAATAATAAAAAAATTTCAAGATAAAAAGAACTTTTTATATACTACGTTTTTAAATTTTCTGTTGAATCGTATGTAATGTTGATAATATAATCGTTATTGTTATGTAATATATAATGTTAGTAAAAAAAAAAAATAGTTCCAAATTTATTTTACTACTACTATTTACTACCAAATTTATTTACTTCACATAAATGACAACCATCTAGAGAGCTGATCTTAAATCTATAAAAGGACAAATCTTTGTAAAACGGATCTCCCCAACACCAAATCTAAACCGTGCCATCGATATATTTGAAATAATATAATCGATATATTTCCTGTTTTGCTGTCATTCAATGTTTATCTCTTATTTATACAAGTCACAAATTTGAAACCCGCGTCAAAATGAAGATTGTAAATATGGCATATGGCAAAACAAATAAAATAACTTGCGGATTTTTTCCGAACTAACTTTCCATACAGCAAAATTTGCTAAAAACCAATTAAATTCTGCTGAAAGATGGCTAAAAGTATTAAAATAACGCATTGTCATCGTGTTCTAAGCTATGCTAAAAGTTTCATATGTTTAGCTATTCGGGAAGTTAATAAGAAATCGATTGCTAGATTTGTACCGGACAAACAAACAAACAAACAAACAAACAAACAAACATGAAAGCAAGCTAATAAAAACGTAGTAATAAAATAATAAAAGTAACTATATAAAAAATTACTATCAGACATATAAAAAAAACAATAAAAAATAAATTAAAATAAAAACTAAGCGAAGAACTAATAAACAATAAAATAACATTATAATGATGAGATATAACTGAGAAATATATAAAACTAAATAATAGAATATTACATCGCCTTTTTTCTAACAATGTACGTAAGGACATATCAATTGCCGAATTTATGCACATACTGGAATCGTGTTCTTCTCAGAACTATTATAGATGCAATAGTGAAATTTATTATGCAAAAGTTGGTCTAGCAATGGCTACGCCATTATTAGCCCTTGGTGTTAATTCAATTTTGCTTATTACTACTGAGTTTGTAGATAAGCCCCATAATCCGTTTTTCGACTACATATTATTTAAATTGGTTAGATATGTTTTTTGTATATGGGCCAGGACCACTGTGCAACTTATTAGTTTTCATGGATATCTTAATGGCTGTTTTTCAAGTATTGAGTTTATCATAGAGACTGAGCAAGATAAGTGATTAAAAATAATTTAAATAAAGTTATAAGGCTGTTAACCAAAAAAAAAAAAAATCATTTTCTTAAATAAATTTTGATCTTCTAATTACCTATAAATCCATCAAAATACAAAGATGATAACAATACTTTTCTTTAACTTTCTCAGACTTTTTATTTCTAATTTACATTTAAAAAAGATAGAGAGAGATAAACTGAGGTAAAAATTAATTAAAAGTTTTTCTTAATTAAAAATTGAAATAAAAATTACAGTTAATAAGAAACAAAGAAAATTATAAACGAAATTCAAAAAGTAATTTTTTTCACTTTAGTTTATTGTAGGAGTCTTGTTAAATATAATCAAAGAGTAATTCTAAGAATAGAACATTCAATTCTTTTCAAAAATCTTTTTTTATACGTAAAATACAAATAAAAAAGTTGTGTTTAGAGTTTCTAGTTAAGGTGAAGTCCGCTTTTCACTTTAACTTTACACAAGTAAAGAAAATTGAGAATTCAACGAACGGAAAATTAGTTTCACTTTTACTGTCGAATATAACATTGTATACAATTCTAAATTGTTTTTCTTATTTTGAACATTTCTTAGTAGATTTATTGCTAAGTTATTTATGACAATAAATGAAATAGACTGCCAATTGGTGTGGCACATAGCTTCCTCGCATCCTATCAAGTACTTTATTGATTTTATACTGTTTTAAGCCATTATTGTCTAATTTGTTTAATTGTTTCCCTCGTTTTCTTAATCTTTCAAAATTGTTTTGATTTTTTTTACATTAATTAAAGTATAAATTCAGCAAAAGTTATAGAGCGCAGACGGTTCAAATTAATCTAAGGATATCTGCGGGCTACTTTCGATGAACTATAAAAGTTAAAAGTTTCATAAAATCAGATAAGTACTTTTGAAGCTATAGGTGTAAATAAAGGTATGTTTGTGCGCATGTGGAAGAGAAATAAACGAGCGCAGAAGGTTGAAACTTATATGGGACCAACTATGAGCTAATTATGGCCTATTATCCAAATTTAATTAAAGTCGGACGTGTAGTTTTTAAGATATGTTGGTTCGTAAAAATTGAACGACAGACAGACACGGAACCAAAAATGTTCCCTGATGTCTGAAGCAATGATTTAAAAAACGAGGGAAAAATTAAATAAATTGGATAAAAATCTGTTTTAAAAGCATAAAATCATTACATTTAACGAAATAGGACACGAGGAATCTATGTGCCACACTAATTGGCAGAGTATTATTTGTATAAATTGCCGTAGGCTGCTCACTATTTATTAAATGTAGGGAACTATTTATTTATTTATTTTTTTTTTTTTTAATTTTACATATATATTACTTGCAATTTCATTTTGCTATAAGTAATAATGATAACAAATTTTATGAGTGACATGGATTGTCATGAGAGGAGAGGCTACCCAGTGGTAGTACTCCTGTCGTGCGTAACATTAATCTAACATGTAGGGAACTAAATAAAAAATAGAAAGGAGTGGAGGCAAATTACTGGGCAAGCCAAAATTCGCCATGTTATAGAGCTATGCTACTAATGAGCTATAACATAATGAACTATAACAGAATGAGCAATAACATTTAATCTAGTTGAAACATACCGACAACAAAGTTTAATTTTAAAGTGGAGAACATATTTTTTTAATACACTGTACTATTAATTGAAGTAATTTAACAACCCTATATTAAATTAACGAAATGAAAGAGAGCAGAAACCATAAACGCTATTATTATTTTTTTTTTTACTTTGTACATTCAAGAATAACGAAGGTCTTTATTTAATAACATTCTTTTTATTCATTTAATTTTTATTTAACACTCATTATGACAACTAAAGAGCAGTTTATAATTAAAAAACAGAAGTACTTTATTTGTAAAAAATAAATATTAACATCTGACTTAATTTTATTTTATTGTCGTATATCAAAAATAAATGAAGTCATAGCAAGAAGGTCGAGTTTAGTCAGTATGCTTTTTATTTTTTAATTTTCATTGAATTAATTTATATTCCTTTTTTTAATTTAATAACAATTTCTTTATTTCCTTAATTTAATTTAAATTTGCATTGATTTAATTTATATTCCTTTTTTCAATTTAATTTCTTTTTAATTAGTAAGGTTAATAAACGATAAAGTTATGAAATCAGTTAAATTGTTACTTTTAGCGAATTTTCGAAGAAAATTAAGCTATTGCAATGGCTTCAAATTTTTGTAATGCGAATTATGGAAAATTTCCTCCATGGAAATCCGTTTTAGACCATTCTGAATTGATTCTTTTACAACGTATTTTTGTCAAATTTATTTAATCCCCCCCCCCCCCTTTTATTAAATCTTTTAAATTTTTTTTTGATATTTTACATGAATTAAAGAATAAATTTAGAAAAAGAGCGTAAACTATTAAAATTAATCAGGGGCTATCTGCGGCTACCTTCAACCAACTATCCAAATTTCATAAAAATCAGATGAGTACTCTTAAAGATAACGGTGTGAGTAAATGTATGTTTGTGAGAATGTGGAAGAGAAACAAATGGGCACAGAAGGTTATAAATTATATAGGACCAACAATGGGCTAATTATGACCTATACCATCCAAGTTTTATTAAAATCGAACGCGTAGTTTTTAAGATAAGTTGGGTTGAAAAAATGAGCGACAGACAAACCGACAGATAGACATGTAACTAAAAATGTTGAAATGGATTTATGTCTTGGAATTTTTGAAGTTGGAGATATAAAAAATGTTTGTTCTTCAGAACGATCACATAGCTTTTGTTACCTTCTGTAAGCTCGGAAGCAATAATTAAATGTATGCACGACAATCCGAAAGAAATAACAAATTGAAGATAATCAATAATTTTATATTATTAAATCAAGAGCTACAACAAGAAATAATAGCATTAGGGAGACAAAAACTTCTTATCAGAATACTTTATAAAGGACCAAAAACAAATTTCTATTTCTCCTTTTAATTAAAGGCTGACCAACGTTTTCTTTGTAAAATTATAATTAACCACAGTGGATAAATCAAAAGAGAACTCCCAACAAAACTACAAGAACATTTTCACTATACATTATA
This sequence comes from Gerris lacustris, assembly GCA_951217055.1. Taxonomy (NCBI): domain Eukaryota; kingdom Metazoa; phylum Arthropoda; class Insecta; order Hemiptera; family Gerridae; genus Gerris; species Gerris lacustris. The sequence continues at coordinate 24,562,457 of OX578282.1, forward strand.
ATAATTAATTTAAATCTAATAATACCTAGTGTTTGTCAATTTATTTTAAGTATAAATTTACTTTTAAACATTATATCTAAAACTCACTTCTCGATTTTGCCTAGGGGTATAATTTTTCTGAATATGTATGCCAAATTTTACGAAATCAAACTAGTGCTAAGCTCCACGAGTCTGCACAGGCTATAGACATTTTTTAAAGATCACTTTTTGACTCTTTCTGGTCTTTCTGGCTGATCTAGAAATTAATATCTGTTTGCGCATGGCGCGAAAATTGGTGGCATTGGCGCCAACATTCCTGTTCAGACTTGTCCGCCAACTCAGTAGGGACCTAGCCGTGCTTGAAGGAAGGTCGCTGTGGTCGTGCGTTCGATCGTTGCCTGCTGCTTGCTGTTGTTGGCTGGTTTTGACAGCAAAACTAATTCCAGCGATATTGTGTGAACTTTGCGCTGTATATGGTCCCCGGATTCACGTTCTCAATCCCAGTTTTATCGCCTATTAAAATTCAATTTAGGAATGCTTGTCCTTTTTCATCATAACGTATAAAAAAGTCGGCGAACGAACGATTGCACGACCTTCCTTCAATCACTGATGCAGGAATGGCGGCGTTACCGCTTCTACTTTCCGCGCCATGCGCAAACAGTTATTTTCCGGATCACTCTTGTATGTTGTACGTATTTGAGATAGAGATAGTAAAAACGGGTTATTACAGCAAAAATACAACTATTTTTTTGTTTTGCTTCCGAGCTTACCAAAGGTAACGGAAGCAATGTGTTCACTTTTGGGAACGAAAAAGTTTTATGTCTCCGATTTTAAAAATTCCAAGACAGAAATCCGTTTCAAACATCAGGGAACATTTTTGATTCCGTGTCTGTCTGTCTGTCTGTCTGTCGGTCTGTGTGTCCGCGAATCATGAAACGTGCGACGATAACTTGAGTAAATGTCGTCCGATTTTTATGAAATTTGGTAGACATGTTCATTTTACCAATGCCCAGGACGAGTTCGTTGGACAACGTTATTCGTTCAAGCGTTCACGCGCAACGCTCGCTTAAACGTGAACTTCAAATTTAAAATTGGAATTTTAGGTCGGGAAAAAAAATCAAACCTTTATCTATTCAATGAGACAAATACAATTTTTTAGTAAAACCAACAGCGACACAGCTATGAAGTGTTTAAGATCGCTAAAAACTTTTAATAGTTTTTACACAATAAACAATAAATTAATATAACGTTAATGTTAATATAACAATAAAGTACATGATAGGATGCGAGGAAGCTATGTGCCACACTAATTGGCAGTCTGTTTTGTTTTTAATACATTTGAGATATTTTATTATATATTAACTGAATATCTAAACCAATAATGGAAGTGCCGTACCAAGTTTGGCTATTCAAGTGTTTGAAATAGTAATAAATAGGTGAGTTAAGGGACATAGTTTTTAAACACGTTCATGGGCCACATTTTAAATTCAAAAGTCAAATTGAAGAATCCCTTTATAGAAAATGTTTATGTTATATGAAGTAACTTATTTCCAATTTTTAGGCCTCCATTTTGAATCAAAATGGCGGATCAAAAACTATTCTTTTATAGTAGATGTCTACATTAGTAAAGCAAGCTTTGTAGTAAAATTTCAGAATTAATAGTTTCCGAGATATATTGATAATAGGTGATTAGGTGAAATTTGGCCTTAGAGCACATAAATGGCCGCCATCTTGAAAATGAGTGAGTATTTGGGGGTAAAACTATACCAGTATTTTTACCAGGAAGCTTCTTTAGCACACACACAAACACAGTTGACTCTCTCGATTTGAACACTCGAGAAAAATAATACTTATCTTGATTCGGTTAAAGAAATTTTAATTTTCAAAATATTTACTACTAAGCTACTTTCATTAGTGGTTGTGATTGTATGCAGGTAATATCGATTTATGGAAGATCTATTCTGGAATAAGTCAATTGGAATTCAAACTAAAATGTAAGGAGTTTACAAAAGAAATATTTCAACTACTAAATAGGGACCAAGAAGAATGGTCCCTATTTACCTTACTAAGCTAAGAAAAGGTGACTTTAGGTAATAATCTTTTCTACTAAATAGAACCTTTCAAAGACTATTGAAAGGTTATAAACAGAGTTAGCAGTAACATTTAGTTGACCTTACTCAAACTTAAAGGATTACTCTAGTGAATTAAATAACGTTCCTTGAACTGTACAGTACAAAGTCCTAGGAGGACTTTAGAAATTGGTTTAAATTATAGTAAAGCGATAAGGCAAATAATCGGGCTAAGAGAAGCTTATAGACCCTGACTAATTTGATTTAATTTCGACTAATTATTACCAAATTAATAGTACTGAAAGTACAAGTTTCTGATTAACATGAAAGTCGCGGTTCAGCTAAAATTTAGCGTATTTATAGTTTTATTTAGAATAAAAATACAGCCCATTGGTTTAGTAATGAATAATCGGTCCGACGAACAAAACTTACTCTCATACATAGTGAGACTGAATTGAAATGCCATCTAATTTAATTAAAATATCCCATGTTTGCGCCATCATATTACTTTCTCTATTTTCACTACGTATATGAGAAAGTAAGAAGGTAAAGAAAAAAAAAAATACTTTTCTCCATTTCATGGAAAAATTTTATTGAATCATGGATACGTGTTAGGGCATTAAATCCACTTATCTACATTTCAATGCTTTCCCGTGAAGTGCGGAGAGAACTAGTATACATATATGTCTAATGTCTAATTGATATAGTAGATGGTTCTAAGGTGCGAAATTATGAAAAATTAATCCACTTTGATTACCATTTGGTCCACTAGGAGCTGACATAATTTTATATAAAATTTAGAACTTCTATCGGCGAAATATGGTACTACGATGAATAAAAGTGAAAACCAATCTACTTCCTATCATATTCTAACTTCCTGTGTCACATATCCATGTTAAAAATCAAGTAGACTATTCAAGTACTATACCTTAGTGATGATTTGGTGGTTCATTATCTTGGAGTAATTGAGATAGTATTAAAAACGTTATAGTAATTATGAAATCCTGGCATGTCAATTTGTAGTTAATTGTAGCCAAATTCAACTTTTTGTCGACACAAACCTGTTTATAATATGACAGGATGTTTGCATGACCTTATAATAATAGTATAGAATTGTCAACGGCCTAATTCTTTTCTATATTTTCTTTCTATCACGCATGGACCACAAAACGTGTGTTCTCATTATGACTAGCTGTAGGGACGGAAAACCATACTATTCAATTCGTTATGGCTTTCGTTTATATGTTTTGATGAATAGAATAATCTACAAGATTTTATTATTAACTGATCACAACATTAAAAACCGAGGTTGTATTCCTGAGGTCAATTTTTATGGATATTTTTCCTTCCTCTGAAAAAATTATAATCCTTTAAATCTAGTGGATAGCAATTAATTTCAACTTTCTTAATACAAACTCAGTTCATTGTATTCATTTCTTCTTTTTTTGTAAAGTAATTAAAAACTACATCAAAATAATGTAACAAATAACATTGTTAATAAAGTTTACTAGGAGATGTTGAAACAGATTTTTTTTAAAAAACAAAAAACTCGTATTATTCAAATTTGGTCAATCTATCGAAGAAATAATGTCGATACAGTTATAGACAGGGATTTATAAGGATTAATTTCTGTTTTCATCACCAATTCAACTGCCTTTTGTTCGACTAATTTATTCGATAATGGAAATTCCAAAATTGATTTATTGAAATAAAGCAATCTTACAATAGCATGAAATTTGCTCCAGTATCCCCCTAAATATCATTGAGTAACACGTAACACAAAAAACAATTTAAGCGAGAGGTGGCAAATCAAATTGGAAGAGATTGTTCCAATTGTTAACAAAAGAGGATTTATTAAATACATTTAAAAAAAATTTTGTACGTGAAAACTCGCGTTAAAAGGGTTTTGTTGGTATTTTGAAATTAATGTTAACATGAAATTAGTTAGTTTAGGGGGGGGGGGGGATAGCATGCAAAAGTTTAATGTTTGTTGACAAAATAGCGTGATAAATTAAACACTTTCAACATGAGTTATTTGGGTCCGTAGGCAAAACCAAAGACCCTTATATTTTCCTGCGTGTGTCTGTCTGTCCGTCCCTCCGTCTGTCGCATGCTCTCACGGCTACACCTTTTGTCCGATCACTTTAAAACTTGGCATATATGAGTATAGTATCTACCCAGACATTTTTAAAATAGAGCGACTTAAAAAAATTCGGGTAAAAAAACTTAAGGGTTAAAAAATAATGGTTTTTTCTGGAGACCGTTTGAGGTATCATAATATGAAAGGATACGTCAAGCTAATTACAAAAATATATAATTTTTTGGTTGTATGTAACTTTGTCAGGGCGAGCGTAGACGAGTTTGAAGTTGGTGTGTCGTGTCCCCCCCCCCCCCCCCTTCTATCTCGCTTATGTGAAGTGCAAAAAATCTGAAAAAAATCTTGAACATTTTTCGACCAAATGGTATCTTTACCAAAAAAGTAAAGATACCACTTTTGGAAATGTCGAAAAAAAAAAAATTATTATTGTTTTTATTGAAAAAATACGTTATTTTATAATTATGCTCTTTTGGATGTATTTAACTACTATAAGTTTATAGTCCAGTTTACTGTCAAAAAACACTGTCATTCTCTGTGTTTTGAGAATATTAGGCCCATAGGATGATTCAAAGTAGGCTTTTTAGCATTTTAATGAGCACAATCAATAGGTACTACTTAAACAATGCTGGGTTGCCTATGGACCCTCAGTGTGTGCTGACTAGCACACACTTGACCTGTTTATATATTTTTGTAATCTACTCTTTAATACCTTTCATTTGATACTCAAAATTTAACACAAATATTTTTTCCCCCATGACAGGAATTATCCGCCATGTTGGATTCCCAGTTAATCAGATCGAATTGCTATTGTTATTTATTCTATGGCCCCGCAGACCGCACATGTTGCACATTTTTTCATGTTTTTAGTAACAGCAGATATATAGTTTTAGCCCCCCCCCCCCTAAAACTATATTGCTCATGTTAATATTTGAATGCTCTCAATAGGGGAGGGCACTCAAAATGTTGAGTGTCAAAGTGTTTTATATTTTTGTAATTTACTCTTCAATACCTTTCATTTGATACTCCACTCATAATTTAAAAAAAAAGAAATTCACGTGACATGAATTATCCACCATTTTGGATTTGAACAGCTGATAATTTTGAGTTCACTATATTTGTCCTGTGTGCTGTACGCGTCAAAACGATCGTTAATACTGTAAAGTTTCATGTTTGTATCTCTTTTGATTTAAAAGTTATAGGAACCGTAAAAAGTGACAGACAGACACAGGAACGAAACTATAAGGGTTTCTTTTTTTGGTTTTACCAACGAAACCCTAAAAATGATTGATGTACTTTTCACTCTATGGTCAAATATTTATTTAAACAATTAATCGGATAATTCAAACATTTAAAAATTATTATATATGGTTACTCTTAAAATGTTGAGAACTACAGTTACTTCTACGTTGTATGCTCTTAAATTACTGTTTCCAGATGTTAACGGAAAATATTTTCGTAACTGGATAAAACTAGGTTAACTTCAGTATAACATAAATTCTCTGTAATTAAATTGTACTAAAGAGAAAAACTTGGTTCAAAACATCTCACGGGAAGAAAAGCACATCGAATACTTAAATACAAAAGTTTGTTTTTCCACTTATCGACACATCTTTTGACTGTTAAATATATTTTTTTTTTGCTTTACGAATGGTGTGTGTATATAAAAATGTTATGATGACGAAGTGAAAATGTTAACAATCACCCAGAGATCTATTCTTTCGATTTACAAACTAGATTGCATGGATTATTGACGAAACAAGTCAGAGAATTTGGTTTGTTTGACTACAAGGAAATAATGACGTGCATGATGGTTTTTGACACCTTGTATTTTACTACGTTTTTATTAGCTTGCTTTCTTGTTTGTTTGTTTGTTTGTTTGTCCAGTACAAATCTTGCAATCTTTTAAAATGTTTAACTAACTTCCCGAGTTGCTAGACATTTGAAACTTTTAGAATAGCTCAGAACACGATGACAATGCAATATTTTAATACTTTTAGCCATCTTTCAGCATAATTTAGTACGTTTTCAGCACATTTTGCTGTATGGAAAGTTAGTTCGGAAAAAATCCGCAATTTATTTTATTTGTTTTGACATGTCCTATATTTATAATCTTCATTTTGACGGGTTTCAAATTTATGATTTATGACAGAAAATTTAAAAACGTAGTATATAAAAAGTTCTTTTTATCTTGTAATTATTACCATGTATATTTCCAACTGTGGTATTATTGAACTTTGCCACCTACTGTTCATAAAATAATATTTTGATAAGCGTTGGCAGCCCGAAATGCCTTAGGGAATGGAATTTCCGACCCAACCTTTGGATCTGTCCACTGCTCTTTTCATATTTGGGAGTGTTTTAGAGTACTCTATACACTGTCACTTTAAGTATATCTTTGTGGAGAATTTACTCTGACGAGTGGAATAACAGCATTATTTAAGAATGATGATATAGCTCTCCTCAGTACGCAGTACGCATTCACAGACCTCAAATTGAGACGGTCAAATGTGTCTTGCATATATGCCTTTGTCAAACTGGTGTCATATGACAGATTTTTTGCATGCCTAATTTTTGTCTCAGTTAAAATTTTAATAAATGATGATATTTTAAATAAAAAAAAATTAACATAATCTAATTTACATTATCTATTTTCTTATTTCATTATTAGCAAGTTATAACTTTTTTTATAAATAAAAATTTTTATAACTTGCATTGTTATATAGGAAATACATTATCTGCTACTTAGGAAAGCTTCACCTTTCTAAGTACAGATATAGTCCAGAAATTAGGTTAAAACTATATTACAAAATTTGTAACTTACAAAAGAAGTTAAGGTAAATAAAAGAGTGTAATAAGAGACAATATCGGACATCAACATCACGTCTACAACACCTCTTAAAGTACTTCCAGTAGTGGAAGCGATAGATCGGGTTTCACATCAATAATACGCGTCCTTTAATGAAAAATCTTTATGAAGTCAAAACTTTAAAATATCTCGCATAAGACGGTGAGTATTACTTACTGCATGGCTTCACTGGCCGAAGTGGCCCTTGGCCTCTTGAGGTACTGTCTTCTATCTTTCTCCGTCTTGTGCTATCTATCTCCAACCTCGGGCTCCTAGTATTCTCAGGTCCTTTTCATTCACTATCCATTTCACTGATCAACCATCTTTCGATTTGTCCAGTCTATCGTATCCTTCCTGCCTTCACAAATCCCACTATATATTAATGCTCTAAAAGCTCTTCCATTTCCTGGTTCAGATTCTTCAGGAACAGTTATGTCCTTAAACACAGGGCGATACATTCTCCTAATCATTTTGCTTTCGAAGACCTTTAGTTTGTTACAGTCTCTGGATCACAGAGTCCAGATCTCTGATCTATAGCAAACTGCTGCCCTAACAAGTGTTTTACATAGTCTTAACTCATAGATGACAATATCCTTGGCTGCAATAGCTTTTAGGACGACAAAGTATGGTCTATTTCCCATCATAATTATTATATTGCTTATCGCATAAGTAGTGTTATTCTCTCTGTTTATGTCAGCACCAAGGTATTAAAAGGATTTGACAATATCAAAATTAACGTCTTCCAAGGTGATGTTTTGATAAAATCTACTTAATCCTTCTAGCCATATCTTCAAATATATATGGTCTCTTCTTCATCAATTTCCAGGCCGACCTTTTTACCTTCCTCTATAAGATCATTAAAGGCCTTCCTTAATGCATTAGTAGTAGTAGTAGTAGTAGTAGTACACTGAGAAAAAATTCTGGTCGGGAGCAATAGGAAAAATATTGGTCACAAACAGAAAATTCAGTAGATCTAAGGACAACCTGAATATAGTTAATCCAACAGAGCAGATTTAGTTAAAGGCATTTTTCGAATTCAGCTAAATATTTTAGTTAAAGGAATTTGTTGGTATTAACTAAAGGTTTCAGTTAAGTGGTTTCAGTTAAGCCAAATAAACGTTTATTGGACAAAGCTAAAGGATTTGGTTACTTTAACTAAACATTTGTTGGGGTTGTTTAGTAGAGGGAACTAAGAAATACTAACGCCAACTGAACGAATTTAGTTGGTCTAACTAGTGTGTTGTTAGGGACAATGTGAGCCCTATAGTTGGAAATACTGAATGGTGCTTAGTTACAACTAAACCGTTTAGTTAAGTACAAAGAATTTTTGAGTCAACCCCAACTAACTTCTAGTTGCCTCTACTAGAATTTCTAGTTGGCGCAACCCTTATTCGTATGCCTCTATATACCAATTCTGTTGCCCACAACTATATTTTCCAGTAGCATCTACTAATTTCTAGTAGCCTCTACTATACTTTTTAGTAACCTCTACTATATTTCCCCAGTAGCCTCTACTAATTTCTTGTAGCCTCTACTATACTTTCTAGTAGCCTCTACTATATTTTGTAGTAGCCTCTACTAATTTCTTGTAGCCTCTACTATACTTTCTAGTAGCCTCTACTGTTTGTACAGTAGAATCTACTACTCTTTTTCAGTAGTGGTGTGTATATGCATATATATATAAATATAAATATATATATATATATATATATATATATATATATATATATATATATATATATATATATATATATATATATATATATAAATGCATATATATGTATACATATTTAATATACATTTTGTTAAAAGCTGGTAATTAGGATCATTAATTAAGCATTAAATAAATAATCCTAAATGCTAACTGGTAACAAAGTGCATGATGCGTACATTACTGAAAAAGAGTATAGATTAGACAAATACAATAATATAAACTAAATAATATGGTGTGGGTATTTAAAAGAATTAGAAAATTATTTTGTATCACTAATATTTATTTTATACTATAAAAATATACAATACATAATAACAATTATTACATCCATTACAAAATCAATTTTCGTCCTTTCGTGATAAATCCTGCCTCCACTGCCTTAACTTTGTTTTAAAAATAGTTCGGGGGCCAACACAAGGAATGAGGTCTCTGATATCCTCGTCAGTACATCCTTCAAAACCGTTAACGTTATCTTCCCGGCTACAAAAGTAAATTGACAAAATTCATGTGGTTAAATAAATGTATTGAGACACAATCTAGGTTAAGATTTTAGGGCAGGGCAGATTTAATTGTATGATGGTCTTACAATGGCCTACACTAAATTTTTTCTATCTAGGTGTTTGTTTACATTTTTTTACCTACAAAATTGTAGGACTGCCAACACTTGAAGAAAAAGTCCCCTATTAAATAAGAGGCAATAGTTGACACTTAAGTTATTTTATAAATGTTCAGTGTTTTCTTTACTTTTTTCTACACATTTACTTTGTTAAATTCGATCAAAAAAGCAAAAACGTAACTAAAACTTAGGCATTTATTTTTTGCCTAGTCGGTAGCAGTGCATCCCGCCACAAAATATTGGGGGGAACCAATCAGAAGCCAAAGATTTCCCGCAATCGAGACGCCTAGATAGAAAAAATCATGTATAAGTATCTACTATTGTACCAACTAGGCATTAGAAACGCAAATTTAATCCCTCAAGTTCTGATTTAAACTTTTTTTTTTTCTAATAAATTTTATTAGAATAAATTATTATATGGTTATCATATTTATAATATTATTTTATATATTATATAATAATATTATAATTTTTCTTTCTTACTAAAATTTTGTACTTTCAAATTGTTATTGAGCTTTAACTCGTTGTTTCACTTAATAATTAAATAAATTAGGGTGACCCAACTCTTCTGGTCATACATTTTGTACAATTGGTGAAGATTATCAAGTATTTTCCTATTATCTTACGCATAAAAATGTCAATTAGCAGAGTTTCAAATATATTACTTAATATAAATAAATTCATAAATAATGATAACATCAGAAAAATAGCAATGATGAATAAATGAAATGATAAAAAAATAAATTTCATAATCGAAATAAGTTTAATTAAATAAAATGAAACAAAATAGAGTTATATGTTACAATACAATCCACTATTGATATTATAAAAAAATAATTAGTATAATAATTATATAAGTATTAGAATTATATAATTATAATAGTTATTATAATAATAATTAAATAGGTTTGAACTTACCATTAAAGGAGTCTTGAAGCTCTTCCAAACCCCAATTTTTCAAAAGCTGAGCTGTCCCCTCGTCCATTTTAGGAGTATAAGAACTTGTATTTAACACGCACACTAAATAATTTGATTTATACATTTTAATAATCATTCGCACTATGTATGGTGTATTCTCACAAGTACCTACGTACCGAGTGGTGTCTGGGACCGGAATGATGCTCGCTTAAAAGCCTTAACTAAATGTCTGGTCAGGGTAGTGGTGGGGGGTGTTAGTTCACTGGAGCTAACTGGAAAACCCTAGGGATCTAACTATACTTCTGTTAAAGTAGCTGTAAGTTCTGTTTAAACCTACTAGAAATAGTTAGAACTAACAAATATCTTACTTTAGACTAGACGTTTGGGACACAATGATGAAATAACGGGATTTGTATATGCCTTCTTTCTAGTAAACCTTTACCTGAGAATTATATCTGAATGGATAAGACACTTAACTAATACTTTGAAATCTTGAAATGGGTTATTTCTGAAAAATACTATAATCTGTATTAGGTCTACAGGGTGTCCCAACTTAAGTCTGCCAAAAAGAAGGGGCATATAGGGGACCCTAAAAGGAGTCAAAAATGTTATATTAACCTATGTCCTTTCGGGCTTCGTTTTCTGACTAGCGCCATTTTTAAAAATTTTGGGCTAAGCTTATTTTTTTACACTTAAACAAGTGTATCTCGAGAACAAAGTGGGATAGCTCATTATTTTAGGTATCGTTGGAAACATTAAAACATTTGCTAAAGGAAATGTTATTACCAATTTTCATTTATTTTTATTCCTTCTACTTCAAATTTAGCTTAAAATGTCTTTTTTTTGTAAAATCAAAAAAATAAAGAAATCTTTGACGGCCCATAGTGCTTAAACTAGTTAGTTCTTGAATTGTCCAGGCAATGGAAAAACTTCTTCATTTAATAACCTTTTCATGGATACCCATAATATTGTATGTTAAATAGGACATTTTTTACTTTACAGGCACATTTATTGAAAAAAACTAATGTAAATATGAGAAAAAAATACTTTTTATTTAATATCTCCTCTTTTGAATGGTATAATCATTGGACTCGACTTAATCTTAATCACTTTCAAAGTAAATTGGTATTTCAAAGTAGTTAGTATTTAAATGTTGTTGTTATTGTTAATGTTGTTTCTTATTATTACCTTTCGTTAATCCTTATTTAAATTTTCCGCTAAAATGTTTGTTTTTTCATTTATAAAATAAAATTATTTGTTAAAAATGTAGTTATTATTTTTGTTGTTATGTATTTAAAAAAATTAAAATTCTGCTCCTCCAAACTCTTTATATCTTTATTAAATAAAATAAAATAAAATAAAATGAAAAGCAGTTTTCAGCTTTAATTTTAGGTTACATGCTTTTGTATACTTATTTACAAAAGGGAGAGGTGCCCCCCCCCCCCCCCCCTTCTGTTATTGGTCATACTCCAGGCTACTAGAAGTAGTCAACAATAGTTATTTCATCACTCATTTACTTTGAAAGTGATTAAGATTAAGTCGAGTCAAATGATTATACCGTTCAAAAGAGGAGATATTAAATAAAAAGTATTTTTTTCTCATATTTACATTAGTTTTTTTTCAATAAATGTGCCTGTAAAGTAAAAAATGTCCTATTTAACATACAATATTATGGGTATCCATGAAAAGGTTATTAAATAAAGAAGTTTTTCCATTGCCTGGACAATTCAAGAACTAACTAGTTTAAGCACTATGGGCCGTCAAAGATTTCTTTATTTTTTTGATTTTACAAAAAAAAGACATTTTAAGCTAAATTTGAAGTAGAAGGAATAAAAATAAATGAAAATTGGTAATAACATTTCCTTTAGCAAATGTTTTAATGTTTCCAACGATACCTAAAATAATGAGCTATCCCACTTTGTTCTCGAGATACACTTGTTTAAGTGTAAAAAAATAAGCTTAGCCCAAAATTTTTAAAAATGGCGCTAGTCAGAAAACGAAGCCCGAAAGGACATAGGTTAATATAACATTTTTGACTCCTTTTAGGGTCCCCTATATGCCCCTTCTTTTTGGCAGACTTAAGTTGGGACACCCTGTATAATACGAATATTGTAAGGATTTAAATAATAGTTTTCCCACATTTTATTTCTCAAAATGTTATAAACTTAAGGGGATTTACTTGGTTTAAAATATCTTCTTTATACAGACTTTATATATGTCATGTGTTTCATATTCTGGGAAGTAAACAGAATAACAAAATTGTCCCTAATCTTTTATAAGATGTTTTATCATTAAAAAAAGTTGTGAAATTCCGGTTTTTTTCTTCTTTTTTTTTTTGGTAAACACAATACTTTTCCTTTAAATCTTTGGTAGAAGGTGAGAGAAAGTAAAAATTAAATATTCCACTAGTGATAAACAGAATCCGCTTATTGTAATTAACTAGGGTTTACCATTAACCATTAGTCTCAACTGTTAGATAGTTAAAAGCAGCGAATTGGAACTTAACTATTTTGTTAAGTTATTACTAACTAACACTCTCATTGCTCCTAACTGTTATAACGTTAAGCACAACTAAAAATTATAGTTAAAGGTTTCAAAATTCCTAACTAAATATGTCTAGTTACCTCTACAGAAAAATCTCCTTGTAACTAGCTATAGTTTACCATTTGTATCAACTGTAAAATAGTTAAATACAGTCAAATTTACTTTATTCTGTTATCACTACTGAAACTTTCATTGCCCACAAATGGTTTAACGTTGAGCTGACAAACAAATAGTTGAAGGATGAAAAAAAAAAATTTAACTAAATTCCTTTAGCTAGCGCAACTGATTTTTTTATTTAGGCCCAATATTTAGACGTTGTGATTAACTATTGTTCAGTTGAAACAAATAAATAACTTTTAACTATATTCGTTTAGTTAGAATAACAAAACGTGTTCTTCTATATTAAATAAATTCTAGATGGCCGCAATAAAATTCTGTTTTGCACCAACAAATATGCTCCTAACTATAATTTAGTTGCGCAGAAAAATCCTCTTTTTTCTCAGTGTAGAAGTAGTGGTTAGACGGGAAGGACGAACCACTTGTTTGAACCTAGCTATCAGGCCACACTGGGCCCATTTTACTAACCCCGTGGTGGAGAGTCCAGCCACTTCCCACATCCCACATCATACCTGTAGTACATTGTACCGCCGAAGCGGGTATGATGTGGTCATTAGTGAGCTATGTAAGCGTCCGGCAAAGTGTGGGAGAAGAGAACCCCTCAGGGGGTGTCCCTCGCCCTGGACCTTGTCATGGAGTACAAGGTTGAATCGACGCTGCTAATGCGTCCTCCTGTCTGACACCTCTACTTATTATTAAATAGTTGACAATACCTCTGCCCACCATTATCTTTGTCCAACTTCCTTCATCCTTCCAGAGTCATATTCACAAGATTTAAACATTTTCTAGGGACACCATATTCTAGGGCTTTTGTTACTACATTTCTTTTGATAATGTCTAAAGACTTCTTATAGTCTGCGAAAGCATTTATGTTTTTATAGATTCTAAACGTTTCTCACATGACTACCTCAATTCAGATATTTGATTTACTGAAGTCACTATAGATTATTACCAATTATTTAATCAGCAAGCTGAAAATTTTACAGAACCCTTATAGAATACGTTCAATAATTATATATTCCAGTATAGTATAGTTTCCGTAGATGATTTTATTGCTTTTTTTATTATTTTAAATTAGGCAAATCAAGCTAGTCGATCATTCTTCCATTTTTTGAACTCTTCACATTATCAACAAAATATTCGAGACATTGAGCCTTTCATGGGTTATTTTTCTCTAACAAAATGTAGAAAACTTTCAAATTATAACTTTTATAGTAATTGTATTAACGTTACTCCAATTTTATCCGTAAGCAGCACTGATAATGAACGCAAATGGTCGAAAGCAACTTTGAAATAAAATAATTATTTTCACGGAAAACGTAAATATTTTAATATATTATAATGCTCTCAATAGACACTCTCACTTCTGACCTAAAATGCCAAGTTAAATAAAACATTTTAGTGTTAATAGCACTCAGTAGACCTCTTCTCTTTACTTACCTCTCTACAGCTATCAATTAGTAACGATAATAGCTACAATCATTTAGTAATTTTTATCTAATTAACAAAATTGATATTTATAAAATCATAAAATTTGGAAAACCACGGAATGACATTTAAATTCAAACCACTAGTTAATTAGAAGCAGATACCTGCATAATATTGGGACAATGACAAATGCAAATGAGGATTCCAACATTACTATAGTATTGAAAAAGTGTTATTTGCATTGGTTAACAAAATCGAATCGGCAGACCAGATTATTCCTCTTCGTTAAATATTTCCTTTGGGAAATTAAAACCGCATGAGGTAACATGATAAATTAAATTAATACTTAATAAAGTCTGAAATATAATTAAATTAAAATCAATGTATAAAAAAATATAATTGTTTAATACCTTCTTTATATATATATACTCGTATATATACATAATACAAATTTTCTAATCAATATCTACTTCAAATACCCCTTTAATATTGCTCCAATTCATTGAAAAATTTCCATACATATTTATTTTTACTTTCTTATATGAGCAAAATCTAAAATTTGATTTTGAGATTTTAATGGATCTCCACGTTGTAAAGTCCCCTGAGTCTAAAAAGTGAACTTTTAAAGACTGTTATTCGTTTATAGTCTGGCATCTGTGCAGAAGCGTAAATCTTAATACTTGGCCTGGTTTCGATTAAATGTGGCATAAATATTCAGAAAAATCAAACCCCGAGGCGAGGGGACATTGAGAAATAAATTTTAGCTTTATATTTAGGAATTCTACAGCCTAAAAATTATGGATAAACGGGAAAAATTATTATTCTTCAAAAATAACAAAATGTGATAGTATTCCGACGATTTATATTAAAAATTCTAATTTTAGTCCATTTAAATACGAATTTAACATAAAAGTCGTTTTTGTGGATAGCTTTTTTTTGTAAATATAACTCATTAAGATGAAAGTTAAAAACAAAATGTAAATTAATTAAATATACTTTTTCCTTTCTCCATTGGGTATCTCCTTTAGAGATAATAATTTAAAACATTAATATTTTTTAATTCACATTTATATTTTAGCGATATTCCGCCCACTCCTGGGCATCTTCAGGCCTTTATCTGAATTATATTATAATGTGATGGAGTGAGCATTTTCCTGGATACAAATGTACTACAATAGAATTTATGTAATGGAAGGAGTAAACTATACACGACTTGTATCCATACAATCCAGGCATATTCAGATAAAATTTATGAAATAAGTTAGTAACTGGTAAACAATAGAAGTAATTTAGAACTTCAAAGTGTATAGAACCTAGTGACTTATATTTCCGTCAAATAAAATAACAATATGTAACAGAAAACATCAGAGAACAATTTTGGTATCGTGTCTGTTAGTCGGTCGGTTGGTCTGGCAGTCTGTCGTTCAATTATTGCGAACTAACACATCTTAAATACTACTCGTCCGAGTTTAATGAAATTTGGATGGTAGGTCATAATTAGCTCATTGTATAGGTCCCATATAAGTTTCAACCATACATACATTTATTCACACCTATATCTTCAAAAGTATTAATTTGAATTTTAAGGAGCATGGATGGTTGGTCAAAAGGAGCTCGCAGATTACCGCCTGCTCACATTAAATATTGCTAAATTGATAATTTTATTCGTGCAAACAAACCAAACAATTTTGACTGAATTAAAATAGTCAATTAGTGTGGCACATAGATTCCTCGCATAATATAATGTATACTTTATTGATGTTATGATTTTTAACCCATTACTGACTAATTTATTTAATAGTTTCCCCCTTTCTTTTTAGATTTGTCAAAATTGTTTTGTTTTTACTGATTTCATTACCCGAGCTTACCGAAAAAATCAATATAGCTTAGATCTTAGATTATAACGAAAGAATATACTAGGTGTGCAATGCAGTTGTCTGCTTGCAATATAGAGCTGAGCGTGCATATTAACAATAAACAAATGTTAAACAATTAACATTTTTATTAATAAAATCGGATCAAAAATAGTAATATTTTTAATTTTTAATTAAAAAACATTTTTCCCCTGTTATTCTATTTTACCCCCCTCTTAAATAAAAATACAAAAGCAACAAAAGTAAACATAACAACAATAACTCTACTCTTAAAAATCTTTCCAACGACAAGCATCATTAAAGGCGTATACTATTTTAACTTTTGTACCCCGCACCCCTATGTACCAATTTGGACCATGTCAGATTTATACCTTCCTGTGATTGGTCACAATAACCGTGCCGCATTTGTGCGGATCAGTTAAGCCGTTCAGGAGGAAACTTTAGTACCCCGTACCCCTGTGTACCAATTTGGACCATTTCAGATTTATACCTTCCTGTATTTGGTCACTATGACCGTGCCGAATTTTGTGCGGATCCCTAATTTATGTGCGGAGTAATTTATTTTGTAATTTACACCTATAGGCAACTCGAACTGGGGACATACTGTATAGCCAATCCTTTTTCTGATAATTTCTCAACCACGGAAACTAAACCGGTAGAAACATTTAGAGCTATCAGCCACTGACAGCATTGAAACTGAACACAAATTGTTGAAATGTCCGTCTTCTTCTTTTTTATATGAATGAGAATATAAGAAATTGAAATATAATATTATAAGACAAGATTTTGCAAAATATTTTTAGACGTGAATAAAATTTTTTATAAATTACTCTTGAATTAAATATTCTTTATTATCCAACCCGAAAAAGGACAAAAATAAACCAATAAAGGATTTTACGGAAAAGAGATGATACCCTTTCCCGTGATAAAATAAAAAATAAAATAATTTATTCTATTCATCATTCAAGTAAAAATTCCTCTGGATTGATTTATCCGGTTCATTCAATATTAAATTAATTCTACTCAATTTCCCTAATAAAATAAATCTCCATGTCAGTAGAACTAAACAAACTCGATCAATATAATATTTACGGTCAAATATAAAAGGACCATGGCAACCTATGTAGACCTACGAGTATGACCATGAAATTTTGTAGAATGTTCCTCGTAAGTACTCTTGATCAAGATCTTTATTCAAGACTAGGTACGTCAATTTACATGAAAACATTGTCATAACAATATCTCCAGAATCAATCGCACTAGAACCTTAAAGTTAGCTTTCTTTTATGGCATAAACACAATTGTGAAAAGGCTGTACTATATGAGGGTCTTACCCAAAGCAACAATATTAAATTAAGCTCCTACATGTTTACCCACATTTTATCTCTCACTAGCGAACTCAAGCCTTGTCCTATGGCACTGGGCAGGTATTAAAAAAATTGGATCCAAAAAAGTTAATGAGAAAGCCCAATAAGTTTCAAAATAAAATATTCGTATTAAAATAAGTCGCATGTTGAATATTATTCCTACTAGGCATCGCGTGGCTCTATCATTGAAGCGAGCGTATACTGGGTGATAAATATGTATTGAATATTGAAAAAATAGACAATCATGAATCATGTTGAGTTGATAGATAACGGGTATGATACTATGTACTACAGCGGCTTGTAGTAAAGGAACCACCCTGCATTCTTACTATTCCTCTAACTAACCACACATCACCTTTTCTATTATTATAAAATGTATGACTTCATTACGCAAAAACTTCTGCTTGTATCAAGTTGAAATGTTATATGCCTGTTTCAATTGTACGTTAGACGATATATATGAAGTTTTATTAAAATCGTTGCGTTAGAACGTAAGATATCGATAAAAACGTTGTTTTCTCTACTTAAAACGTTTAGGTCCGCTTTAATAGTTTTAACGGTATTTATTAATTCATAGCGGTGTTGCTGTTGGTTTTACTACAAAATGTTTGTAAAAAATATTCGCCCCATTGAATAGATAATGTTAGAATTTTTGTCCATCCTATAATTCCAATTTTAATTTAGAAGCGCACGTTTGCGCGGGCGTTACCCGCGAACGCTTGGGCAGACAACGTTGTCCAACGTACTTTTCCTGAGCATTGGTAAAATGAACATGTGTACCAAATTTCATTAAAATCGGTCAACTTTTACTCAAGTTATCGTCTTACGTTCAGACACACAGTCAGACACGGAGCATAATATTTCGTTGAATGTAGGAAGCTCGCTACGATCGCTTCAGCAACCTTTCTGTTATTTTACACGTTTTTAACTTTTTGTGCCAATTGGGGAATCACTCAACTTAAATATTACTTCCGAGCTTACCGAAGGTAGCGGAAGCTATGCGATTGTTCTGAAGAACGAAAATATTTTATGTTTCCAATTTCAAAAATTCCAAGACAGAAATCGGTTTCAGATAATATCAGGGTCATTTTTGGTCCCGTGTCTGTTTGTCGCTAAATTTTTGGAACCAACATATCTTAAAAACTACACGTCCGATTTTCATGAAATTTGGACTGTAGGTCATAATTAGCCCATTGTTGGGTCCAAATAAGTTTCAACCTTCTGCGCTCATTTGTTTCTCTTTCACATGCGCACATAAATTCATTTACACCTATAGCTTCAAAAGTACTTATCTGATTTGAATGAAACTTTTATAGATTATCAAAAGTAGCCCGCAGATAGCTCCAGGTTACTTTGAACCGTCTGCGCTCTTTAACATTTGCTTAATTGATACTTTAATTCAAGTAAAAAATCAAAACAATTTTGACAGATTAAAAATAGACTGCCAATTGGTGTGGCACATAGCTTCCTCGCATCCTATCCGCGTACTTTATTGATTTTATTTTTTTTTTCATGCCATTATTGTCAATTGGTTTAATTGTTTCCCCCGTCAAAATTGTTTTGATTTTTTACACAAATTTCTGCGCCCATTTGTTTCTCTTCAACATGCGCACAAACATACATTAATTTAGACCCATGCCTTAAAAAGAATTCATCTGATTTGTGATTTTTATGAAACGTTTATAGTTTATTGAACGTAACCCGTAGATAACGTCAGATTAATTTGAACCGTCTGCGCTCTTTAACTTTTGCGAAATTAATACTTTATTCATGTAAAAAATTTAAAACAATTTTGACAGATTAAACAAATGAGACAATAATGGCTTGTTTAGCATAAAATTAATACATATATATACGTGATAGGATGCGAGGACTCTTTGTGCCACACCAATTGGCAGTCTTTTTCAATAGTAGTCAGATAGACTTTTTCAATAGTAGTCAGATTTTTAAATAGTATATCGAAATCGGTTTAAAGCCTTCCCAAAAACATAATATTATTTTTAAAATGACTTTTTAATCTTAAATACTAATATCACCTGGAGTGACTCCATCCTTTAGCAGCAATGACAAATATTTTATTTAAAAAATCATATTCTTAGTCATATTTAGAAATCCGTAAAACGTTTTTATCCTTCTCATAAGGGTATTACGGCACTATCGTTTCTCTATGTAACAGCCACTTAGAGATTAGACAATCAAAATGGACATTTTAAAAATTATTGAAGGCAGCCGATATCTGTTTTCATTTATTACTCCTGTTTTTCTTTGAATGAAACAAATTTATCAAGAGGATTGTGTGTAGAATATAACAAGCTGTCAGTTTTGTATTTGTTTATATAGTATTATTGATTTGTGAAAATATATCTTATTTCTATTGAGTTTACTATGTCGAAAGTTAAGCCTAGTCCACACCAGTAGACACGTTGCGAGACATTTCTATAGACGGTTTCATAGACGACCGTCTATAGAAATGTCTCGCAACGTGTCTATATAGACATCTGCTGAGACCGTCTATGGTCTAGTGGTCCACACTTGTAGACACGTTGCGCAACATGCCTAACGTTGTACCATGTCTACCATTTAAGCCTTGTCCACACTAGTAGACATGTTGCGCGATTTTGGTCTCAGAGACATGCCATGTCTAGCGATTTGTCTATAGACATCGGCTAGATAAACGGCGTCTACGGTCTCGTTGCTAGTCCAAAAATTGCATGTCTATGGTTTTCCATTCTAAATGGTAGACATGGTGCAACGTTAGGCATGTTACGCAACGTGTCTACAAGTGTGGACGCTAGACCTAGACCATAGACGGTCTCAGCAGATGTCTATAGACACGTTGCGAGACGTTTCTATAGACGGTCTATGAGACCGTCTATAGAAAAGTCCACTGGTGTGGACTAGGCTTTAGAATGGAAGACCATAGACATGCGATTTTTGGTCTAGCAACGAGACCGTAGACGCCGTTTGTCTAGCCGATGTCTATAGATAAATCGCTAGACATATCTCTGAGACCAAAATCGCGCAACATGTCTACTAGTGTGGACAAGGCTTTAAATACATTGCAATAATAATATTATAATATGAAAATGAAAATACTAAAATTAAATAAATGAGTCAACGCCGAAATAACCGCAAATGACCTGGAATGTTTTTCTTCTTTTAAATACCGTTTATCTAATCTTGTCATTGCTTTATGATAAGGTAATGTTTTTCCTCAAAAAATAAATGTATGTTGTATAGAATCGATTATTTTTTAAATTTTAAGTTAATCAATTTGATATAATATACATCGATTGCATATTAATAGTAATAATAAATCATAATATGCATTAAAAAAGAGAATATATAAGATATATATTTTAAAATATTATGAGGATGACTAAAAATGAAAAAAAACGACATTTTATAACTCATTGAAAAAAGTTGAATTGTATAAGGTACTTGTGAAAAAGATTAACCTTCTATAGAGTGATTTTCAAGAGTATTCAAGCAGAAAATGAGTTATTTTCAAACTTGGGCAATCACAAAAATAACTTTAATCTTTATAAACTGCGCCTCTGACGTTTTTACAAGCACTTTCCATTTTGCTCGTTTCTTTCACTTAAAAAAACCAGGTTTTTTCAGATAAAAAGTTTAATATAAAATTGTTTTTATATCTATACTAGCTGGATTCCCGAACTTACGGCTGTTTTTTTAGGGTCCATAAGCAAAAACGAGGACACATACATTCCTGTGTATGTCTGTCTGAACTTGACGTGCTTGATTTTCGAAATTACCCAATAAAAAAAGTTGAAACTTTGCTGTTGTGTTCGGTGTAAACACAGTTTAACCAAAACACGAAAATTATAAGGAAGCTCAAAAAGTTCTCTCTTAAAACAAAGGGGTTAAAAATTCAGTTTTTGGTAGTATTCATGCCTGAAAGTTTAATTAACGCTTATAATTATAAAGTACTTAATTAGTACCTGTACCTTGTACAATCAATTAGAAATTCAATTTTTAAGTTTCCATAGAAAGAAATATGTGTGTTACACATATAAGAAACCAAGAAGATGAAGGGAGCAAAAATAAAAGATGAGGAGGAAGGAGGAGAATATGAAATCGAAGCAAGCAGATAAATAGAGGAAATAGAGGTCATGATATTTATTGGCTTTTGTTTTCATGTCCTGATTCCCGATTTAAAAAGCCGCCTTGAAGTCTATATCATATGTTCGCGTACATAGCTTTACAATTGATAGAATTCTGATCGCACAATTCGAAAGAGATCTTTGCTGCATTGTATCAAAACTAAGTTATATATTTATTATTATTAGAAGCATTAATTTGTTGACACATTTTCTTTTAAATGTTATCGGTTGCAAATTACTCTCATTAAAAACAACTCATTCGTGAATTAATCCTGTTACAGGTTCGAAACGTTAGGGATTAACGAAAAATTCAACGCATTCTTCTTTAGAAGAAATAGACTTACTAAATTCTATTTTTTGTGATATTCCAATACTTTAATATTAGAATAGATTATAAAGTAAATAGTGATTGCTGCTATATAGCCTATATTCCATTTTTTGTCTCTAATTTTGAACTAATTGGTTTAAGAAATTAAGTAAAACTTAATTTGAGTGGCATTTTATTAAATTTTCCTGAATTTTAGCTTAAAAATACTTTTTAATTAATTTCTTTCTCTTCTCATATATAAATTAATAAAATTATATAAAGAACTTTAAATTAGAGTTTAAGTACATCTTGTCGTAATATGATAAGTTGAGAAAGGATGGAAATTTATAGGTGTGTGGAAAAAATAATAAAATATAACTTTAAGCCATATTAATTTTGAGACGTTTCGACCCTTTGTAAGGTCATCTTCAGTCTGTTTCGTTTATTACTGGAACAACCAATTCTAATTTAATAATATTAAATCAAAGTTCTCACTAAAAACTTCATAGTAATTTACATGTATACTTTCTAAATAATTTTAATTGGTTTTAAATTTATTATTAATTGCTACTGGTTTTGTTGATAAAGATTATAATTTATTTGTGATGTAATAATGTTTTAAGTAATTCTTTTTTTAATTTGAATATTTTTATTAATAATTGACGTAATTAAATTAGACGATCTCTCATGGAGTAATAATGTATTTTAATTCAATTTCTAATTCTATTTTATACAAGAAATCACCAATTAAATTGATATCATCACATAAATAGTAAAGTAAATTTTCTTTCGTAACTGCTACTATCATATTTTAGACAAAGTGATAACAATTAAAAAATAAACAGTTTAAATCATAGAATGAGTACAAACAATACAAAATTATAAAAAATAGCAACTCGTTAATAACAAATGTTATCCGTTTATATTGTATGTTATTCTCTTACTACTTTTTAAACTGTTTATTTGTAAATTGTTATTTCTTTGTTTAAAATATAATTATTGTAGTAGTTACGGCAGAAAATGTACATCATAAAATATGTGACGATACCAATTTCATTGGTAGATGTGATTTCCTGTTCAGATTTTTTTTATTTTTGTTTTAGTTTTTTTTAATTTCTTCACACACGTTCACTCGACCGGGAACGCCAATGCCTCTTATATTTACATCCTATATAAAAATTAAATGAACGTTGCCGAAATAAAACTCCTGTTTTAGTCTATTCTTCATACCCTGGATAAAAGGATCCACAGTTTTTAAGATTAAGATTCCCCTACAGCCAACTTACATATGAACTGGTATATATTCAATTCGATTTTGTTACGAAGCTTACAAGAAGAATACATTTTATGTGTCTCCCAATTCAAACTTTCATCAACCAAAATTATTTTTTGACTTCATGGAGAATTTTCGGTCTTGTGTCAGTCTGTCAATCAGTATCTTTACGAGCCCCTATATTTTGAATCAATGTCGAATGAAATTTAGTTGGTATGTCAAATTCAGCCCTCAATTGGCACCGCAATACTTTCATATCTCGCTACCTTATTATTAAGTAGCACAAATATTTTGAAATCTACCTCATGATACTTTATTTACCCTCATGTTTATAATTTACCCTGTGATTAAACGTGAGAAAGCTGAGTAGCCAAACTAAAAAGTGCTCTTTTTAAATAGTGCTTAAACCCATAACAAACCGCAATAATACAGGTGTGCTTAGTTAGCAATTAAAAATCAAGCTATAGTTCCAAATAGCGCTAAAAGGAAACTCATTAAGTGCTCTCAAAGTCTTCGGATCAACCGAATGAAGGTCAATGCCTAAGTTGTTTGAATTATTAAGTATATTTATAAAACAATGCGAAGGATTCGGATAAACAGATTGGTAGTCTAAGTTGTTTGAATAGATAAGTGTATTTATATAGGTATAACCTGGAACTCCAAGATACGCATACCTAAGCAAACTTTCACCCTTTTGTTTAGAGGAAAACCCAGCTTCAACAGACATTAAAACATTTCCCACGGATTATAATTCTAGCATTAAGATTCATTCTAACAGGAAAATAATTCACACAGTTGTTATATTATGCTATTTTAAAAACTTTTAACATTATTATATATTTTGTTTAATTTTCTTCACCTTCCTCCAAAATAAAACAAGATCGATATAATAATAGTTCATCTGTTGACTTTAATTTTAAAATGGTAAAACTTGCACATTGTGTTTTTTTCCCTGTAAATTAATAGTAGAACTTGAACAAACATTTCGGAAGAAAACAACTATTTCTATACCTGCAATTTTAATTGTTTCAATCAAGATGTGTAAATATATTTATAATTGTATAGGATTAGAGACCAGTAGCATTAGACACAAAAATACCCTAATTCGGAAAAATTCCTACAAAAGGTGTTTTTGTTTTAATGGCTTCATTTATGTCCCAATATGACTATCCTAGTCTTTCCCCCCTCGGTGGACTTGTCGGGAAGACGGAAAAAGTCTACCAAAAACTTAAAAATTGAATTTCTAATTGATTGTACAA
The DNA here is from genome assembly GCA_951217055.1 of Gerris lacustris. Taxonomy (NCBI): domain Eukaryota; kingdom Metazoa; phylum Arthropoda; class Insecta; order Hemiptera; family Gerridae; genus Gerris; species Gerris lacustris. The sequence goes on from OX578282.1 coordinate 24,586,989, forward strand.
GGTACAGGTACTAATTGAGTACTTTATAATTATAAGCGTTAATTCTCGTTCTAGTTCTAATGTCATAAATATTGACTTGCTAAACTTGTATAGAAATATTGAAAGCTTGGATTCGGGACTAGTTATCGGTTACGGCAGAGAAAAATCTAAAAAAGAAAAAAAGCGCTACACTGCAAATGTAAAGGCCCGTGGTTCAAATCCCGGCGCTGGAGTGTATTTTTCTCTATCTGTCTCCCAGTGTTAATAATAAACTCTTCGTCGAATGAAACCAAAAGCGAATTCATTGGACCTAGTAGACCAATTTTCAACATTATTGAAAAAAGTTGATATCAACATCAGGTTTTAGGAAATATATTCAAAAATGATAAATGGAACAATTAGACCAGTTTGTTTAGATGACTCAGGAGCAATTCCTTTCAATTGACAAGAACAAGTTTGCTTACTAATAGGTTCGAAAGTGAAGGCATTTCAGTCAAGCAAGCTCGCGAGGATACTGACCATATGATCGTCGTTAGAGCATAAAATTGTTGATAACTTTGGTTCTACTCAATATTTTTTGATGAAACCAAGCCTTCAAATCGCGCAACATGTTTGCGCTCACCTCTGAAAAAAAATTAATCTATTTTTTTTAGTCAGTTTAGAAAGTGAACGCTTGTACGGATAACGTTGTCCAACGAACTCGTCCTGGGCATTAGTAAAATGAACATGTCTACCAAATTTTATCAACATCGGTTGACATTTACTCAAGTTATCGTCGCACGTTTCATAATTCGTGGACACACAGACCGACAGACAAACAGACAGGCAAACAGACAGACACGAGACCAAAAATGTTGCCTGAAGTCTGAAACGGATTTCTGTCTTGGAATTTTTAAAATCGGAGGCATAAAAGTTTTTCGTTCTCAAAAGTGAACACAATGCTTCCGTTACGGAAGCAAAATGTATAGATTTAAACTTTCAATACTCAGAAATTAACATGAAAATATTAAAAAATACCAGATATTTATAATTAATTTTTTACAATGTAGAAACAAAAGGAGAGATATTATTTTTTTTAAAAAAACGCTTTTTCAATATGAATAAATTTTTGTTTAGAAGGCATTGTTTATACGATTGATATTAATTAGTCAAATCACGATTATAATAAAAAAATAAAATTAGCTCTCTCAAATCGGGGTGCATATTATATTCTGTAGTAAAGTAAGGTACTGAATTTACTAAAGTTGACTTTGTGCCGGTTCGGAAACACATTTACTTTTTAAAATCTTTAATTACAAATTGCTCACTATGGTAACAGTGAAAATTTTTCAACGCCATATTTGTATATGCTCACCTGGATCGTACGACCGTTAACTAATTATGACTAATTTTTTTTTTACTTATATTTTTTTTCTTGATAATCTGATTATTTTGGTCAAATTAATTGTTAATACTCGTACATTGTTTAAATATTTTGTTGTATATACAGATAATCCCTATGTAATTAGCGTTATACACAAAATTACTCGTATAAACTGAACTTCTTAAGTTGAACGTGACATGAAATATAAGAAAACTTCAGATAATTTGAAAAACCTTCTAATTAAGTTTATATTAACATTGACATAATTGTTTCATTAAATTTTAACTTGAGAGAAAATGTGACACTTTCTATCTTAGTATGAAAAAACTTGACACAAATTTTAGTTAATCATATAATTACTTATATTTCAAGGAAAATTTAACACGAAAAAAAAGTACCTTAGTAAAAGTCGAGCAAAGCAACCTTTACAAATTTAGAATTTAGTGAATAAAAATTATAAGTTAGAATTATAGTTAAAATTGTAAGTTAAATTTTAAGTTATTACCATTTTTAGAATTCATTACTTGGGGCTGATCCTCTCTAACCTCTATTTTTACCATAGCCAATGCAAATGTCTTGAGGTCAGTTCAATAATGATTAATGATGACCAGTAAATCGAAACTTGTTATATTTAACGGGTCGATCCCACCCGGTGTATTTTTTTTTTTTTTTAAATTAATTACCTTTTTTAAAGTAACCTACGAAACCCTAACAATACTTGGATCACAAGTACTTCCCCAATGATTTCTCTTTTTTTTTAATATCAATAAAAGTTAAAGGTGATATATATGAAGGTGATAAAAAGTAGATACATATTAAATATTTTCCTTTTTCACCCGAATATTTTAAAACAGTACTAACAGGGATGTGATATGTTGAGTGATTTTGACTACTCCGTGAACTATTTTGCAAGCAACTCTAACATAACAATTAGTCAGATAAAGTTAATTTTTTAAGCAAGGTGTGGGTTGCTTAATCAGAACTTTAAGGCATGGAGGAAATAAGTGCTATAAAAGTACACATGTTGCCTGTGTAATCTTAATGAGGACACTTTGTGGCAGTTTGTCCCATCTTGGGGCATTATAGAAAGGCCTGGATCAACACCACCTCTCAGACCAAATAGTACTTCGCAAGACAATTAAATGGTCTATGTTGGCAGTCGTTAACCGGTTTTTTGAAGGAGGCTATAAAGTATAGAAACCAACTTTAAATTAAATTTAAAAAAAATTAAAATTAAATTAGGAATTTAATTTTGGGGAAAATTAGTGTAATTTATTAGATTTTTAATTCTAATCTTTTTTGTATAAATAATAAATATATAACAATGCTAATAATTTGTATATTATATAAATAATTTGTATAAATTTATATTTTTATAGCATGTTGTCTTTTTATCATTTTATCTTTTGCTATCATTTATAGTGTCCTTTTTGTTAAAATTTTGTTAAAGTTTTAATTAAATAAAAATAAATATTGATATAAATTATAAATTGTTAAATATTATAAGTATAGGTATGTATAGTATTATAAGTATAATATTAATAAAATTAACATATAATTATAAGTATAAGATCAATAACATTGATCTAGCCGATTTCTCCTCCTCCCCCCCCTAAAGTCCAAAGTGGTGTAACTATAGTATATTTGAATGTCATATCATTTATTAATTGTAAATAAATTTGTTTTTAAATTGAATTGAATATATTGAGTGTTTCCTTTGTTAAAATTAATATCTACATTTTCCATGCATGCATCTAATACTTTTTAGGTAAATATAAAAATGTTAAATTGCAAAGAATATTCTAGTCACTTTTAAATATTACTTAATATTAAATATTAAACATTTATATTAACCTATACATTTAAATATTACCTAATATTAATAAAAAGTTTATTCTTATCATTAAATCAAGGATTTACATTATTCAATAATCGTGTCAATGATTGAACTAATTTGAATTTGAACGTTTTTGTGATCTGAGCTGTGATAATATAAAGTAAACCTAAACCTAGGCTCATTAGGTTCCTACATAAAAAAATATGTGTGGTGTCGCCGGACACCCGGTTGGAACGAAGTTCCTTGCACTTTTCATTAAATATTAATAATTAAATCACACTACTAAGTATACGATACTAACTACTTATACATTATACATGGCGGAGTTAGAAAAGAGGCAAAATCAAATGACATACTACGCTAACTACTTATACTTAGCGGAGTTAAGGCAAAATTAAAAGAACTGAATTTTCTTAATTTTTCTATATTCATTTAATTTGTGCTTTATAAGTATACACAATAATGAAATAAAATAAATATGTATTGAATACTAAAAGAAAATAGACAATCATGATATTGATAGTTAAAGAGTATGATTGTAATAGGGAGTATAGTAGTGGGAAACCCACCCTGCATTCTTACTATACCAACCATTAACAAAAAAAAAAAAAAAAAAAAAGGCTTTGATATAATAGTAATGAGTGTAGCAAACTGAATTTATAACAACAATGAATCAACAACAAAATACAAAACACTTATTATAACAAACAAAACTTATAAATGAATAATGCATAAAACAATATAAACTATTTTTAACTAATAAATAACTAAAACTATTGGAATATCTTGCAAATATTTTAATAAATCAAGAAAAGCAGCTGGTCTAATCAAGAATCAAGAACGACTTTAATAATAATATGCATGATTATGCATGAAACTAAAGTTAGCCAGTTACTGCGCTTTTATTTATTTTTTTAATTAAGGATGCACTAATCATTGATAACTTATTAAACAGGATTAACAAGTATAAATAAATTATTTTATAACTAAAAAGTAACTTTATTTATTAAAGAATACTCATAAAACTATAAATAAGATAAAGATAATAATATAATCTATTATTGCCAACATTATAATAATACAAAATTTGCTGCCTAGGCAGTAAAATTTCACCTGATTTTACTACCGATGCAGTAAAACTATAAATATTATATTTTACTTCGTACTGGAAGCTTTATGTATATAGATGAATTGCATTATACATTTGTTAAATATTGTAAAGGTAAAAAGGTGGAACAGAAAAATAAAATAATATTTTCAAACAATGTATAGGGGAGATTGGCATCTGGTAGACTTACAACTTTCATATGTAAAGAAAAAATTGTGGGAATTTGCAGGTTTATTTCCAAACAAAAATAATTTTTCCTTTAAGCTATCAATATGAAAAAGAAGTTCGCTAACACTAGTAACAAATATTACATTTCAAGCTGTCAAACTTTCAGATGAATCAGCAATATCAGAATATGATATCTACTAATAAAATTATTTTAAATTAACTTCGTTGTTTTTCAATTTTAGTTGTTTCGTTAATTTTGTTGAAAGCATGAAGATCAATCAAATAGGTTGAAAAAGAGATCGTGTTTTAATTTGCAAGAATATTTCATGTTATCCATCCAATAAAATATTACTTATACAAATGAAATATACAAAGAAAAACAATAACAACGCATATTTACCTATTTGAATGTAAGCACTTGTAATTATAACATATTGCTGAGTTTAATCTTCTTTTTATTTATAGGCAATGGAGAAATAAATTTGTCCAAAAAGCTTGGTGTTCTACTTAGAACTTAACTATAGACGCCACATTAATTTAGGTATTTGTAATAGACAGGACATGTTCCGTACTATATAATCATAAAAATAAATATGTAAAGTAGCAGATTCCCCTGTTCTGTAATTACCCAATTGCTGTAATTGCTAGTATTGATCGATATTTTGTGGAAAATAAACTTAATAATAATTAGTAATCACTTAAATAACAACATAATTGAAAAATATCTATAATTTTCTGTGTACATAAAAATTACAATCATAGACTGAGTAATTGAAAAGTAGTGGGGGTAGGGTCTGTGGAGGTATTAGTATGAAGGAGCTGCAGGCTCAAGGATGCGTATTGAAGATCTGGGTGTTACGACCAGTGTAACGGGATCAGTAAGGAAGGTATATGAAATAAACTAAAGCTATAAACAAACAACAAATAAGACATAGTTAAGAAGTTATGTGCTCAGTCTAGGTATTGGATATATATGTAATTATAATTTAAAAAAGTAGAAATACTGGAACGATAATCTAATTGTAATTTTATGCATATTATGGTTATAGATTATTTCAAATTAAACAAAAATAGTGGTTTTATTCAAATGTGTACTAATGTGTAATATATGTGTAAATGTGTTCTTTATACCAAAATTGTGTGGAATTTACAATGAGAATGAGAGAATAAAGACAAAAAAATATAAATTTACTATTAAAAACCAAAACAATTAATAGAGAAATGAAATGTTTGACTAATGCGGTCAAAACCAACCTACATCGATATTAGGTCGGGATATATTTACTTTATTAATAATAATTTACTGTACTGGATGTTTTCTCTTTTTCCTATTTCCTTTATCAGTAATCAGTATATATAAAGAGGAAGTATTGTGATAGTGCGAAAATGGTATGTGGAAATTTCGATAGATTTACTCGTTTTGAGGTCCCCTGAGTCCAAAAAAATGTTTTTTTAAAAATGTAGGTTCGTTGTCTGTGCAGAGACATGGAGTCTTAACTACCTCTGGGGCTAATTTTGATGTGGCAACCAGTATAATTTGGTATACAGTATACAGGTTCAGAAAAATCATGCCTCAAGGCAAAATCGAGATTAATTATAACTCTAAATTTGGGGGCTCTACCCCCAAAATCTTAAAAAAAACTTTAATTATAATTATTTCTCAAAAAGGGCCCCGACGATTTTTATTAAAAAATTCTAAAATGTAGACTATATCTAAATACAAATTTAATCATATAAGTCGTTTTCGCGGTCAAATGTCTAGTCCCAGAGAAAATAGCTTTTGATTCTCCGGTTGAGAGAAGTAATTTTTATAGAAAATTTTGATAATGATCTTGGCAAATTTAGCGAGTATTCTAACCATTCGGCTACGTCGGTCCTCTCCTATTATGTTACAAAAACAAAACAAAATGAGTGACCAGTGTTGATTAGAGATTGATTTAAACAAGAAAATTTTGAAAAGAGAATTTGGAAACTCTGGTTCTCTATTACAGTTTGTTGGTTACAGTTTGTATTTCCGACTTCGGCAAGGGCCCACGCTCGTTATTCACCCAGCAATGTCAATAGCTAAATACTTAAGTGAAGTGGTCTCCATTTTATATTACGGAAGCCAATACCAGAGTTTATACAAATGATGGAGTCACAATCCCGTGCCATTCATTACATAGGTATCTAGTTGTATAAGCCCTTTGGTAGGCCCTAGTCCTTCAAGGGCTGTTGAGAACTTTGCACCACATATTATATAAAAAAAATCTTTCTCGTAGACAGAATTTTACTGTGACTATCACTCTTTCACATCTTTTCCCTAAACATACGAGTACTATTTATATTATAGTATTGTTGTTGCCTCCATTCTCTAGTACATTTTGTTGGCTACCATCTCGGAATCTATATATGTATTTCCCAGGAATATCTCTTACTATTTGATAGATAATTTAATTAATACCTTTACCATTTTTACGACAAAAATATTTGTATAGTTGTTTTTCATACATTTTTTAATGTTGACGACCCAAAATTTGAAAGTAAAATTGATTTCTCGTTTCTCCTCAGTACATGTTTGCATTCATTAGCTTATTGTAAACTCGTTGTATAATAACTTTTCTCGTTTGTTGTCAATTACTGTCTTTATGTACTGAAAAATATAGTTATATACAACTATAAATAAATGTTCTAATAGTAATTAACTTGAAGGGGCTTTAGAGTTAATTAAATTGAAATAGACAATGATGTTAGCTTTTAGCTTTGATAACATACAATTGTCATTACATGATTTTTAATGATCATTGTTAAATTTTTGTTGTTTAAGTGCATACAATTTAATATATATCTTTTGATGTTACAATTAACTAGTCTAGCTTATTCTTGTATTACAAACCTTTTCACATAATTATTTTAATACATCAAGAAAGGTGTCACTAAAGATATTTGGATGGTTAACAAGAAGGATATATATTTGTAGTTCCACTTGTTATTCTATGCGACACTTAGTTCGGGTTCGAACATTCTTCGATCTGAACAGAATAGCAGGACATGCATTTAAAATAAAGGAAACAAAGTTGTAAAACTTATGAGGTGGGAATAACTTATAACTTACAATTGTATTTTTTACTTGGAATTAAATTATCGGCTCATGCTCCGATAACTTAGTTTCAGAATTGTGTTTCTCTCAATAAACATGTGAAAAAAGAAAATATTTCTTGAGAAGAATTCACACTGTCAAAATATGTTTAGTATTTTTTGACAAAGTGAGAGAATAGTACATTACGCGTCGAGTGCGGAAAGTAGCATTTTGCATGCGAGTGTGGAGTTTGCACCCGAGCGATAGCGAGGACGAGGGTAGTAAAACCACATGAGCAATGCAAAATGCCGTTTTCGCACGAGTTGCGTACCGTAGTTTATCTACGATTGTTAGATTTTAATAATAAATACAGAAAAAAATAATAAACTTCCTGTATGTAAGTTTGTATTTCTCTTTTGATAAAGATGACATTAATTCATTAGTTGTATTTTGTGCGAGATTAATTATTTAGGGAGGCGTATTATTCTCCGCATATTCGTCAAAATCACTTAAATCACGCATTGATTTTCACAAATAACTCGATATATGCAGTTACTTTTATTAAACAAACATAAAATTAGTTTTGTTAAATGTAAACAAACTCGCTAATCGTGCGTAAAATTGAAGAATTCGTAACCAAAGTATTATTTTACTCTCATAAATAGAATTTTATATTGGAATAAGAGTGATTGATCTTTATTGAGTATTGAGCTCGAAGATTGTAAACATACACTTCCCGCTCAATTAGAACACCCCACGAGTTACATACTTTGCCATTGTGTCTTTTCGTATCAAACCCCTTCTTCTAAACAATGATAATTATTTCCTATACTATTTATTTCCTATTATATCCTTTCCTTATCTCGTCTATTCTCTGTCCCTTACAAACTCAAACTTTTTTTCCCCAAATCGCTCTACAAATTTGAATTTAAAAACATTTTTTGACTTGGCAATTACGAGGAAATAAATTTGTATACGATTCTGCATAATACATTTTTTTTAAATCTTAATATATACCATAGGAAAAATTTAAATTAAATAACAACTAACTCTTTAACCTATTTGAGCTGAGTAATTACCAAGTCAGAAGATGTTTTTAAATTTAAACGTGTAGAATGATTTGGGAAAGAAAAGTATTAGTTAGGGAGGAACAGGGAATAGAGAGGGGGACAGACAAACAACATCCCTTACTTGTACTGGATTTATTGGACCTAGAAGAACTTAACTAGACGGTGGGAGACTTATGAGGGACTTATGAGAGACGGCTAAACTAATGATCTAACAACGTTTTACGCGAGACTTAGCTTATTTTTTTACACAAAAATTTTTGTTCGGATATATTATATAATAGACATGTCGTTTATAGCCAGAAATTTGTTACCTGGTTTACTTCAATTACGTCCCCCGTAGGACTGAAACAAAGGATCTCCACTCGAATTAGGGCCATAGGCTTTAGTCCTTTTTTATTCCTTCCCCTCTTCTTTCTTTTCTTTCTTCTTCTTCTTCTTCTTATTTCTTTCTTTCTTCTTCTTCTTCTTTTCTTTCTTCTCTTCTTCTTTTCCTCTTCTTTCTTAACGTAAATGCTTATTTACGTTAAATGCCATTATCTGCAATTTATATTGATTTAGGTAGAGGTAATTTGATTAGGTTAGAAAAAATGACGATCATCTATTGAATGAAAGATGATATAGGAGGAGGAAATGAAAGTCTATTTTTGAAGGAAGACCTCTGTTTCAGTTGACTGCTAGAATCTAAATCAATTAAGATCAATTAGAGTACTTCAGGTCAGCATTTCCAAGGCTTGTAGAACACCGGCTCGATATCAATACTGACTCATACCAAGGTCTCATCAGGTCTCATCAACTCCTTCCCAGCCTACGTACATTATCAAAACGTCTAAACTAACATTACGTCACACTAATTATGACGTTATCTTCTTTTAAACCTCTTAGTCACAATAACTGCAAAAATAAGATTGTTATTAAATGAATTAATACTTGTTGATTTAATACATCAAGTCGTGCTATACTCAGAAAACATTTTTTCTCAATTCTTATTATATAAGTTAAAATAATTTTAGAGTAGGATGAGTTTCCGGTTGATTAAAAGTGCAAATTACTCATTCTGTCAAACTGCCGTTAGAAAAGGCCGACTAATTTGCAAGAAGAAGTTCATTTTATGTAGTTTCTTATGTTTGCCCCTTTTTTAGTATTTAGTGTTCTGGTAGAGGTCGTAACACTGTAAAAACTTTTAACAAAAGTCGTTAGTCTAACATTTCGCCTCACTTCGAGGCATATTATTCGTGTCTGAAACATCATTTATACATTTAATCAATTTAAATTCAATTTGTAACTAATTCACAAAAGAGAACAGAGGAATTATATAACAGAAATTATATTTTCAATTAACAAATAAATAACGAAATAAGCAACATTTACTGACGTTATCATATGGTAACTTTGAGGTGACCTGAATCATATAAATAATAATACTTAGTCCAGGAGATAGCGTGCAAAAAAGTGTCTGACTAACATCAAGCTAGACTTTTGTGTCAAGTTAATCTTTTAGTGCCTTTTAAGAATATGTGGTCGGCTACGTTTCTCTGCGGAACAAAGCTTGGCAATCAGCCTTAGAAAAAAACCAAACCGGTGGAGAGCGAATGTCCCGCCCAATATGGTAGACAATATGATTTTCATGATCCCGCAAACACAAAATCAGCCAGTAGACCGAAAATCAATTTGATGTTAGTTTCATTTGCTAAGTGACCTCTTTGTTTTGAAGAAATAATAGAATAACTAACCTATAAAGTGACAAATTAACATCAACTAAATTTTCAGTCTATACTAACTAATTTTATCCTAAGGATCATGAAAATCACATTGTTCGACATAATGGGCGGGACATAGCCGCTCTCCACCGTTGTTTTTTTTTCAAATGCCTATTGCCAAGCTATGAACACGAACTTAGCTGACCACATTTTCTTAAAAGCCACTAAAAAATTAATTTATACACAAAATTATAGCTTGATGTTTGCCAGACACTTGACCTCTGAGACAATAAAGTCTGTAGTCTGTGCAGACCCATTCCCACAGATTTTCTTCCAAAATGGATGTTATTTTCATACTTTACCCACAAAGCTGATCTTTTATTTAATAGCAAATTTAATTTTTTTTGTTTCAGGTATGTTAAATATCAAATGAGTTTTTTTCTTAAGCCACCAAGCTACATTTGTGAGTATTATTACGTTATTAAATTAACCCATTTTACTGAAAACGGATATAGCCTAAACGCCCTAAACCATAGATTGGGTCAATTTCGATGATGTTTGGTTTACAGATAATCATACCCCCAGGTGAAATCGCGTTGAGTTTGTAGGACCGATTTTATAATGTTTCATTCTGAAACAGATTATATTTTGCTTTCGAGCTTACCGAAGGTGACAAAAGCATTGTTGAGTATTCTAGAACTTTTTTTCTCCTCCTTGACAAAAATCCACACCATATCTTAAAAACTATTTTTCCGATTTAATTGAAATTTGGATGGCTGGCCATAATTAGCCCACTGTTCAACCTTTTGCGTCTATTGATTCCTTCTGCATGCGTACCGCACAATCTTCTTTTTAGTGACAATTATATTTTTAAAGCACTCATCCGATTTTCAAGTAATTTAAATGTTTAGAAAGTGCCAAGTGCTGTGTGAAAAATAATTTTGACCCCACTGGGAATCGAATCAGGTTTAAAAAACCACAATATCATTTCCTTGTGCGATCCAAATATTAGGACGCCAGAAAGCAATGCGGTACTATGTATGTATACTTCTTTTCTTTTTTTTTGGTTTGAAATATAAAGATTATTAAATATTTTGAAACCCGTAGAAAGCGTTATTGTGAAAAAATGACATGCATTAATAAATCTAATTTTTTTTTCCTGTGAGTAACAAAAACAATTCTATGAATTAGCAGCTCAATCGATATTAGTCATATCTTCATTATCTGTAATATGCATGTGATTCCAGTTTCCAGTTTTAAATAAGACAGTTTTTATACATAAAATAAAAAAATCTAGTTCATGAATCATTAGACAATAATTATCATCCTGTGGGCACTTTATCATGATTTAGAAATCAATTTTATTCTGTAGCTCCTTTTTTCTTAATTTCAATATTTTTATATAATTTTTTATCAAATAATTTTATTGAAAGTTTTTTTCTAGGGGTTATATTCGATTAATTTTTGGGGTCCGTAGGTAAAACCAAGGACCCTTATATTTTCCTGTCTGTCTGTCCGTCCGTCCGTCTGTCGCCTGCTCTACACCTTTCGTCCGATCACTTTGAAATTTGGCATATATGTGTATAGTTCCGACGCACACATTTTAAAAATATAGCGACTTAAAAAAATTATCAATAAAAAATATATGGGTATCTAATACTTTATGAGAAGTTTGTTTTTGTGTGTTTGAGAATATCATACCCATAGGATAGTTCAAAGTAGGCATTTAGCATTTTAAAAAACACCATCAATATGCACTATAAACAATACTGTGTTGCCAACGGACCCTCGCTGTGTGTTGACCAGCACACACTTGACCTGTTTAATTTTGGATTATAGCACTGATTAATTAATATGTTTTTAATTAACAAATATATCACAAATCAACAAATATATAGTTATCTATCGTCTTGTAGTTTCTTTTTTTTTTTTTTTTTTTTTTAAATTAAATAACAACGGATTAAGTTACCAAAATATTATTACATTTTCAAACACAGTTTCAATGTTATTATAAGCATTATATTAACACAAAAACATTATATTACGCAAGTTAAATCTAAAAATCTCCACTTACGCATTACATAATTTAATTTAACCTATTTATTAACAACTACTTATATCATTAGGTATGATGTATGATATTTATTTAAATTAGTATATTTATTAACAAATTATATTTAACAAACACTTAAATTATTACCTCTAAATATCTATGAATGAATATAGCTCTAGATATCTCTAAATTTATAAGGGGAGCAAAATCCACGGCCGACTTTAAATCCTTTAACAAATCCTTAAAATTTCCCCAGAAAACCAAAATATTTGAGTCTACCAATTTTGTTATACTTTTTGTCAAACTGTAGTAAAGCTAATATTTAACGTTCTGTTGACCCTCCCGTTCATGTTTTAAGTACCTACTTCAAATAACCATTTACATGATTGCACACTTCTGATTTAAGTAAAGGTAATTGTCTTCTTTTAACTACTGTATCTACAGCTTGAATCTTTTATATTAACTTGTCGAACATTTTATCTCTTGCTAAAAGACTAGTGGTAATAAAGGGTTCTCACTAAAACGAAGGAGTATTTCGTACACGGTGGAAATAATATTATACTTTGATAATAAGTATACATGAGAGTATTATATGATTCATATTATTTCGTTGATGAATCACATCAATTGCTACAGCTTAAAACGTACAAAAAAATACTAAAATTGCTTATATTAGCATCCTATTAGCAACACCTTTATGAATTCCTTTATTAAGCTTTAACAAAGTTGTTAAATTTACGAACTCAGAACTAATTAGAAATTCATACATAAATATCCAACGATCAAAGTCAAAACTAGTCTTCTAGTTAAAAGAATATGCATTTTTAATTTTAATTTTAATTTTTTTTTTTGTTATGAATATGAAACACTTCAATTGTCATATTTTGTAATTCAGATGCACGATGTTTTCTCATTAGTAAGTTCTCGTTTATATTTTAACATCAAATACGGCTTTCTATTGAAATCATTTTGCATTGTGCTTAATTAAAAGGAATACATTTATAAAATTTATAATATGTACCAACTACAACAGATATACTAACAGTAAAATGACTAAGGCAAATCTTATAGTGCATAATTACACAATACTAGTAACATTATAAATATTTGTATATAATTGCAGAATGGTCCAAAAGTCCCCCCTTCCCCCCCTCTCAAATTTTGAAGCGTTTGAGATAAATTAATGAAACTTGGGGGATCTGAACCATGCAAAGGGAAGTTTATTTTCATGCTATCGCGCACTAGGAGCAACCACCCTTTTTGCCTGCAGGCCACCTAACTTCAAAATTTTGATAGCAGATTTGGATTCTTTGGCAAAAAATAATCAATTTTTACTGGTAATTTTATTTATCTCCAACATTTTGTCCCTTATAGAAAAATAACCCTCCCGAAAATAGTAAAAAAATATAACTTGTATCGTTGTAGAATCTGAACGGTTTAAGATAAATTAATTAAAACTGGGGGATCTGTATCATGTAAAGGGAAGTTTGTATGCATCCACTCGCACACAATAGGCAGGGCATCCACCCTTTTTGCCCCTAGGCCAGTGGTTCTTAACCGGGGGGCCGCGGCCCCCCAGGGGGTCTCGAAAGGTATTTAGGTACTATATATATTATAATTGGAGATTTTAAGGGGGCCGTGGTTACCAAAAGGTTAAGAACCACTGCCCTAGGGCCACCCAACTTAAAACTCCAACAAAAATATACACTCCAAATATTTAAGTTAAAAGTCCAAATTGTAAAATTCGGGTGGCCTGGGGGCAAATGGGGTGGTTGCCCCTAGAGCGCGATAGCGCATGAAATTAAACTTTCCTTTGTATGGAACAGATCCCCCGAGTTTCATTAATTTATCTCAAACCGTTAAAAATTTAAGGGGGGGGGGACTTTTGGACCACCTTGTATATTACACAATATATTATTTTCATTTATTTGTGGTACAGTTTAATTTAATTGAATTACATTAAGTAAATATGAGTGAGATAAAGAATGAATTCCTAAGAATATTGGAATGCCTCATTTACAATTAACAAACGACAACTATAATATTAATTCTTTGAAGACCCTTTTGGATATCGGGTCAGGGCCTAGTAAACATTAATGCTTTATCAAGGGCATAATAGGTATTACAAATTGTAAAATAAGTAAATGAACTAAGTAAATGGTTTTCCTACTAATACCTGAGATTAGCGGAGAAAACAAACTACCTCTTCAAATTCTTGAATAAATTAAAGCTCTGAAAATTTAATACTTTACTGCAAAATTGTGTCCTTTGAGTAAACGCATCTAGGAAATTAACTTAATAAAGCAAAACCGACTCACTTTGTAAATTTTAAATTAAAGTCTCTTAATAACATCTATTTGAAATATTCAATCAATAAGCAATTACGGTCCCTTTTATTTGTTATATATTTTTTCAGTTGAAGGAAACAATAGTTTAAACTTAATTTGGAGCATTCTCTGGAAAATAACAGTACCGTATCTTAAAACTAAAACCTCTGATGGTCTGGTTGGAAAATTCCAGCATCAGTTCTACTCTGAGCTTGGAATGCCCAAGTCTGAGAAACACCAACATGTCAACCTTTAGAAAAAAACTAAAGAATTCAGCAATTCGTTTAATATCCTTAAGGGGACTTTTTAACAATCGCTTAGGTTTTTAGATCTGCCTTGAGATTTAATATTTGGAGATAAATTAAATTTTAGGATATTTCTGCTAAAATATACATATAAAAAATCATTCAATAGTGTTGTTTTATAGAAGAACGGCATTTAAAAAATTATACTTATAATATTAGTAAACAATAATGTGATAGCGAAAATTTCTGACTAGGCAAATACGCAGCACAAAAAGGATAAAATTAGATGCACCATCTTATACAATTTTGTATCCTCGTGCTGCGACACTCAAATTTGTTTTTGTGTTTTTGTTGGGATTTCACTTCTTTTTGTTAGCAATCTTTCGTTTCTTAGCCTCTTGTTCTGCGTGTTCAAATTGAACTAAATAAATTATCTCGGACAATACTGTCAAATCAGTGTCACCCTCACTTATTCCAATAAAAAATTTTAATTTAAATCAAATTATAATTATTATTAACTACGGGAAACAGACAGTGAAAAATACACTCCAGCGCCGGGATCCCGGCGCTGGAGTGTATTTTTCACTGTCTGTTTCCCGTAGTTAATAATAATTATAATTTGATTTAAATTAAAATTTAACTTTCCGTAGTATGAAAACTACCAAAAACTTAAAACTTGAATTAAAAAATTCTATTAATGTGGATAAAATAATACTTCAGTGTTTAAGTTCTCTAATAGGTAGCGATATTACGCAAGTTATAATTTTTTTTATTAATTTTGCATAGCCGTTTTTTCTATTAGCCTTGAGAGGCTCAAAGCACTAGATTTTTCCAGATTTTGTAATTTTTCCTTTACTTGTATACTAAACTTTACCAAAAACCAAAGTTCAAGCTTCTAGGATTGCTAGTCTTAGAAATATGATGAGTCAACCAATCTATTTGCTGTGACAAAATAGCAAAACTGAAGACTCATATATCTTATGAACTAATATGGGTAGAGATGAGAAATTTTTATTTCAAATCAATTTTTCATATCTAAGTATCTTAAATAAGATAATAGAGGGGGTCCAACATTCTGTGAGATAGTTCCAGTAAAGGATGGTATAGCTGTGCTCGAATTTGCCGGGACACTGCCGTGCCCCCAGATATAAAAAATCAGTAATAGTAAAATATTACAGTGAACTTAATAAAGAATTTATTAGTCATAGCTATACTACAAGATCAAAAATAAAGCAACATATATCCCTAACATCACGTACTACTACTAAGTAACTTAACTCTACTGCTTACTTTGCTCCTAAAATGTTTTATCAAGTTCCCTTTTTACTTTCTCATATAAAGAGAAATTATTGTGATGGCGCGAAAATTCGATTTTGAGATTTTAATGGATTTACATGTTTTGAGATCCCCTGAGTCCAAAAAAGTGGTTTTTAAAAAATGTCTGTCTGTCTGTCGTCTGTGTAGAGGCCTAGAGCCTAATCTACTGGGCCGATTTTAAAGAAATTTGGCATACATGTTCAGAAAAATCATACCCCGAGGCGAAATCGAGAAATGAATTTTAGCTCCAAATTTAGGGGCGCTACCCCCCAAAAACTCTGAAAAAACGTGAAAAAAAATTATTTCTCGAAAACGGTTCCGACGATTTTGATTAAAAAATTCTAAAATATAGTCCATTTAAATACGAATCCAACGATGTAAGCCGTTTTCCCGGGAAAAATCTAGTTCCTGAGAAAAAAGCTTAAAACGCGGACCGAGAGAGCCCGGGTTCGATTCCCCGCCCGGGAGAAGTTATTTTTATGATAAATTTTAATGAAATGCTCAATAATAATTAAATTTACATACGAAATCTAATAAATGGAAAACACTGGGCTAAATAATTATGAACTCGTATATGAGAAAGTTTGTCTGAGTTGTCTCGGACCGATTTTTTATTAAACTAGCTCGTACCAAGAATATTTTTTTACAAAAAGTCTAGATGATCATTATACTACTAATAAAGTATATACTAAAAACATCATAACTCAACTATACATTTATAAATGTTTAAAAGATAAATGACAATATAATAAAGACAAATTTTAACTTCTATATAACCTATTGCAAATTTATATGTATTATATTAATCAAATTATAATGAATATTATAATTTATAAATTAAATAT
This sequence comes from Gerris lacustris, assembly GCA_951217055.1. Taxonomy (NCBI): domain Eukaryota; kingdom Metazoa; phylum Arthropoda; class Insecta; order Hemiptera; family Gerridae; genus Gerris; species Gerris lacustris. The sequence continues at coordinate 24,604,056 of OX578282.1, forward strand.
TCCCTTCTAACATCATGTACAGAGAAATAAATAAGGTACTTAAGATATTAATTACATCATAATAATTTAAAGATTTATTTTCTTTTTTGGATTTTAATCTGTAATATAATACGTAATATTATAAATATTCTATGATAACTATTATAACATAATAAGAAATTGCTATAGTCATAAGTAAACTAGTTTTAATAAATAATTTTTGTTTCTATTAAATATTTTTTTCGATACTTAAAACATTGTGACATATGATATACTTAGCTTTACTCATTTACTCCTTTAAAGTGTATTATTTATTATACTATTATAGTATTTATGTTATCGTTATTATTTTAATTTTATTATTATTATAACAATTATGTTAAAAATTGTTAGTTTTGTGACTTTGCATACCCTCTGTGATTTTTAAAAAATAAATAAAAGATTATTGTTGTATTAACATATCATGCCAGTAACAAATCATTTCGAGTTGCGTTGCCCTAATTACTGGTTGAGAATTTCTTCACGCAGAGAAAAAAATCAAACAAAACAAAGTTAACCGCTGAACTAAAATATAATATGTACAGCAAAACCTCAACTCATGCATTACGAAATTATGGCAATTTATTCGCAAGTATAGGAACGTGCCATGTGTGGAACTTCGGAGGATTTAGTTGAATTGAAAGCCATTCCAACTTGCAGGTGGTAGGAAGTTTCTTTTCCCCAACTACTTTTTCCGAATCATATTTGACGTGAGGCGTGAGATAAAGGTAGGGTTTACAGTGGCGCGTAACTAAGAAATCCGGCGCCCCCCCCCCCCCCCGCAACTTTTGGAAATGCGCCCCCCAATAGCTTACAAAATTTACCCTGTGTCCCCCCCCCCCCCTCATAATTATAATTTTTATTTTTTAATAAATATAGTAAAATTATAATATAAATTAGATGAAAACAAACTAACAACCTTGCTTCTTGCACAAAGCTTCCTCGCGTCCTATTTTGTATACTTTAATGATTTTAAAACTTATTACTGTTGAATATTTAATTCCCCCCCCCCTTTTTTTATTTTAAATCTGTCAAAAAGTTTTGATTTCTTACATGAAATAAAGTAACAATTTAGCAAAATTTAAAGAGCGCAGACGGTTGAAATTAATCTAGGACTATCTGCGGGCTACTTTCGACAAACTATCTAAATTTCATAAAAATCAAATGAGTACTTTTGAAGATATAGCTGTAAATTAATGTACGTTTGTGCGCACGTGAAATAAAACGAAATGGACCCACACACACGGTTTAGACTTATATGAGTCATGATGAAAAATGAGTTAATCATGACCCACCATCCAAATTTCATTAAAATTGGACAAGTAGTTTTTTTCAACAAACAGAGAGACACGCAAACCAAAATGTTTTCTGTTATCTGAAACGGATTTCTTTCTGTCTTGGAATTATTGAAATCTGAGGCATACCTAACCCTAACATTCATTTGTTTTTCACTTATCGATCGCATAGCTTATAGCTTCCATTTCCTCCGGTAAGCTTGGAAGCAAAAGAAAAAGAGTGTTTGCTGCTGGAGGAGGAAGAGTACGATGACGATAAGATATTTTAGTTATTAACAAATTGACGTGACGCGACTCCCCTGGAGTCCCGACGGCTATATAATAGTCTAAAAAACAGAGCTGAGCTTGATACGTGTGATTAATAGATAACAATTCTTAAATTTAGGGAAGGGTAGAAGAGATAACAAATCTAAAGGAAGGTAAAATTAGCGAGGTAAGAAGTAAGAAAAGAGTTAGAAACTAAATACAAAGAGGTTAAGAAGAGAAAGAGAAATAAATATAAAGCAAAGACAATCAATAGAGAAAGAGATGGAAGTATGACTTGTAAAGTTTGGAACAGATTTCCTTATCTAGTGCAACTAAAACCAGATTAGATAAGATAACTTTTAGTTGTAATAAACACTTGGCAGTCCAAAATAAAGAAGGGAGAATCAGTCTGATATACGAGTACTTACCCATATCTCATTTATTTTTATTCCCCAAAAATAATTTTATTAAAACAATTCCGCCCACATAGTTTCTTTTCATTTTTATTATTAAATATTATTGCTTACACATTTTTTGGCGCCCCCTAGAGCAGGCGCCCCCCCGCACCGCGGGGTTGGCGGGGGCGCTATTTACGCCACTGAGGGTTTAGAGTTCCAGATGGCCCTAAAGTAAATATACTTCTGAATGCAGCCCATTCTACTAGGCTTGTGTAAAATTGGGAAATAGTCAAGAAAGTCTTTATCAGATCCCGAAATTTATTTCGCCCCATGAATGAAGGAAGCTAAAAATGTTTAGCTACCTAGAACATAAGTCAAACAATGGGACGGGAAACATGGCACTCTACAGGTTGCTGAAAATCTTTTTTAAGTCTCCCCACTAACAAGTATGAATAAAAATGTAGATGTATTTTCATGATTAGAAATCGACAAATTCGTTAAAAAAAACTTTGTCTAGAGCTCCTAAATGTGACTCAATATTATTTACGATAAACTTCCTTTATAGGATTATATTATTACATCAAAAGCGTATGAAAAGAAGTAGAAATGTCATATTATCTAATATTATTTATAAAGATTTAATATTTTGCGTACTTATAATTGAAGTAATGTTATCACATTATTCCATACAATAAGTAAACGAAATATATTCAGTGATATGTAAAATGAGTAGAGATCGAGCTCTTTACCCCCATAAACCATCAAATAAAAATGTTTATGTATGCATAAAGGTTTCAGCAAGTGATAAGTATCTGAAGATTTTATTACTGCTCAAGATTGTGGGAATAAAACCCCATTTGTTAGGATGTAAGGCAATTTCTTTATAAATTTAATAGTCTGCTTCCAAGGTTAAGATTCACCCACATCAGTAAATCTTTTACTCCTTAAAATTTAAGTCCGTTCATTTGGCCGTTATATAGAGTAGTAATAGAGGGTATTCAGAACATATAAATTTCAGGTTTAGTCACAACTATCATTCTGTTTAAAAATGGAGGTTCTGTATTTCTGGTGTGTAGGCCCTTGGATTATACTCTTCAAACGAAAATAAAATGTATTTTTCTTCAGCATCATAACTTTGTACCACCTAGATGAAAATAATTCCCTGGCACTAAATATAAATCAAATCATATAATACTAATAATATAATATGTATATTTACTCACATCGTATTTGTTGTTGGGATCGAGGAAGGGGAATCCCTGATTAGTTCCATCCAAAGGATTGTAGTTGGGATTGTAAGGTATGGGGTTGTATCTGGAGGGATTGTAGGGCGACGGATTATACGGATTCCTCGGATTAAACTGCTGATTGTCTTCGGGAGGTGAAGATTGGCCGTATCGTCGATTATTGTAAACAAATGTCTTGTAATCTATGTCTGCTTGACTAGGAGGATTGTAATTTCCGTCCTTGTTGAAGAATTGCCGTCCTTGTTGCTGCGACGGTATCGGGCAGAGAAATATAGTTAAAACAAATATGATATAAACAGCCATAACAGCTTACTTCCTCCATAAAGTTAACGTCAACTGGTTAGAATAAAATTTTCTTCGATATCGACGATTTGTGCCAAGAAAAGAAACATTTTTTCAATAAAAGAGTGATAACAGATTTTGATTTTCACACAACACGGTACTGATAACGTCTTTTCTGGATACAAACATGTTTGGGAGGTTACGCCCACTGTACTATCTGACAACACTTGCTTTCATCCATTCGATGTATTTATATTCACTGTACACATTTCACTAAGACACTAACACTAAATATTAGCCACTTTCACAAATCACAATAGAGGAGACGCCCAATTGGAACGGGTTAGAACGAAAAGCGACGCTTTGAAATCGGATTGAAGAAGCAACGCACTTGAACCAAGCTCAACGGACACACGACTACTAGGTTCTGTAGTTCTGTTGCAACGGACTCTTGTACAGTCTGGTGTGTGATGACCTCGGGAGGCTTGTATGGTGGGGGAGTCACTGACTGTCCATGCCTTTGAGTTTACACCTAGCCGTTACCTGGGAGCGCCACTTGTCGGATCGACCACGATTGTACTCCCACCTCTCTGATCGATACACCACCACCCTCACAACCGATATTATTATTACCTGAAACAAATCTATCCATTGGACAAATTTACCACAACCCCAACCCCCAACCCCAGATAAAGTTAAACATGATTTATAGCTATAGCTATAGCTAAATTAAATACTGTATACTTTCTTCGATGCCGTGACTTAAACCCCAAGACAAAATATATAAGGTCATATGGCAGTATTGAGTATAGAGTAAAGTAAGATAGCATGGAGTTAGTGCCTCATCAATCATCGCACCCCTTGCCTCCCAGCTTTATATTCTTTGACATTCTAAAATGAAAAGATTTTAAAATCTCCTAAACTGAAAGCAAGATCAATTTTATTGTCCTTCTTTTCTGAAAATTGTTTTGAATTTTTTAAGAACCTTTAAAGCACTTAAAATGATAAGAAAGTACATATATTAAGAATTTTCAAAACCGTAAAGACTGGAGAGTAACGAGGTTATTAGTAGTAAATGCTTCTTTGAAATATTTTTGTAGTTTCATAAGCAATATCTTTTTATTAAGTTTTACTAGCACATGTCGCTTGTTTTTAGGATTAACTAGTAAATGTACCTACTTCGCGTGTCACCGTCAACTGTGAGCTACTAGGATGGACATAAGTGCATACTGCCACGAACAATGGACAAAATGTCCTTCCGTTTTCATTTTGTAATTGTTCTTTCTATTGATTTTTATTTTTCTATATCTACATTATTTCTGTTAGCATATATTAGGTAGGGGTAGATGAATCAGGTTGCTTTAATTATATTTTTAACAAGGCTCCTTACAAAAGTTTTATAATACATCTGAAATCTGAGTTCCATTTTTCAAAAGCGAAAGCGTATTTGTCTGTCACTGAATAAAATGCTGCAGGATTAACTCCAAGAGCTGACTAATCTTAATTATTAATAAGTTTTTTCGTTTTCACTGTTAATTTATAATTTATGTTATCATATGTATAGTATAATATCATAAATTAATGTTATGCAGGAGCATGATGTCTTTGGTAGGTGTGTAGTGTGTATAATGGCTTTGACAGGTGTGCTTAATGGCTTGGCTTTGACAGGGATGTACAAAAATACTACATATATTATTTTAACATATTTTGTTGGCTGTGAACCCTTTTTTTCCTTCTGTTAATTTTTTTAAAAATGAAAAACTATATTTAAAAATATATTTTTTTCTTCTTCGTCTTTTAGGGTTTGTAAATAATAAAACTCTCTTTCTTCTCTATAAGTTAGCTATATTTCGCCTTAACTAAGGCTTCTTCAGGCTACAATAATAATATAAACAATATTATTATACAATATTTTTTTAAAACAATTTTCTTTGAATAATTTATTAAAATAACAATTAAATTTGAATAAATACCTGGTAATTTTTGTTAGAACATAATCCGTTAATACTAGAAGCTATTCACATAGGTTTAGAAGATAATAGAATGAACAATATATCAGATGCTAAAGAAATTAACAAATAATACAGCGCTATTTTGAATATATTAGGTTCATTTTGTATTTTTTGTTGTTGTTATATTTATTTATTTATTTTATTTTTGCTAGTAATTGTTATCAATCTAGATGTAAAAGTCCAATACAAAATTTGTTCAGTCTCTCCCTGTTAATCAAATAGGGAGGATTCGTTTTATTTAATTAAACTCTATAGTGTTTAAAAGTTATGTTTTCAATTTTAAAAAAATGTTTTTTGACAAAGTTAATTTTGGTTCTTTTAAAAATACCAAAATAAGAAATAACGGATTATGTTCTCACAATAATAACCAGGTATTTATTCAAATTTAATTGTTATTTTAATAAATTATTCAAAGAAAATTGTTTTAAAAAAATATTGTATATTAATATTGTATATTAATATTGTTTTTATTATTATTGTAGCCTGAAGAAGCCTTAAGTTAAGGCGAAATATAGCTAACTTATAGAGAAGAATGGAGAGTTTTATTATTTAAAAACCCTAAAAGACGAAGAAGAAAAAATATATAAGTAGTTGGTTGTTTCTTTGGAATGTAAGTCCTTATTATATTTGATTAAAACAAGCTTTCGCCTAGGGAACCTGGGCTTCTTCAGGTTTTGGAAATACTGTAAATTTTGAGAAGACACCAATAAATTAAGCAACATTTACACAAATATTATATTTAATACAAATAAAAATAAATAATTCAAAATTTTTGATTAGGTATGTCATTTAAAAAAATAAAATTAATTCTTTTCAAAAAAACATTAAAACAATCAAAATTAACTTGGTAAGACTTTCTTTTCCAAAATTCGTTTTCATTTTGATCATTTGTTTCTCTAAATTTACAGTATTTCCAAAACCTGAAGAAGCCCAGGTTCCCTAGGCGAAAGCTTGTTTTAATCAAATATAATAAGGACTTACATTCCAAAGAAACAACCAACTACTTATATAAAAAAACCAAGTCCACAAAAGAAAAACTTCAATAAGAAAAAATATATTTTTAAATATAGTTTTTTTCATTTTTAAAAAATTATACATAATATATTATGTTTTTTATAATATTGCTAAAATTATGTATAGAACTTCCGAACTCCTTTTATTTATTCTATTTCGATTTATTTATCTCTGCTGCATTTTTTTTATCTCTTCTTGTAACCACTCGATAAATAAATTAAACTTAACTCGGTAGACTATTTAAGGTGATGGCGAATAGATTGAAGTATTTAGGGTTTCACCTATTATATTATACTCACTACCAGGAAATTTTATGGTTTTCGTTAGTTTGAAATTTACCGTCAGAACCAGTATATTGCATATAACACACTTTAACTTACATTATTATTATTATTTTTTTTTTTGTTTTTTTTGTTTTGGGTTTAAATTGCATATAACACACTTTAACTTACATTATTATTATTTTTATTATTATTGCTATCAACTTTTTTAGACTAAAAAATATAGGTATGAGTTTTCCTTGCATCCCCGACTGAAGTCTGAAGTCTGAGACAATGAATTTTGAATCTGGCATGTCATGGCTGAATATTTGATTCCTGTCCGATATGCCAGAGAAATGAGATGTAAGTCAGAGAATATTACTCAATAAATCCGCGAAAATTATTCCGAACAAAGACTCACAGTGTGTACTAATTAGTTAATGATGCAGACTGCAGACTCATCCAGACTCAGGACTCAGCTCTACGACAATGAATCCGCAGGTTCCCAACTTTGTTTTAGAAGTCAAGTAATTAAAATTAGAAACAATAGATAGAGAAATACGTTCGGGTTTCAAAAAAAATAACACGCTAAATTACTGTTACAGTAACTTAAGTCTTTTTAATAATTCATGGAGAGCATAGTCTTAAAACTAATATTGATATAGTTTAGCAATGCACCGGAGTATTAAATTCTATGATATCATTATGTAACAGAAATAATTTTTCTAAAGCTAGAGTACTTGATATTAATTAATTTTACCTATTTCTCATTTATCTTGTCATTATAATCTATAATTAACTGTTTAGCTTGGTCTAGGAAAACGCAATAATGTATAAATATAATAGAAGCTGTGAAGAAGACATATGGCTTTCGAAGTCACTTGGGTGTAAATAATTTTTTCCCTCACAAGGTCCCTGTTGAAATATCTTATTACTAAAAATGTCGTTTTTCTCTCCTTAATCCTTTTTAATATAAACTTAAGGTCTCTACCTTTTAAAAAATCTTTGTTATGGTTGGCCATTAACAAACTTGAGTTTTCGGATGAAAAAATTTGAAGTAGTTCAGGATTTCTCTCTTGTTTTGGAAAGAATTTTAAGAAAAATATTCAAGACTTTTATTTTACATTTTCTTAAAAATATATATATATATTTTTTGTTGTTGTTAAATTTTAAATAATCCTTTAGAAAAACAAGTGCTAAAAATCGATCGTAGAACAGGGGCTGGTTAAATTCTTTTTTCCTACAGTTGACCGATAAAGTGATTGTTATTGCACTCAAAATAGTAAAAAAAACAGCAGATACCTGCACTTACTACTTTACCGCACTCGTTTTACTTTATCGCACTCATTTTACTTTACCGCACTCCAGTGTTCCAACTTACAAACATAAAGAATTTAAAACTAAACAAAGATTAAACAATCCAAATTATAATAATAACAACAATGACAATTAATGATTATTCTTTTAACTAACTGCATGATTTAAACATTATATATCAAAAATGAAAATGTTAAAATATAAAAAAGTAAAGATAGACATTCTATAAAAAGAATCAAATGTGATGAGTAAGTGTTATGATGAAAAATAATAACAGCGCTTGGTCAGGTTTGCTTAATCAGGCAAAAAAAAGGCAACACAGGGTTTAAACAGAACAGCTGGTTTAGTTGATATTGTAATAGTACATTACGCGTCGAGTGCGGAAAGTAGCATTTTGCATGCGAGTGTGGAGTTTGCACCCGAGCGACAGCGAGGGTAGTAAAACCACACGAGCAATGCAAAATGCCGTTTTCGCACGAGTTGCGTACCGTGCTTTATCTACGATTGTTAGATTTAAATAATAAATACAGAAAAACATAAACTTGCTGTATGTAAGTTTGTATCTCTCTCTTGATAAAGATGACATTTATTCTTGAGTTGTATTTTTTGCCGAATTAATTATTCCTGGAGGAGTATTTTATTCTCTACATTTTCGTCAAAGTCACTTGATTCACTCATTGTTTTTCACTAAAAACTCGATATAAACCGTTACTTTAATAAAAGAACAGCAAATTAGTTTTGTTAAATGTAAACAAACTCGCTAATCGTGCGTAAAGCTGAAGAATTCCTCTTCTCTACCGCCCTTGGGTGGTAAAGAAGAGGAATTCTTCAGAACTATGAGACGCGCATGCGCAATGAATACACAGGGCCGCAGCTAGGGGGGGGCAGGGGGGGTCTTCTGCCCCGGGCGGCAAAATGTAGGGGGCGGCAAAATGATTAACAGACTTTAAATTTATTTAACTAATTTAAGACCTGTAATATGACACAGTGATGCAGGTGTAGAGGGCGGCATGCGAGCTAGGCAGATGAGAGTGAGCGATATGAACGCAGTACTGTCAGTGAGTAGATGCCTTCTTAATTCCCTATTTCATGCTCGGGTCACAGTGTAGTTTTCGCGTAGTCCGTCTCGACGATGCGCGCCCTATCCCTACGAACTAGACACAGGCCGGCGCGACCCTAGGCCGCTAGGGCCTGAGGGGCGCCGCAAGATATTTGCCCCCCAAGAAGTTAATGTTTTTACATAGAAAGATAGATGAATAACTTAAATCAGGAGAGACCTCATTTAAAACTAATAATATAATTATTTTGCAAATAAATGATTATTGTTTATGGATCAAGAGTCAAGTTAATATTAACATTTAAAACTGGGATTCCCACTTTACATGTTTATGTGGGATACAAACATTAAACTATTTTGTGTTTGTTTATTTGCATACTTTAATGGTTGTTTGTTTATATACTCAGTTGAGTGTGTATCCCCTAGTTCAGTTGCTGTATAGGACGTTGTGAAGGTATTTCATAATGAATCAGAAAGAATTAATAGCATAGTATAGCGTTAAAGGTAAAACTTTTTTTTTTTAGTCTAAAAACCGATTTAGTTAATAAATGTTTTAAGAATTCTGCAGAAATAATTTTAAACAAACTTTTAGGTGATGCTTTTTTTTAGCTGAAAAAGCTCTAAAAAAGGCCCAAAATTCAACATTTTGAACCTAATTTTCTAAAATTTTCCGGGGGAGGCCCCCCGGGCCCCCTTTGGGTTAGGTTCATGTATGACAGAAGAAAGATTAGTAGGACTGGCATCTATTTTAACTGAACTGAACAGGAGTTTATTATTTATAAATAGATTTTAATTTACTAGAGTTTAGTTGTTTCTTTTCGATGTCTCTGATGATTTAAGTCTCTTTTCCATTAAATATCAAAGAGCATCGATAAAAAATAATCAAAACATTTGCAGCCGAAAAGTCAAATTTACATAAATACACTTTTAGTTTTTGGAAGAATTGTTTTATGTATGATGTATAATATTTTCTGCGTGTATGTATAATATTTTCTGGTATATTAAAAAGATTTTACTTGAATTGTTTCGTTTCTCATTTTCAAATAAACCTTAGTTATCAACTTAAAACATGATTTTATATTTTATCTCAAATATTAATAAATATTTCAAGATTTTTCACAAGCTGACTTAGGAGTAGGAGTAATAGTTATTGGCGAATTGCTAGGATAGCAATGGGGTGGGGGTGGTGGAAGGGGGCGGCAAAATTAGGGCTTGCCCCTCCTGGCAAAATATGTAGCTGCGGCCCTGTGAATACAAGTACGTAAAGAATCACTTTCTACGCATCAAAACAGAGATACAATGATTATATTTCGTATCAATCGTAGATAAAAGGTTTTATCTACGATTATACAGTGGATAAAAGAAGAAATGAATAAAGATAAAATAATGTGTAAAATAAAAAAGTATATAGAATGTGGATGGCCTATATAAAAAATGAAGTTGATGACGAGGTTAAATGTTATTGGAATTACAGAGATGAGTTAGTTGTATTTGACGGTATAATTTTGAAAACAAACAGAATAATTATTCCTAAGGCGATTAGAAAAGAAATTTTAAATCGACTACATGGGTCGCACTCTGGTATTGAAGGTACAATCAAATTAGCAAGAGAATGTGTTTTTTGGCCGTACATCGATAAAGATATAGAAAACAAAATAAAATCTTGTGACGTTTGCGCAACCTCAACGCTCCTAATCAAAAACCAACCAATATGATGTCACACGAAGTTCCGGCAAATCCATTTGAAAAAAATAGATATCTGTGAAACTGCTATTAATGGAAGAAAAAGACATTTCTTAATAACTGTAGACCACTTTTCGGATTTCTTTGAAATAGATGAAATAAAAAAGATGGATGCAGCTTCAACAATTATCGCCTGTAAAAGAAACTTTTGCAGGTACGGTATTCCGAAGGTAGTAGTATCAGATAATGGTACTAACTTCACCTCAGGGCAATTCGCCGATTTCAGCAAAACGTGGAACTTCGAACACATTACCTCGAGTCCGTATCATTCACAAGGTAATGGCAAGGCCGAGTCTGCAGTAAAAATATTTAAATCTCTTGTAAAAAAGTCTATAGACGACGATCAGGATTTCTACAAGGCATTACTGTTATGGAGAAATACTCCGAATAAAATTAATGTTAGTCCTGCCAGAAGATTGATGAATCGATGGCTTAGATGTGATGTACCGTCAGTTAAAGAAAATCCAAGAGGCATAATACAAAACAAAATAAGAGAAAATAGGCACAGAAGTAAAAAATATTATGATAGAAGAACAGTTAAGAGAAGATCTTATAAAGAGGGAGAGGAAGTGTATTATAAGAAAAGAAAGGAGGATGAGAAGTGGAGGAAAGGTGTGATTGAGTCTAAGTATGATAACAGATCTTATGATATTAGAGCTGAGGATGGTGCTATCTATAGGAGGAATGAGATCTTGATAAAACACAGAAAATCTGAAAATTAGTACTTTGAAAGTTTAGCTTAAAAGGAGAGGATGTTAGATGATATTGACAGTACTTATAATTATTATTTATTGTATATAAACAAACCTGCATTACTAAGTAATGATAAATGTAAATAAACCTGGATTTCATTGTTTTGACATATTAATGTAACATACAAATAAAGAGTTGTTGTGCTTATGTTCTACCTGTTAATAAAGCTATGCAACTATTTTATTCGATAATTAGTATTATAAAACATATTCGATTCGGTTTGTTATGTTCCTTTTCCTTATCACCTGTTATCAATCCCATGTAAATTGAATGAAGGAATTTTTATAACTTTTTTAATAATTAATTATTAAATTATTACTGATTTCTAAGACTTTTCACCCTTTGAATGATATTATACTAAGTCTATTTTAACAATGTAAGATAAGAAAACATTAAAAATGGTGGTTTAAAATAAGTATTATTGTGAGTGTGATCTATTGAATTGTTACCGTACGCGTCCGTTCTTATTTTCTGTTCATTTTTGAAATAGTTTTTCTATTTTAGTTTGTATATTATGTCTTCCACCTCCTCGAGCTTTATAAAAATGTCATCTATACTTGATTTTTTTTCGGAGGAGAGAGCTATTCTGCGACAAAGTATGTTAGAGTACTTAGTAATGTTAAGTTATTCAATTAGTTTTGTTTATCAAAATTGTAAACAAGTATATATACGACATACTCATATCTTATATTATTATACTGGTTATTATAGATAACAAAAAATACACAAATAATAATAGTAATAACAGTCTGCTCTTTCTCTCGTCAACGTCTTTTTTCTAGGCTGGTCAGTGATCTATTGTATAGTATATATTATGTTCCAACATCGGTTAAATATAATGCACATTGTAAGTAACCAGGAACAAAATATTATTAGCAAATAATCTTTTATTACCTGGCAGATTAAGTATCATTATCTTTATCTACAAGTCCTGTATCCTAAGTATACTTCATTGAGTTTCAAAACTAAAGGAAAATTTATTTTCGGACATTCGGACACACAATATGAACTCGAAAACACCCTGTGAATTTTTATGGCTCCAGGAAATACGAAAAATCAAGTATAAAGATTAATAACTAAAATAGCTGTTTTGTTGATATGACCCTTCACACAAGTACTCATTTTAAACAACTAAAATGAAAGTTTTTTAAATGTTTTTCTTATTTCACTCGTTAAAATAGACTTAGTATATTAACGTTCAAAGGGTAAAAAGTCTTAGAAATCAGTATAATTTAGTAATTAATTATAAAAAAGTTGACTAAAAAAACGCCATCAGAATTATATGGGGTTGATAACAAGTGATAAGAAAAAGGAACACAACAAACACTGAGTTTAATTTTTCGAAAGCTTTTGTGACGTCACACTAATCATCTCTATTGTTATATATTTTATTTACAGATTAAAAACTAACTGTAGGAAAAATGTAATGTAAAACTCGAGCTTAAAGTGTCTATGCTGCACTCGAAAAACCTTTCCGCCCTCGCCTGCAGCTGGTGCATAAATATTTCTCTCGAGTGCAGCAAAGTGCCACTTTGCGCACTAGTTGCACAAATAACTATTATAGAGGCGTCATAATGATCAGTTAAAAACAAAGTCGAATTGAATAAAGGTTGTGGGCATTTCATGCTTACAGGTAGCAGTAGTTAAATAAATGTATATAGATAAACTTTAATATAAAGAAATGAGTAACACATTAATTTGCTTCGTTAGTTACACAAATTAATTTTAATTATCAATAGCTACGGGAGACATACAGAGAAAAATAGCCCCCCGCACCGGGACCCGAACCACGGGTCCTCCTATTAATCCGTTACAGGTGCTCTTACCAACTTAGCTATACGGGAGAATGATTTTTCTCTGTCGTTACCGATACAAATTCCCCGAATCCAAGCTTTCAATCTTATTCTACTAATCTAGTGAGCCAAATATTCACGGCAACAGAAATAGACCGAGAATTAACGCTTATAATTATAAAGTACTCAATTAGTACCTGTACCTAGTACAATCTATTAGAAATTCAAATTTTTAAGTTTTTGGTAGTATTCATACTACGGAAAGATTAAATTTTACTTTAAATCAAATTATAATTATCAATAGCTATGGGAGACACAGAGAAAAATAGACCCCCGCACCGGGACTTGGGGAGTAAAATTTAATCTTTCCGTAGAATGAATACTACCACAAACTTAAAAATTTGAATTACAAATTGATTTGTATTCGTATAAATTCCGATGAAGAAAAAGGATCTTCCTACCAATTTAAATATGCAGTTGTTGTTTTTTATAAACTATACTTTGACTTCTCAAAAAACATTTCTGAATACGTAAACCAGAGAGAACTTTAGTGTAACTAAGTATCTGAGACTGGTTTTGCGAATTCATTTCTGATTAAGGGCCCAAAACCACTAAAGGGACAGAAAATACCTTGCGTAATCAAAGCTGCTTAAAGAATATAAATTAACATACGTAGAAACTTATCACTAACACTAAAGGATTCAGAGGTCCCAGAACGTTTATATCTATAACAAAAATAAATGACTAAATAAAAAAAAAAAAAAAAAATTGTGATTCGTGTTTGAAAAAGTAAGAAAAAAAAAAATAACAACGCAAAAATGAAGATGATAAATATATTTTATTTTTAAGAAAACAGTTAAACACATTTATATACTTTTTTTAAATTTTCGGCACAAATACATTATAAAATTTCACATTTATTAAACATATTTTATTTATTTATTTAATAAAAATCACAATCATTGGAATTAATACTGAAGAATATCGATAGAAAGATATTTTATTTATAATAAAAAGTGTACATTTTATTAAAAAAAATAAAAATATATTTAAACTTTTATTACAACATGAAATAAAAATTACACAAATTATACAATATAATAATTATACAAATATATGAATACAACATATACAAATTAAGAAGAATGTGCATGTTAATTTTTAACATGTTGCATGTTACTGATTTTATTTTCTGTATAATTCTTTAAAAATGCATTTATTCACATTATATTGACTAAATTTGAGCGCTTTATTTATATTACCAAAATGACTTCATGGCCAACTAGGTTTTGCTGCATTTAAAAAATCAAAAATATATTTGACACAGGTAGTACATAGTGTCCATTACCTTACTTTTTATAAGTTTGTAAACTGTGGAATCGAAAATGAATAATTTTGATGGACAGTTTATAGACTGAATTTTAATATTTCATATATATTTTAGAAACTAAAATAACAATTTATTGCCAACATAGCTTTATGCATTAGTGTTACGAATAATTGAGGTATTATTTTTAGTAAATGAATTGATATTATGGGATGAAATTTAAAATTAATTAACTTATTGGGGCCTTCTATTTAACCTTTAGTTGAAATAAAATGTTTTGTATTGTGGAGTTCCTCGAACTCGCAGTAGATTATCTTTAATTGTTTTATTTTATTTCTGGCTTCAAACCTTACTGAAGGCGATGGAAGCATTGTGATCTTTCTGAAGAATTACATTTTTTTGTGTCTCACAATTCACAGGTTCCTGAGAAGAAATCCGTTTCAGACATTAAGGAACTTAATGAAATTCTAGGTCTTCCGGTGGTGACCACGTTTTGAAGGGTGTGCGTCTCGACGTTTCGCTCCTAATGTTAGAAGCATCTTCAGGGGTGTTCATGGTGACATTTGTTTAAGACAGGTGTGAACTTGAGTATACCATGTATCTGCACATGTAAACTAAAGATACCATGAACTCCCCTGAAGATGCTTCTAACATTAAGAGCGAAACGTCGGGACGTACACCCTTCCAGACGCGGTCGCCACCGGAAGACCTAGAACTTTATTAAAGAACATTTTTGGTTTCGAGTCGGTTTGTGGTTCAATTTTTGCGAACCAACATATCTTAAAACCTAATCGTCCGATTTAAATTAATTTTGGATGGTAGGTAATAATTAACCCATTGTTAGTCCTATACAAATTTTAACCTTCTGCGCCTAGTCTGTGCATCTATATTTTCGCGGACCATCATATTATATTAAAAATTACTCGTCTAAATTTATTAAAATTTAGATGGTAGGTCATAATTAGACTACTCTTGGTCTCATATTAGTTACAACCTTCTGCGCCAATCCTCTTCCACCGATATCTATTCGAAATGATAATGCAATTTTAAATTAATTTAGATGATTTGTCGAAAATAGTCCACAGATAGCTTAATATTAATTTCAACCGCCTTGAATGTGACCCTATTGAAAATCGAAACAACCAAACTTGGAATTCTTATTTAATCATTCTTTCAATTATAGGACGCGAGGGTGCTATGTGCCACAATAATTGGCAGACTATTTGTTTACATAGCGAATGAATGTCAATCGCTCGGAGTTCACTCTGCATCAAGCTATAAATAGGTAGATGCTATGTGAAATGGTGACTATCTAGTCACGTATGTTAATTTTAATGTTTATACAGCTGATAGAGCGACACACTCACACTAACCCCATGTCATCCATTAGATATATATAGTTGTATAAGCCCTTTGGCAGCCCTAGACCCTCCACGGATTGAGTTAGTTAGAATGAATGAAAATTAAAAAGATGAAGTTAGAAAAGTATTTATAAATTTAAAATTCAACAAATGTAATAGAAATTTTGTACTTTTATGTTTTTACTGTTTAAATATGCTCTTGAGATGTTAGTTTATAATATAAACAACGTATTTGTATTTAGTTATTTAGTCACAAAAAGGTCCCGGATATTCCCAGTTTGGGGTTTATTTGCTTAACTATCCCAGTTATGAATCATTGAAGCATTAGATTTTGTGATTTCACATTCTATATTTCTGCTGACAAAATACCCAATTTTGGTTGTACAACGGAATCCAATTTATTAAAAATAATATTTACCGTAAATGTTTACCCTTAAGAGAAGATTCGGGTCTAGTGGAAGACTCGCTGTTTACAATAAATGTAAGAGAATGTGTTTCCAACTTTTAGAACAAAAGAAAAGAAAAAAAAACAAAAAAACCTTGAAATTAATCATTGGAAATGAAAATTTTCCGCGACTATAGCAGATGGACCTTTAGGAGCGTCAGTATATCATTATATGTTAAGGTTAATATACTATATAAATTGTAATACTGGAATTTATATATTGCATTTAACAATTAAAAGCATTCAACAATCCAAAAAAAAATTTTAATTGGTATACATATACTCTAATTAACAATAAATTCCACAGTGAGAACTTTTAATAGTACATTACGTGCATATTAGTACATTAATAGTACAAACTCCACACTAAGAGTAGTAAAACCACACGAGCAAAGCAAAGTGCAGTTTTCGCACGAGTTGCATACCGTCCTTTATCTACGATTGTTGGATTTTAATAATAAATGCAGAAAAAAATATTTTGATAAACTTCCTGCACGTAAGTATGTATTCCTCTTTTGATAAAGATGACATTAATTCATTAGTTATTTTTTGCCGAATTAATTATTTCGGGAGGCGTATTATTCTCATTAATTTCGTCATAGTGACACAAGTCACTCATTTTTTTACTGGTCTTGTATTACTTTGCTTTGTAAGTTTCATCGCACATTTCCGTTTCCCCAATTTTGAACCACTTCCCGTGATTCAATCTTCCCCAAATTTTGCACATAGAAACAACTATGGTAAAGAATACAGAAACCAAAAAAAAAAAAAAAAAAAAAAATTGCTATTTTTTTAGTTAAACTTTTAATATTAAGATCAGATTGTTTATTTGAAATATAAGTGGATTACTAGCGCTTTCACACCGAAAGATTCATCTACCATATTAACATTTCAATTATGAAGGTGCTGACTACAACGTATTTTACAGCCAGTTTTCATGTAAAATATTTTTATATATCTCAGGGCAATTTTAAGAGAGCAGAACACTGTCATTCGTAGCTCATACTTATATTAGTGATCTTGAAAAAACGCAACTCCAATCTTCTCAATAGGCAGCGAGCAAAAGCTAATGGTTCTATGGTTTCAAATTTGTAATGAGAAATTTATTATCAAGTTGTAATTTTTTAGATTTTACAAGTTCTTTGTTGTAAAAAGCTTTCTCAGTTATTTAGTAGTACAACATTTTTCGGATTAATTAAGAATATATTTTTACCGAAGCATTATAATTTTTCAGAAAAACAACAATTTTTTACTTTCTCATATGAAGTGTATTGTGGTAGCCAGAAAAAAAAAAAAAATTATTTCTCAAAAACAGTTCCGACAATTTTGATTAAATAATTCTAAAATGTAATCCATTTAATTAAGAATCTAAAGATATAAGCAGTTTTCCTAGGAAAAATATAGTTCCTTAGAAAATAGCTTTAAACACAGGCGGAGAGAGGCCGGGTTCGATTCTCCGTCGAGGAGAAGTTATTTTTTATGATAAATTATGATATAATGTTCAATAATAATTAAATGTACCTACGAATCTACGAAAAATCGAAACTAATAAAAGGAAAACACTGGGGCTAAGTAACTACGGACTTGTCTATAATAAAAAAGTTTATCTGAGTTTAATTAAAAAATTGTCTCAACAAAGATAAATTTCAGACATCAAGGAACAATTTTGATCTTGTGTCTGTCAAACTTTTTTTCGAATTTCACCCATATTTTAATGCCCGATTTTCATAAATTTTGGTTTATATGTAAAAATTAGTTCACACATGGTCCCAATATTCATTACAAACTACTACAAACATTGCTTTTACTTCCGCAATTGCATAACTTGTTTTTTTTTTTTTTTTTTTTTTTTTTTTTATTGTCACCTGTATTTTTAAAAGTACTCATTCAATTTTGAAGAAATTTAGATGGTTAGCCGAAAGTAAACAACAGCATGTCTCATATCAATACCTTCTACGCAATACCTTTAACACATGTACACCCATTTTCAATTCCCTGGATGGCATTTTTTAATTCTCATACCTCATTTTAATATATTTCATACTAATATGGGCCGGAAGAAGGAATGAAGAATCTCCCAGTATAAGGAAGCGAGAAAGCTATTTTCCTCGCTAATAAAAAAAAAGTTAGATTAATTTTTTTAAAGTTTTAATATCGTTATTTCGTGGAATAACGTAAAAGAATTTAATTTAGTATAAAATTCTTTTTATACTTATTAAAATTTTAATAGATTAACGTGAGGAAATTTACAATTTTTTTTTTTTTTTAATTAATAAAATTAAAACCACTTACAAAAATTATCCGCAATCGACTTTTCTTACTGTCCACTAAGTTGATGCCACTGGTGTAAAATAAAGCTCAAGAATGTAGTCAATATTTTGAAACCTCCACTATTATAGATGTAGGAGCTTCTACGGAGGTCATCTTAAAAAAACAAAAACAAATTGTGCTCCACGTAAAAAATGTAGAGTGACGTGGAGACAATTAATTTTATTCCTTTTCCACTAATATATATGATACTATTAAAATGTATCATATTAATTTAATAATAAGTAAATCATTTTAGCATCAGTATTTAACAACTTTAATATAAATATAAAAAATCTATATTTACATTTTTTTTTTTTTTTTTTTTTTTTTTTTTAATAGTTTTTTAAAATTAAAAATCAATACAAAAATATACACTTATATTTTTAAAATAAATATTTTAATCCTTTTTTTTAACAACAAACAATTAATTTTCGTTCCCAATATAATGAGCAGTTCTAATTTTATCATTTTCCCTTATCAAAATTAAATAATTATAATATCTATTAAATAATGTACATTAAAATATGTAATATATTTTATTTTTATCATCAAGGAATTACTAATACATTAAACTTTTTTTTCATAACTCAAATATTTTCATTGAATATGCATATATATGTATTATATATATATATATATATATATATATATATATATATATATATATATATATATATATATATATATATATATATATATATATATATTATATATATATATATGTGTGTGTGTTCATATTATCTCAATTTGACGTATGACTAAAGGAAGGAGACAGACAGAGAAACATAAATATCGGATGGTAAAGCGTTTGACCTGCAATCTAGAGGTTTGTGGGTTCAAATTGAGTTAATTTTCTCTGTCTGTCTCATTCTAAAATTCTAATTTCATTTATTATATGTATTATATTAATTTGATAGAGAAAAAAAAAATATCTCACAGTTATATATAAAATTATAAATCAACGTTTATTTACCTGCTTTTACAGAACACATATTGATAGTACAGACATTTATTAATAATATATTTCAGTTTTAAAGACAGAGAAGAAAGTACACCCTGGTATCCATAAAAAAGTATCTAATACAGTAGGCAAAAGAGTAATTTCGTTTTTTAATTATATGTACAGAGGTTTAATTGATTTATTTTTACAAGTTTATTATTTATATTAAGACAATAATTATGCAATATATTTTTTTTAATTATACCAAGAGATGATATTATGAAATTTTATGTTATGTTGAGTAGGCTCTCACCTGTTGTATCGTTAATAATTTTTTTCTTTTGTAAATACTTCGCTTAACTAGTACTGGAAGGGGGATTTTAAGGGATATATAGAACTTGGTAATGATAACTAGAAGCGTTAAGAAGTTGTTTGAAGCACCCTGAGAATGCTTTGTAGAAGGGAAACATCATTCATCGTAACGTTAATTTCCACACAAAGAACCTAGAAATTTTTAATTTTTATATTAGTTTAAGAAGTTTGAGAAATTAAGTTTTTTTTTAATAATAAATATTTATTCAGTTAAATAATTTTAGAACCAAAAACGAAACGTTAGACTATTATACTCCTTAAGATTTATTATTAATTTAACAAACACTCAAAACATAAAAAAAAAGTTTAAAAGGTAATGAAAGGAACAAAATATAAATATTTATGCATACTTTATTTATTTAATCACAATATTTTGTCAATAAAATAATCAAATTAACTCTTTAAGTAATTTATACAAGTATCTTTGGTATGCATATTTGATTGGAATATGAACATATTTACAAACATTTTATTATTACAATGAATATTATTTTATTTTAAAAGCACACATCAATCCTTTATAATTAAATGTTTGAGTACATTGTAAAACTGATTTTCCAAATCTGACAATTTCGATTTTTTTATTTATTCTTAAAAAATATTATAGAAGCGTAGAAATGTCGCAAGGAGTAGGACTTTAAAATTATTTTCAAATCTAATTATATATTTTATTGTTATATTATATAGATAGATTTACATCGATTTTTTAAAATATTTTATGTTTAAATAATACTATAAGAAATTGTACATTTTTTTAAAAAGTAATCCTATTTTAGATAAGAAGCATTATACATGCATACATATACATATTTACTATAGTTTAAACCCTTCAATCCGAACATTTTATTATTTGTTTATTTTAATTCCATTTCATACGTAGCAGTAAATTTAAAATAGTCTTAATGAAATAGTTTTTATATAGACTAGTTATTGAAAATGGTCGATTATAACAATTTTTTTTCTTTTTAGTTTAAGTGGCAACTAAGTAAGTAAAGAATTTTATAACTATCATGATTTCTATATATAATACACATTAATTACGATTTTTTTTTTTTTTTTTTTTTTTTTTTTTTTTTTTTTTTTACATAAAAAGGAAGTATAGATTTCCATTCATAAATAGGAAAAATAATTACAGGAATTTTATATAACCATCATAGATAAAAATTTAGAATCACAAAATCAGAGAAATAACTGTGCATTAGATTGATTTGACGCACTAGATTAAAAAGAAAATTATTATTTCATATTATAACATATTTATACTTGGCATTTTACATCTTATCAAATTGCCAGATCTTTTATTTTGAGTGAGAGTAATTCTTAGTAGAAGTATTACAGGAGGGGGTTTCGTCTAACTGGTGCTATAATGGGAACCTTAAGGGCTAAAATGAACTCGACCGCAATTGTAGTCTGCTAATTCATCAAAATTTTGTTTTGTACAAGTATTCATACCTTCTTTGTAAGTAGGTAGTTATGGGTTGGAATTAGTATAAGTATTTTTTAAACCTTATTCTGATAAGGTTAAAAATCTTTCTTATTAGTAAAAAGGTGGTCATACACGAAGAGGAAATTCTCGAAGAAATAGCCTCTGGGATTTCCTATACCAAACCCTCGCCCTCACACGGGAGGATTTCCTTAAGGATTTCCTTCAGAAAATCCTCTACAAAAACCTTAAGGATTTTTCGTTTTTTAGATTTTTCGTGATTTAGAGGATTTCCTGGAGGAAATCCTCTAAAACACGAAAAATCCTCCGGGATATCCTTCAAAATTTACTCTAACGAACCTTCGCCTTTCCCAACGCAAAATTCAAAATTCCTCGAGGCTGAAACTGTCAACGAAAAATAATTGTTTTTGTTCGGGATTTCGGGAACTGCAGACCTCTACACACGTACAAACATCAAGGATTTCCTCTTCGTATATAGCCGCTTTAAAACTTGTTTTTTTAATTTACACTCATGGGAAAAATTTCTAGTAGAGATGGAGGTACAAATTACAGGATTGAAGGAATCTAATAAATACTTTTAAACATTTATACATAAATTTATTCGTAATTACTTATCTTATATTCCAAAGTTTGAGAAGTCCATTTAGAGGATCTAGAATTTTTCTCAACTGATAATAATTGAGAATAATTTTAAATATTGTATTTAACATATTATAATGAAGAGTGGATAGTTTCTGGAATGTTTATCAATTTTTCTTTTTACACTCAGTTTAGATCATCTACCAAATAATTTTTTTTTTTTTTTTTTTTTTTTATTTATTATTTTTTTTACTTGGTTTTGTTTTCAAACGAAATCTAAAGTTTTTTTTTAATTACCTCTACCTACATGGTAAATTAAATAAAACTTAAGGAATTCGAAAATATTTTCAAATTTCCAGATCTTGTGTAATCAGGAGGTATTCAGCTCGAATCCGGAAATCGTGGAAGAATTTTTAAGCAGATTTCACCTTATCATGTATATATAAAGGGGAAAAATGTGTATTTATATAAAATCGTTGCTTGTACATAAAAACTCCTATGAATACAATGCAGTTTGATTTATAATTTTATAAATCACAGTTAGACAGCTGGCTTGCTATTGTTATAAGTCGTTCTTTTTTGTCTTTTTATAATCGATTTTAGCCGTTGAATAAAGTCTTATAGTTAATAGTAGTTAATATTTATTTTGTCGTTAATTTTTCTGAAGAAAATCTTTCAAATATATTAACGAAATTCAGTATAGAGAAAATTTATATAGGTAATGATTCTTAGAATTAGTTAATCTTATAAGTAATTACATACGAGCTTAGTGCAAATACATATATTAATAATGAGTATATTATTTCCCCAAGAGAAAGTATTATCTTCTTTAGTCCTGGGTCTCTAACTTAGTTAGAAAAACCATTTATATCGTTATATATTGTAACGTAGTTTCTTTATAGCAATCAAATTAATTATTCATTACAATAAGAAGATATAGCACTATGATTGATAATATAATCGATAGTAATAGTGAAACTTTGAATCGTAAAGGGAAATTCAGTAATTTAGGGAATTTTGTGTGTACAAATGATATCCTCAATAACACTGTTATTTGTAAATGACTTTTGTGTCAGAAGCTTCATTTATGAGTATTAAAATATTTATTATATATCACGAATTTACTTATTGTGTTTGTAAGTTTATAAAATCTAAATGATTATGATTACACTAACACAAACACAACCATTCACACACACTCACACAAAAAAAAAAAAAAATTACGGTAAGTTTAAGTCGTATCGTAAGCAGATTGCATTAGCGGTAGCTGATTTTAAAAGTTCTACAACTTTGGTCCTGACTTTTTATTGTACGTCTATCGATTCTACCCTTAATAAAGTAAATTTGATCTTTTTAAAGTAAAGTAAATTTTTGACTTTAAGCTCTTGTGGCGTACGCAATTGTTGCCCGATTTAATTTCTCTCTTTAAATCGAGTATTTTTTTATAATTTGTCCTAAAACCAGAGTTATTAAATATTTATTGCAGCTACCATATTGAGAAGAGACTAAAAAATTAAATTTTGGAACAAAGTTCCTTATGGCACGTTACAGCTTCTAGAGCCCGGGAGAAAATCCAAAAAAAGACTGTCACAAAACTGACCGTTACAAAACCAACCGTAAAAGTTGACCGATTTAGTTGAAATTTGGTACACAAGTTCATTTTACCAATGCCCAGGACGAGTTCGTTGGACAACGTTATCCGCCCAAGCGTTCTCACGCAACGCTCGCGTAAACTTAAGCTTTAAATGTATAATTGGTATTCGTTGGACGGGAAACAATTCTTACTCCATCTATTTAGACAAACAACTTTTATAAATAAATGATTTTTGTAAAACGAACACCGACACCGCTATGAAGTGATAAAGATTGCTAAATTTATTAAAACGGACCTAAACGTTTAAAGAGAGAAACACTTTATTTACAAAAATAACAGTGATGCTGCCCAAATAGAATGGGTTGCTAAACACACAGCGTACTGATCTATCGTGAGACATTAATTAAATAATTAAAATAATATTCTGTACAATTAATTAAATGACATGGTCAAAACAATTATAACATAGAAAACAACGTTTTTACCGATCTTACGTTCTAACGTAACGATTTTAATAAAACTTCATACACATCGTTTACAGTACAGTTGAAACAGGCATGTAAAATTTTAACCTGATACAAGAAGTTTTTGTCTAGTAAAGTAATATATTTTATAATATTTTAAATGGGTATGCCGGGACGTAAATGGGTTAGAGACTTACTTTAATACAACCATACTTACTATCTATTCATAATGATAATATTCAATACATATTTATTGTAAGACGCTCGCTTCAATGGTATTTTTTTTTATTTTAATTTTTATCAACTCCTATAAGTGCAAATAGTTTACTTTTAATTTTCTCTTTTCTAACTCCGCCTTGAATAAATAGTTTGCATCGTATACTTAGCAGTGTGATTTTATAATTTATATTTAATGAAAAGCGAAAGGAACTTAGTTTGTAACGGGTGTCCCGCGACACCACACGTATTTTTTTTTTAATGTTTTTATTTACCAGTACATGAAACCTTAAATAAAACCAAAGGTCCCCATAAGATCCAGAGAATCTTTCCGAATTTCCGGATCGACTGTAACCACGAGGTATTCAGCTCGTACCTGGAAATCATGGAATAATTTCTAGACGGATTTCACCTTATCAAGTATGGGGGCCTTAAAGCTTTAAGCATATTCTTCAATTTAATGCATGAAAGCATCCACTCAACAATATTAGCATATTGCTCTATCTAATATAGATTAAATTTGTGTTATTTTTCATACATGCCAGAAATTAATCAATTATTTTGAAGAAACAATGTACGAATATTTGAGATTCCTTGATTACGGCTTCGTCAATTTACTATTCAAATCGAAATAACTAATTTTTAAAATAGAGTAGAGTTAATAGTCGATAGTGAATAAATCTCAAGAATAGATTCGACCAATGATCAATATTGTAAAATTAAGCACAATTTAGTAAATTTTTAAATACATTTTAGTTTCAATGCATATTAGTCAGTCATCACATCTGAACTGATCAATTCATGTGGCCATCGTCTGTGAACTGATCAATTCATGTGATCATCATCTGTGAACTGATCAATTCATATGGATATACAGTATGTCTATTTATAAAGTACGTTTATTTTTCGCATAAAAATGTCGATAATCAAATTTCAAAAATCCTCTCCCCCCCCCCCCCTGCAATTTATAAAAAGTAAAATTTGACTGATTCTGATAAAGGTCTCATTGAGTGCATTAAAAGTTGTGGTATTGCTTTTTAGGGTCCGTAGGCAATACCAAGGACCCTTATATTTTCCTGCGTGTGTCTGTCCGTCCGTCCGGTCTCCTGCTCTCACAGCTACACCTTTCGTCCGATCACTTTGAAATTTGGCATGTATGTGTCTTGTCCCTACCCAAGTATTTTAAAAATATAGCGACTTAAAAAATGTCCAAAAAACTTAGAGGTTAAAATTGTTTTTTTTTTTTTTTTTTGACACCGTGAGGGGTATCATATGAAAGGGTACGTCGAGCCGATTACAAAAATATATAATTCATTGGTTATAACTTTGATAGGGCGAGCGTAGGCAAGTAGGAAGTGGGTGTGAAAAGTCCCCCCCTCTATCCTACTTATGTGAAGTGCAAAAAATCTGAAAAAAGTCCTGAACATTCTTCGGCCAAAAGTAAAGATACTCTTTTTTGGAAATTTCGAAAAAAATATTATTTTATTTATTATTGACAAAATTCGTTTTTGTTTTTTTTTATAATTATGGTCTTTTCGATGTATTTATCTGGTTGTAGTCCGGTTCAGTGGCAACAAAATTCTTAATAAGAAGTTTGTTTATGTGTTTTGAGAATATCAGACCCATAGGATAGTTCAAAGTAGTCATTTTAGTATTTTAAAAAGCTACATCAATAGGTACTACTTAAACAATACAGTGTGGCCTACGGACCCTCGTTGTGTGCTGACTAGCACACACTTGACCTGTTTATTTTTGATAAAAACAACATGAAAGTGACTTTTTTTTCGAAAATTGAAATTTTTTGGAATTTACGTGTAAACATAAAGGACATACTGAATAGGAGTGTGGACATACTGTATATAGTTCATTGGTATTGGTAATAACCAACACAAGTTGTCTTTTTACTGCTTAGTATTAACATTGATATACCCTTATGACACAAATGTGTAAATTATGCCTTACGATAAAAGCACGCACTATCTAATATTGTAATTTGTATAGTAGTTTACACAGGAAGGCAAATGTTGTAGGTCAATTAAGGAAAAAGCTTCTTGAGTTGAATGAGTAAAAGCTTCTCTTTACATTTGAACTATTGACATAACAGCTACATCATAGAGGACCTCACAACGTGTAAATCCATTGAATTCGAATTTTCACGCCATCACAATTCTATCTCTCTATAAATACCTTGTGTGTGAGAAAGTATAAAGGTAGAAGATTTTATAATTAAAAAAAACCATTTATTTATATTTAAATTCTAATGAGTATGTTATATTTATACTCCGCATATCATAATAAAAATAAATAAAATCATAATAAAAATAAATCATACTCCGAAACGACCTCGAGAATTTAATTAAAATTCTTAATTTAAGAGCACCATATACTATATTAATTCCCAGGAAATATATCATTTTTGCAATAATATATTCTCAACTAATACATATACATGTAGAGGTAATTTTCCAAAAGGATAAATCCCTTATTACCCAAGTTATTTTTAAAACTGATTCGTCTTCATTTTTTACATAATAAATCCTTAACAATGCCGGTGGAGGTTCATTGTGTTTGATTATAAAAGACATTGTACTAAATCGGTAAATTAAGTGGATTATAGAAGTAAACGTCACTCTTTAAAGCCCAACATTTATTATAAAATTTACTTTTTACACAGTAAAACTGGTCCCACCGGTAAATCATATCTGACCCTTCCGAGAAGCGAAATAATTTCCTCTGTAAGCTATGTCCAAAGGTATTTCTCTTTTTCTTCTTTTCATAGGTTTAATCACCTTTCAACTATAAAAAACTGAAACTAATGGTTCTGACCATTTTGATTAAAACATTCTATTATGGAGTACATTTAAATACTAATCGAATAGTACAAGCCTGTTGATAACAATTAATTTGATTTTGTTGAGAATCAAAAACAAAGAGGAAACAAAACCACTTGTTAAATATGTTAGTAAATATATCAATAAAATGAGATATTATGGGAATTGAATACAGTACCAATAACTATGTGAGAAAGTTTTGTTCGATTTATCACACCGATTTTTACTTTCTCAAATAAAGAGAAAGTACTGTCATGGCGCGAAAATTTGATTTTGATATGGATTTACAAGTTTTGAGGTCCCATGAGTCCAAAAAAGTGGTTTTTAAAAAATGTCTGTATGTCGTCTGTGCAGACACCTAAGGGCCTAAACTCTGGGCCGATTTTGACGAAATTTGGTATACATGTTTAGAAAAATCATACCCTGAGGTGAAATCGAGATATGAATTTTAGCTCCTTATTTGGGGGCGCTACTCCCCAAAAACTCTAAAAAACGTGAAAACAATTTGTTTCTAAAAAACGGGTCCGTCGATTTTGAATAAATAATTCTAAAATGTAGTCCATTTAAATACTAATCTAACGATATAAGCTGTTTTCCCGGGGAAGAAACCAGTTCCTGAGAAAATATCTTAAAACGTGGATGGAGAGAGCCCGGGTTCGATTCTCCGCCCAGGAGAAGTTATTTTTATGATAAATTTTGATGAAATGTTTAATAATAATTAAATACACAAACTAAAACTTTTTTTTTTAAATTTGTATTTTAAGCCACTTGCAAAAGATTGCTATTAGTAACATAGATGACAATGGTTAATTAGCGTGGTTGATCGTGAGAGGAGAGGCTACCCAGTGGTAGTACTCCTATCAGGTATTTTACGTTATTATAATTATTGCAATAAATCTCTTGGCCAACTCCTTTTCAGCCGACTCGGGGATATGAATGGAAGGATTCGACTAAAAGATTAGGATGATGGTGTAGGTTTTCATGGAATTTTGTGTAGCGGGAAGAAGCGAGGTCTTGTACAAAGGGAATTTTGAGGTCGTTGTGAATTGTGAGATTAGAAACGTATGCAGGAGAGTTAGTGATTTTTCGAAGGATCTTTGATTGAAGGGATTGGATACTATAAGAATTTGAGCGCTTGGTGCTACCCCAGAGCTCAATTTCATGGGTCCAAATTGGTTTGAGTATGGAATTGTAGATAAGGAGTTTATTAGAAAGGGATAGAACTAATAAATGGAAAACACTGGGCTAAGTAATTATAAACTCGTATATGAGAAAGTTTGAGTTGTCTCGGACCGAATTTTTAATTTAGCTATTATTATCAACATTTTTGGATTAACATTTGATAGTATAAAAAATAAGTATACTTACTTTATAAAGTATTAAATGTTAATAATAAAATTGATTGTTAAATTAAATTACAGTGTTATAATTATATTTTTGCCTAACCTAAAAAGGGTTGGAACGTTTCGTATAATAAAATAGTGCAATTGATGTTTACTTTACAAGCCATCTAATTGCTCAAAAAATGTAATCTAACTCTTAACCGCTTTGGTGATGACTTTCCGCTATTTATTTCCATGCTTCTTCTTTTTTATACATCATACAAAAAAAGACATCGCGCACAAGATCAATTAACTGATCAGGATCAGTACATTCATCAGTTATTTTACTTCCAGTGCGTCGTGAACCCTCTGGGAAAAAAGCTGCAATTCTGTCCGCGGTGGACAGCCGCCTTCGGTTTGACCAGGATAATGAAATATTACAGTCCACCGGGCCTACGTTTAAACTTTAAAAATGTTTGACCTGGCCTTTAAACTGTTTTTAACTCACACATCTTGACCCTACCCCTCCACCGCCAGCTCCATGTTTTGGGGGATTACTATTGTTATCTAGTTTTTTAGGAAAAGAATTATATTTAATGCCTGTTATCCTATTACCTAATTTATTTACTTATTTATCCAACTTATTAATGTATTTAATTTATTTACCTCCCTACAATTTCCCCACTAACCCTTTTACAGTCTCGTTGAGTTATTATTAACCACCATCACCCTAATTCCCCCTAGTTGTTATTCCCTAGTTTTAAGAATTTGTTAATTATTACGCTGCGCTGCGCACCTAATTATTGTAAAACTTAGTTAATTCAAATTTACAATAACTCAATTATTCCGTGTGTGATTGTAGTGATTTTATTTTTAACCAGTACCCCTTTTCTATGTCATTACTATTATTTTATTTCTTATATGCACCCACCCCAAGCGATTGACTGAGCTGGGCAATCTTAAACTGGAAAACCTTAGGAGAAAAAGTTGACTTAAAAGTCGAGAAGTTCGGGTTAGTTAATAATTAAATTAAAACAAATTATATTTATCTGGAGGCACGGCAGTGCCCCGGCCAAGTACAGGCGTGTCATCCTTTACTGGAACTATCTCAAGGAATTTTGGACCTCCGTCTATTATCTTATTAAAGATACTTATTTATGAAAAATTTATTTCAAGTTAGAGTTCATTATAAACTGAACCAGAAATAAAAAATGTCACACCTCTACCCATATTACTTCATAATATATATGAGCCTGAAGTTTTATTATTATGTCACTGATCTAATAACTCATCATAAGTCAAAGGCACTTCTAGCAATCCTTGGGTACATGACATTTTATACATAGATAGAGTTTCTCATCTAATGTACTGCCAACAAAATATACATCATTAACACTTATAACATGTAAAATTATATAGTTGTGTTAATCAATAAAAGATAAAAAAAAAAAAAAGGTAGAGTTTAATGTACAAGTAAAGGAAAAATGACAAAATCCAAAAAAATCTGGTTCTTTGCCCCTCTCAAGGCTAATAGAAAAATCGGCTAAACAAAATGAATATCACTCTTCACATTTAAATTTCTGACATGGCAATTAGGCAGCTGGAGGATACAAAGTTGTATAGGAAATAGCATAACATTTTTTTTTTTTAAATCTTAATATAAACATAGAAAAAATATAAATTAAATAATAACAAAAAGTTGTTAACCTAATTTTGCTGTGCGTTGCGTTCCTTTAGTCTTTTTAACCTGTATAATAGACTTTCAGGAATATTTCATTCTTTATTTCTTTGTCCTTCCTTTTTTTTTATAGAATTATAGATTGTTTCTTGAATAAAATTTTATATTAGTTTATCTACATATTCTTGGTTTAATTTGTTTTAATTTATCCTTTAAATTACTCTTAATTATTACTTTTTTTAAATTTTATTTATAAATTAACTTTTATTAATTTTATTGAAATAAGAATTATGAATTATTCATTTGTATATTTTTAACAGATTAACACTCGGATTTCTGGATTATCTTTGCTATCATTAAAACATATTAAAGCTGGATATGAACGTGTTTCCGATTCAGCTAACACCGAAACACTAATTTGTGGGATAACTTATATAGGCGTAACAGTCTGTGAAGGCTTTTGGCCTGCCGAAGGGCTTATACAATACTTGAGGAACTCATGCATTATATTTGAACTTATTTGAAGTCGAAAACAAAGTCCAAGTTTGAAAACAAATTAAAAACTCATGCGGACTTTCAAGAAAAATCAGATATAAATTTTCACAACTACTTTAAAACTAAATGTATTATTTAATAACAAGAACTGATAAATTAAGAATAGTGCTGTAGATAATCTACTCCAATTCATGAAGTTGATTTACTTAACTTTACTTCGGCTTTGTTTGTAACTTTATTTTTATCAGGAAGTTATTTTTATCTCTGTAACATAAAAAAAAAAATATAGAATTTATAAACAAAGCTATTAAAATTAGCTTAAGGAAGATGAAAATCTGTCGTTTATGAATAAGTCAGTGGATTTGAGAGGAAAATTCTTTTATTTTCTTCTTGGCAAAATGTGACATTTATGAATAATAAGTAAGTGGAGTATATTTTATTTTAATTCTTCATGAAAGAGATTAAAATTTTAATAAAGCTATTAAATTGTGAATATAAACGGGTAAACCAAAATTAATCCTTATATATTCGCTATTAATTAATATTATATATTTTAATGTATTAATTATACATAATCCATTATTATATAATAATATTATCCATATAGTTAGACTATGACTTAATAGGTGATATTTATTACTATGTGTAGTATACATACTTTAATAATAATTCACAAAATTATTTTTTTAAAATTACCTATTTAATACTGTTATTTTAGCCGATGTCTGTATCATATATTTGAGAATATTGTAAAATATCTATGAACTTTGTGCTTTATTTTTTTTTTTTTATAATATTATATTTTTTAAGACGGAGTGCTTTGTGGAGTGTGTAATTTAACTTTAATCAAAGCGATGGAAGGGGCTACCTACCATTTGTCGACATTGAGTTCCTTATACAAACTATTTACCCATACCTCTTAGGTAAATGGTTTTATGGTAAATAGTTTCTTAGGCCCCACGCGCTAAGGGTCCCTGCCTGTTCTTAACGCTATAGCCCATTATTGAGACCAGCCCAACACTTCAACCTTCGCCTTCATTACAGTCACAGTCTCCTTAATTATCCTCACATGTGAAATGGCACTCATTTAGATTTGGTACCCTCTACGTCATTGAAAATATGACATGACCATGGTGGTTATAAAAGCTAAACCAAGGAATATAAACTTAGCTTTTTAGTTTTATTATATCAAGACTAAGGGATATTTAGTCTTATTTTGGGACAAAGGAATATCACGCTTCTGACTGAGAAGTGTGGTGATCCTTTGTCCTAGAGTACTTGTAACTAGATATGCCTTTGTATTAATACAGGGTGGCGCAGCGCGGATGACCACTTTTTAAATGATTTATACTAGAACTAGGAGATTGAAATAAATCGAATTTTCTAGCAACAATGTGGAAGTTTGATTGATGATTCAAATGTTTAAATATGGAAGATAATGTCCGATAAATGACGTTCATGTCGATTTCCACATTCTTCGAGGCGCTCGGCGAAGTTGCGCATGACGTTCTCTAACATCTCGTCAGGAATCCGAGCGAATTCACGGCGGATGGCGTCCTTCAACTCGGCAAGGGTACGTGGTTTGTCGACATAAACTTTGGCCTTTAGATATCCCCATTACAAAAAATCGCAAGGGCTGAGATCCGGCGACATGGTGGTCATGGAACGGCACAATTCCGGGAAATCGCATCGTGTGTCCTGGAAAAATTTGTCGCACGCGATCCATGGACCATGGACACACTTGTTGTGTGTGTAGCGGCTCCATCTTATTGGAGCCATATTATATGGACAGTATCCATTTCGTTATCCTCTAGACAGGGGTTGAAAAAATCGGATTCTTGACGAGATGTTAGAGAAGGTGATGCGCAACTTCGCCGAGCGCCTCAAAGAATGTGTAAATCGACAAGGACGTCATTTATCGGACATTATCTTCCACACTTGAAAATTTGACTAATGTCCAATAAACTTCTACATTATTGCTAGAAAATTCGCTTTATTTCAATTTCCTAGCTCATGTATTAAGCACATGGTAACCATTTAAAATGTGGTCATCCGCGCTGCGCCACCCAGTACTTGTGAGGGGCAATAAACTAAAAGAGTACCTATAAATTCAATAATAAATACAAAAACAAATAGCTTCCGTTACCTTCGGTAAGCTCGGAAGCAAAATTCTAGTACTACTTTAAATTATAATCAACTAATTTATAAATTAAAATAAATAAACAGGTCAAGTGTGTGCTAGTCAGCACACA
Organism: Gerris lacustris; assembly: GCA_951217055.1. Lineage (NCBI taxonomy): Eukaryota > Metazoa > Arthropoda > Insecta > Hemiptera > Gerridae > Gerris > Gerris lacustris. The sequence goes on from OX578282.1 coordinate 24,637,121, forward strand.
GCGAGGGTCCGTAGGCCACACTGTATTGTTTAAGTAGTACCCTATTGATGGTGTTTTTTAAAATGCTAAAAAGCTTACTTTGAACTATCCTATGGGTCTGATATTCTCAAAACACATAAACAAACTTCTTATTAAGTATTTTGTTGCCACTGAACCGGACTACAACCATATAAATACATCGAAAAGACCATAATTATAAAAAAAAAACTACTTTTGTCAATAAAAAATAAAAAAACATTTTTTTAGAAATTTCCAAAAAGTGGTATCTTTACTTTTGGTCGAAGAATGTTCAGGAATTTTTCCAGATTTTTTGCACTTCACATAAGCGAAATAGAAGGGGGGGGGGGACACTTTTCACACCCACTTCAAACTTGCCTATGCTCGCCCTATCAAAGTTATAACCAAATAATTATACATTTTTGTAATCAGCTCGACGTACCCTTTCATATGACACCCCTCACGGTGTCGAAACAAAATAAAACAATTTTAACCTCTAAGTTTTTTAGCCCTAATTTTTTTGAAAAATATTATTTTTAAGTCGCTATATTTTTAATATATGTGGGTAAGTACAAGACACATACATGCCAAATTTCAAAGTGATCGGACGAAAGGTGTAGCCGCGAGAGCACGCGAGAGGACGGACGGACAGACACACGCAGGAAAATATAAGGGTCCTTGGTTTTGCCTACGGACCCTAAAAATAGTACAACGTATAATTACAATTGTTTAACATTTTTGTTTTTGATTTTCAGCAAAATCAAATTTATTTCAATCAAATTCAATTAATTTTTCCAGGGAAAAGTACTTATATAGTTAAATAAAATGCGGATTTTTTTAATTATGGGTGGGATTGAAGCCATAATATAGATTTTGTTTTGAAATATTTTACTTAATTTCCTTTCCTTTTTTTAATTGTTTGAAGAAAGGAGTGGTCCTTGCTATGTTCATTCACTGGAAGATGTTGGCATTAAAGAACCTCAAGGAAAACTCTTCAAACATTATATTTTGCCTGAGTGCTTCTAGAATTATATATACTTACAACCCACAATACACCTTTGAGTTGTCAACTCTTTAACTTTTTACATCTTATTTCTTTTTTTTTATTTATATATTTTCTACCTCTGATTTTTTCCCTTATTCCTCTTATTTTTCTTCTAGAGAGGAAATTTAATCTTTTTTGTAAAATACAAGTTGGATTGAAGCCATCTTTTATATATATATTTTTGAAAATACTATATAATCCTTTACAGTGATAGTATAAAGGTGTAGAATGTATGGACTAGCAGTGAAAGTGGGGAATTCATAATTACTCTCTGGGGGATTCTACAATATATAGATTTCACCTTCGTTTGCAGTTGCACACATTTATGTTTTTATTTATGTTCTTATATTACTAGGTTTAAAATAATAGAAGGCTTTCGTTTTCCACTGCTCTTAAGGTTTGAAAATTCATTTTCCTTAAAACCATTTTTAAGGAAAATATACCTAAGTTATGATAGACTTTTTCTCATAATTTTACCTTTCCTCTGTTCGTTACAACTTTTTAATTAACTTTTTTAAGAGTAGTCTTCTGCACCTGAGTCTGATTTGTGGAGAATACACCGGGTAATATTAAATTTCTTAAATTTTTTTAAAGATTAAAATCTTATAATTTTACATTGATCAATTTTTAATTATATTTTCAATGAAAACCTAAAATAATGTTTGGGATTATCATAATTCAATCGGTTTTATCTCTAGGTAAGAGAAGTATCAGATAATATTTTTAAGAAAATTTATTTGAAAACCAAATATATATGACTAGGATTTTATTTGATGGTTATTGCTATTGATCTAATAGGAGAAGGATAATAAAAAAAAGTAGGGTTCTGTATTAGAGATATTAATGAAAATTGAGGTCTTGTTAAAGGATTTGAATAGTAAATTATCTGTGGAGAAATGTAAAACTATAAGCTCAAGAAGCTATCATCAGTGCCTATAACGGAAGAATTCTAAATACATCAATAAATGTATAAATGGCTCACCTGCCATTCGTACATTTATTAATGTATCCGTTGTTTATTAATGTGTTTGTAAGCTCCTTCAGTCGGAGTAACTCAATTCTGCGGTAACCGGCCCTGTTAATGGATGGTCTTAGAATTGCTAACAGCTGATTTTATAAATTAAAAGTTTCTTCTCGTCCTAGAGATCTGTTGTGTGATTTAAAATTACGAACAGCGGGGTCCACTTTCACACCCACTTTTCACACCCACTTCAAACTCGCCTGCGCTCGCCCTTTTAAAGCTTATAACCAAAAATGATATATTTATGCAATCAGCTCGGCGTACCCTTTCATATAATTTCTACACGGTGTCCAAAAATAATAATAACCCTAATTTTTTAAGTCGCTATATTTTTAAAATGTGTGGGTAGGTATTATACACATGCCAAATTTCAAAGTGATCGGACGAAAGGTGTAGCCGTGAGAGCAGGTGATAGACGGACCGACGGACAGACTGGCACATGTAGGAAAATATAAAGGACCTTGGTTTTGCCTACGGACCCTAAAAAAGAAGGGGTCTGACTTAGAGATATGAGCGACAAGAGAGGTCATCTTAAAGGATTTGAATAGTAAATTATCTGTAGAGAAACGTAAAACTATAAGCTCATGGAGCCATATGTTTATCATATGTTCATACAACTACTTTGTTTGTTCTCAAAATAATCAGCTCATGCGATCTAGTGGAGGCAATTTCTAATCATTGTGATTACATATTATGTTAGACCTCGGGGTATACCTAGGGATTACTGATTCCTCCCTGAGGTGCTGGGTGCATTGGTATTAAACTTCCCTCCATCTGTATTAATACATAATATTATTAACTTTTATCTTTAATAATAATTTATAAAAGATAAAAGATACCGGATAAACTTTATTTTATATTTAAGGCTTTCTTAATGCTTTTGCATTTTGGATGAATTAGGCATTCTTGAAGAATTATTGAATATTTTAGGCAAGCGCCAGACTTTTTGTTCAGTTTCCCGTTTCTCAGGAATTCTTCCCAATAACTTAAGAAAGTTTTATGGGAATAAATTGTTGGTCTAATCTATAACCTCTAATAGGAAGCTATTGAATTTTTAGCTCTTTTAGAAATTAAGTTATTATTCTGTTGTAGAAATTGTGTAAAATATATATTTAACTTAAATTATTAAAACTTATTTTTACTAATAATTTAGACACTATTTACTGATAATTGCTTTTCTTTGACCACTGCATTAGTGAACTTATTTGCTGTCGAGGAAATAACTCTCATATTTAAAAGTAAGAAGATAAAAATAAACTATCACAATATCCAATATCATTCAACTTGCTTCAACAAATTCGGTTTATGTTAAGATTGTCAATAAGAAAATTATCCTCGATTTTTCTTTCTTTTTTTTTCAATATATACCATTATAATAAAAAAAATCCACTAATTAGTGTGGCACATAGCTTCCACACATCCTATTACAATGAGATCCCATATGAGAATAAGACATGTATGTAGTTGTTTGGACCAAATATTTTTCCTATTGGGGTCAAATTTACATTTTTCAAAATTGAAATGTGTGCAGACAGTTGAAATTAATAATGGGACCATCTGTAGGCTAATTTAGACAAAACACCTAAATATTTTTAAAATTGGATGAGTATTAATAAAAAAAAAGTTTTTGCGCATGTGAAAGAGAAAGCGATATGCGCAGGAGCAAAAGCGGGAAATATGACCTACGATCCAAATTTCATTAAAGTCAGACAAATAGTTTTTAAGATGTTGTGGTTCCCTTAAACGTTAAAGGACAGACAAACACGAAGCAAAAATGTTCCCTCCTCCCTGAAACAGATTTTTGTCTAGGATTTTTTAATTTGGAGACAAAAATAGTTCCTTCTTCAGAATGATGGCAATACTTTCGTTACCTTTTGCAATCTTTGAAGCAAACTTTAATTGCATGGCTTTTTGACCCTAGGCCTAGGCCGAAGGTATACTTTATTATTTATTACGTCGGAAATCAAGAAGCAATAAGAAACTAGAATAGAACGTGGAAAAAATCAATACCTGTAAGAAAGAAAGCGTTTTATTTATTCATACTATTTATTCTCCTTTCCATTATTTTATGTACTTGTTATTAACTAATGAGAAGCCTTCTCAAAAACCAAACATACTTACATAATTTCCTTTTTTATAAGAATAAAATCAACTATTTACCTTTTACGTTGCTCTAAGTTTAGCTTTTACCTCTCTTAAAACATAGTACAGCGAGTAAGTAGTACATATTATATATATAAAGTAAATAAACTATTGTTATATTTCTTTGTGGCATCAAAATTTTATTTTGAGATTCTTTACATTTTTACTTTCTCATATAAAGAGAAAGTATTGTGATGGCGCGAAAATTCGATTTTGATGGATTTACACGTTTTGAGGTCCCCTGAGTCCAAAAGTTAAGTTAAAAAGTGGTTTTTAAAAAATGACTGTCCGTCGTCTGTCGTCTGTCTGTCGTCTGTCTGTGCAGACGCCTGGAGCCTAAACTACTGGGCCGATTTTGACGAAATTTGGCATACATGTTCAGAAAAATCATACCCCGAGGCGAAATCGAGAAATGAAAAATTTGGGGGTGCTACCCCCCAAAAACCCTGAAAAAACGTGAAAAAAAAATATTTCTCGAAAACGGCTCCGTCGATTTTGATTAAAAAATTCTAAAATGTAGTCCATTTAAATACGGATCTAACCATATAAGCCGTTTTCCCGGGAAAAATCTAGTTCCTGAGAAATTAGCTTAAAACGCGGACGGAGAGAGCCCGGGTTCGATTCCCCGCCCAGGAGATGTTATTTTTATGATAAATTTTGATGAAATGTTCAATAATAATTAAATTTACATACGAAAACATAATAAATGGAAAACACTGGGCCAAATAATTATGACCTCGTATATGAGAAAGTTTGTCTGAGTTGTCTCGGACCGATTTTTATATTAATAATATTATCTTAATAAGCATTTAACATCAATTGTCTCAAAAAATTATAATTATTATGTGGAAAAGAATATAGATACCTACCACATAATAATAATATTAATAATAACAATGGTAATAAATAAAGTATAAACTAACTTCACCTTTTTAGTAAAATTATTCTTTATTTTTTATTCATTTATTTTTATTTTATTAATTTTTGTTATAACTGGCCGAGCGGAAGTGAGGCCCCCCTTACCCCGAGGCCCGTGTGCGGCTGACCCCATGCACACGGCTAGTTTGAGTTGTTGCAATGTAATACCTCGTTGGTAAATTGAAAAATTAATTTCAGCTATTAATTTTGAGGGCTCCCACCGCCTTAAATTTTAAATCTTGATAACATGCCAGCTCTAAGGAGATTAACCTTATTTTGAACACCCTTATGATTCTATTACCTTGTTCACAAAGTTTCTACCAAGACCAAAGTTAAAAGTTAATACCCTGAATACCCAATACCACTTAAAACCCTTATTACCAAGACTTAATAAAGAACCCCAACTTTCGTTTTGTAACTCAGCAGGTTCTTAAAGGAAAATGTCCCTTTTTCACGGAAAGCCCTTACCATAGTTTCCACCGGGTCGGTAGAAATAAAATAAGAAATTTGCTAAATTAATTTAATCGAGATATGCTTTTGAGGTGCACTTACTATAAGCCTGCCTGTATTCCAGAAATTATTCCGATCAGTCTCAATTATTCGCCTCTTTAAATTGTTACAACCCCGTCTTCCTCAACAGATTCCAACTTAAGAAGTCCAGTGCATTTTATTAGTTTAAACTGAATTATTATTATACTTTTAATATTTTTTTCACTACAGATTTAGACAAAACATTCTCAAATACACATTGATGCTGTATTTAAATCGCGTAATATATCATTTATCTTATTTATTTTTAAACATACTTGTAAGTGTTTAACAGGACGTTGTTAACTTTTTCTTTTCGATTTTCAACAAAATAAGTTTAATTTTCATCAATATATCTGAAATTAGATTTTTCCCGGGAAAATAAGTTTTATAGTAAGATGTGTATTTAAATGGACTAAGATTTAGAATTTTGTAATCAAAATCGTTGAAACCATTTTCGAAAAAATCTTTTTTTTCGTGGGTTTGTAAATAAATCATTATGGGATAGCGTCCTTAAATCTGGAGCTAAAATAAATTATTCGATTTCTCGAATAATTTACTCAGTAGTTTACTCTACTACCGGCGTCCTATACGACAGACATTCTTTAAAAATCCCTTTTTTGGACGCAATACGTGTAAATCTATTGAAATCTAAAAATCTAATTTTCACACCATCACTAACTTCTAATTCTTTCTCTTTGTATATGTTATATATCTACCAATAAAAAGTAAAAAGTAAAAGTAAATATAAATGGCCACAATAATATTTAAATACACTAAAATTTAATATTTTTATTAAAAATCGTCGGAACCCTTTTTGAGATTAATTGTTTATTATTATTATTAATATTATCGGCTAATAATAAATTAATAGATTAATTAAATAATCTACTTTTTTAATTGATGAAACTGTTGTAAATTAGGTAGTGTGCAGTATTTTTTATTATTATTTGTATTTATTTATAGTATTTAGTTTACAGCACTTAATTTTAAAGTTAAAAGTACGGTTTACTTCGCCGTGAAGTAATTTTGTGAAATTGTAAAATAAAGTTTTTAAACGTGAGCACTCGCAATAGCGTCACGCACACAAACCAAACCCAGTATATTATAATAATGTATAACCTGGTCTACTGCTGCCTTCTATAAGACTCCTAGGTAGCTAAAATTATTTAAAGCCGCCATCGCTTTGGTTAATTTCGAACGCATCCTATGTCTCATACAGATCTGCAAAGCATTAATGTAATGCTGTATTAGTATATCAGTTTATATGAAGTTACTTTTATTATTGGCTCAGTGCGTGTATACATTTTAAAACTAAAAATTCATCAAATGTTTATAAAGTAGTACCGAGTTAGTTTAAACGAACTCTAAATAAAATCGTTATAAGCAATTTACAGTGAACTTGCGTCTGAAAAGTTGTTTATTTGTTTAGTACCTTTACTCTTGTGTACTTATAAATAAATGGTAGATTATTACCTATTTTTTTAACAAAAAAATGAAAGTAAAAAATAAGAAATTATATTGATAATAGAATATTGGTAATGATGTAGGTAAGTATTTAAAACTTAAACAGCTATAATAGAATTTTAATGAAGGAGCTACTTGAAAAGTTATTATTGTAAGTGTTTTGTTCTTATTTTTAACTTAGTTAAATTTATTATTTTCTATTTTCTTAAGCCAATTATTATTTTCTTTTAATGAGCGTTTCTGAGAAACTATGGTTAAAGATTTCATTAATTTATAATATTTATCAAAAAATATAAATTTTAAGATAAATTAAAACTGTTGAATTTAAAATACAAGGAGTTAAAATAATATATAATTCTTAGAATTTTTTTAAACTGATAAAACACAAGGATCGACTGAGGCGACTGTATTAGAAGGTTAGGATAAGATGGAATCACACTCATAAAAAATGAAGAAATTATATTGATAATAGAATATTGGTAATGATGTAGGTAAGTATTTAAAACTTAAACAGCTATAATAGAATTTTAATGAAGGAGCTACTTGAAAAGTTATTATTGTAAGTGTTTTGTTCTTAATTTTAACTTAGTTGAATTTATTATTTTCTATTTTCTTAAGCCAATTATTATTTTCTTTTAATGAGCGTTTCTGAGAAACTATGGTTTTAAAGATTTCATTAATTTATAATATTTATCAAAAAATATAAATTTTAAGATAAATTAAAACCGTCGAATTTAAAATACAAGGAGTTAAAATAATATATAATTCTTAGAATTTTTTTAAACTGATAAGTTGTTATAAATAGATGAAGGAAAAAGAAGTAGATGTACTTTTAAAGTGGTTTATTATTACGAGGCTTCTTCAGTACATGAATGATGAAAAAGAACACAAGGATCGACTGAGGCGACTGTATTAGAAGGTTAGGATAAGATGGAATCACACTCATAAAATATAAATGCATCTTTCGAGAAAAGGAAGTACAGTTCTTGGGTTTCATTGCAAGAGGACAAGGGATTAAGCCGAACCCAAGTAAAATGGTCGCAGTTCGCAATATGGAAAAACCTAAGACTAAGAAAAATCTACAAAGAATTTTGGGGATGGTCTTATATCTCATTAAGTTCCTAATTCCGGAGATGCAGGAGGTGACCAAATCCCTGAGGGAACTGCTGCAAGAGTCTAAGAATGCCTCACTTGGAGAGTTGGAAACAAAACATAGTGGAGCAATCCAGAGGATAAATGAACTGATAAAAGCTTCTATACTGGCATTTGCGGCCAGGAATAACAACCCACACTAAGAATTTGGTAGAGTGTTGCAAAGAATGCATTGAACTCAGAAGTAACCCCGCTGACCCATTAGTACCGTTGGATTCAGCAATAGGACCATGGGAGAGAGTAGAGACCGTCCAAAACAATTTCAGGTTGTGGCGGATTAGTATTCTTCTTATCCAGTAGTGACAATTCTACCATAAACGTTGATAACTCATCTCAAGAATGTCTTTGCACGGTATGATTCCCAATATCTGAAGATTGAAGCCCAAGATTCCCACAAAGCAGTAAACCCCTAAGACACTCCCACACTCTGACGGTTGAAAAATGAATACTCATTTCGAGCGCTTCGAAACAAGATGTGGACACTCCTGGCTTTTTTTGCTTTTCTATCTCAAGACTCGTTCAGACGCATTTAATTTATTACACAAACACGTAATTTGTTTTCCACTAATTAGTTTTCCGCCAATAAGTGTAAATCAAGTTTTTTAGTGTTTCAAATGCCAATATAACTCGTCGTCAATCTTCATACATTCCTTTCTACAAATGTTAAGACATCAACACTTCATTCCAAAATTTCAGATTCCAGGCCACCGAACCCAGGTGAGCAAATTTTATATCATCGAAGGAGACCTGGATGCTAATATTTTATTTAATTGTATCTTTGATCTTGATTGATTATATTTTTGAGTTCACCATATTTCTCCTGGTTCAGAAAAATATATATATTCCCATGTTCAGAAAAGTTATACCTAGAGATGAAATCGAGAAATGAATTTTAGCTCTAAGTTGAGGGGCTTTCTCTAAAAGGAAGCCTCCCTATAAACATTCTAATAATACTCGAAACCTTCTATAAATTACCACTAACAAACAAATGAATACTCAACCATGTTTAAATATGTTGTGTATCGTAAACTCAAAGCATCAACAACCCGAATTTCTTTGTGGTTTTAACTGAAGATTTAAGGATGATTCTTTACTCTACGGTGAAGTGAAGCGTTGGACTTCCCATAATCCTAGTTATATCCTTTGAAATGTTGTTTCAACTGGAAAACCAAGATTGTTATCGAATCCCCTATAACACAGGATTTAAAGAGACCCAAAAATTGGAAATGTTAAATGTGAGGAATCCTATTTGCCTGCTTCAAAAATCTATTCTCCAGTATTTAAAGTTCAAACAACTTATTCCAACATGAAACAAATTTTATGGAAAGAATCTTTATTCTCAAAAGAAGGGATATGTTAAGCCCCATATAATGATTTGTATTCAAGAAAATATATACATGTACATTCAAGAATTGTAAATAAAAGGATTCAACTAAATAAAAAGAGGAGTAAACATTTGTATTAAGCCATTTTTATTTTTTTATGTTAATCCATTTTGTAATGTCCCGTTGCGGTCAGTTAGATTATCTTTTTCGGCTTATTATACATAAACCTTTATTTAGGTCTATTATACCTATTTAAGTTTATTATTTATAAACCTTGGTTTATTATACTTGGGATTTGACGCAAATTGAACCTTATTAATGTAACTTATTATTACACGCATATAATGTAGGTAGACGACTTTAATTTTATTAGTGTTTTACTTAATTTTTTTTATTATACAAATTCAATGCTGTATCATGATAATGACACGGGTTGTGTCCCCTAACAGCATTTCAATATTTAATTAATTTAACCTTTTTATCTTCTACTGTAATGAAAAAGTATCTACGTCTAAATTTATTTTTTACTCTTATAGTGCTATCTCAAGCCCTGAAGCAATTTTAATGGGATTTTTTTTTTCATTCTCTGCTTAACCTTTATATTAGTTTATTTAATGAGATCCCTCTTGATTTGAATTTGTGTTATTCAGATTCACATTGTTTTAACAACCATCAAAAAGCTTTTCTGAATCCATTAAACTTACTCTTCCATATTCGCAGTACTTCAGTATTGTTTAGTTTATAATTATTTAAATTAAGGTCAAAGTAATAACTTTTGTATACATACTTATTTCTTTTTATTTATTATTTGCAGAAGGCAAGATTTGATTTATACAGTAACAAAAAATTTGTCACAATCGTAGAGTTAATTTTTACACTGTATATTGAAAATTGAAATTATTTATTATTATTATTTAACTGGACATCTTTGTCTAGATTTAAGAATACATAAATAAACCCAGTGTGTTTGCAGTAGCAGGTTGCAGTTATACAAGTGAAAAGCTTGCGAGTAAATCGCAAGGGGTTTGATTTTTGTCTTTGTCCAGTGGCACGAGTCGAAGGGTAGGGAAACTGATAAAGCGTGTCTTGTGCTCGTAGCTCGCACATGATCGACCATCCGGATAATAAAAGCATGCTGCTTCACTAGCAAATGTTCACAGCTTCTTCAGATTGTCAGCTTATGCCATTCTAGTTACTCGCCACTGGCATGATTTTTTCTAGCTTGTGTACATTTCTACCATTAGTTGTAAGGAGTACCACTTAAGTCACATAATTTAATGGATTTTGATAAGTTGTGCATCAAGTGTAGTGACGGTGATCGAAGGCCGGTATTATGGTGAAACAAGTGGATTAGAGAATGAAGTCATACCAGCATGAGTAGAGTCTATGTTGCATTATGTAAAAAAACAAGGTTAGTATCACTGCTTCAGCAACTCGGAAAAATACACCTATGACACTCGATATATTCTTAATTTCAGGAGGAGGATTCTCAAAATATTTCATATTACCAAGAATTCTTCATTAAGAATTTCAGGAGTAATTTATTCTGGTTCATTATGAAACACATTTAAGTCTACCGCAGATCCGTGTCACTTGTTTTGTTTGCGGTACATTTTTATAGTTTTATGTCACCGTAAAGGTTTATCTTTTGTACCATGTTTTCTACGTTACTTTTAATAATGTTTAGGGTCCGTGGCCAAAATCGAGTACCCTTATACATTTTTGCGCCTGTCTGACTTTCTGTAACGCACATCATCTCCGAAAGTACTGCGTAAAAAAATTTGAAACTTTACAATTATGTTATGTGTAACAAATAACCCAATCACAGGAACATATTAGGGCCCCAAAAAAACATCCCTCAAAAACTAGGGATAATGATTAAGGGATATTGACATTTTTTTAACAGATTTGCATCATGGGGCGTTAAATGAAATGAGGATGACCTGAGTACAAATATATATTTGGTTTCATTTTGATACCAATTCATATTTGCTCCATGAGTCCTTGAAAATAGCGTTTTCCGCGTCAACAAATCAATGAAAAAAATCCGAAAAAAATTATATTTATTCTTTGTTTAAAAAAATAAGGTTTTTATGGAATTTTCACGACGTCGCATATTTTGTGAGAAAAAAAAAAATGTTTTTCCCCCAAATCATTAAAACTATAGGAACGGATTGGGCTTAGATACGGAGTAGTGTCACCGCATTTGGACAGTAAAAATCATGTCAAGGTTTTTTTTTTTTTTTTTTTTTTTTTTACGACATAATAAATGGTTCAAAAGTTATAGCCGAAACAAACATTTAAATTACCACCATTGAAATTAATTTCACAATACCTCGGTGAAAACAAAATTTTTAACGAAATTATTTAAAAAAATACGTGTGGTGTCGCGAGGCACCCGGTAGGAACGAAGTTCCTTACATTTTTCATTAAATATAAATTATAAAATCACAGTGCAAATTACTTATACAAGGCGGAGTTAGAAATGTGCAAAATTAAAAGTAACTAATTGTTTGTTCATAGCGGAGTTGTATCATTAGAGCAAGCGTCTTACAATAAATTTGTATTGAATATTGAGAAAAAAGTTTATCATGATAAGTTTAAATATAGTTAAAGAGTATGGTTGTAGTTGGTAGGAAATAGGAATGTTTTTACTTACCCGGCCTACTTATTTAAAATATTATAAAATACATCTCTTCCCTACTCAAAAACTTCTGCTTGTATCAGGTTGAAATTTTACGTCCCTGATTTAATTGTACTTTAGACGATGTGTACCTAAGAAGTTTTATTAAAATCGTTATGTTAGAACGTAAGATATCGGTAAAAACGTTGTTTTCTTTATTTTAAACGTTTAGGCCCGCTTTAATAAATTTAGCGATCTTTATCACTTCATAACAGAGTCAGTGTTCGTTTTACTAAAAAAAAAAAAATGCGTATGGTGTCGCGGGACACCCGGTAGGAACCTTACATTTTTCATTAAATATAAATTATAAAATCACACTGCTAAGTTCCTATTTTTATCACTCCATAGCAGTGTCTGTGTTTGTTTTACTAAAATTATTTAAAAAAGTTGTTTGTCTCATTGCGCGTGAACGCTTGGGCGGATAACGTTGTCCAACAAACTCAGCTTAGGAATTGGTAAAATAAACATGTGTACCAAATTTCAACTAACCCGTCGGTCATCTTTACTTAAGTTATCGTCGTCGGTAGATTTCGTGACGCTTGGTTGTGCGACGGTTATTTTGTGACGGGGTGATTTTGGTCGTTTTTTTCGAATTCACTCCCGGGCTCCAGAACGTGCCATAAGGAACTTCGTTCCAAAAACCAAACCGGTGGAGAGCGGCCATGTCCCGCCCAATATGGTGGACAATATGATTTTCATGGTCCTGCAAGTACAAAATCAGTCAGTCGACCGAAAATCAATTTGATGTTAGTTTCATTTGCTAAGTGACCATGAAGTGTCCATATGAAGTGACAAATTAACATCAACTAAATTTTTAGTCTATACTGATTAATTTTATACTAAGGATCATGAGAATCACATTGTTTACCATAATGGGCGGAACATAGCCGCTCTCCACCGTTGTTTTTTTCAAATGCCTATTGCCAAGCTATGAACGCGAACTTACCTGACCACATTTTCTTAAATGTCACTAAAAAATTAACTTATACAGAAATTTATAGCTTGATGTTAGCCAGACATTTGTTCCCTGAGACAAAAAAAAGTGTGTCTAAAGTATGTGCAGACCCATTCCCACAGACTTTCTTCCAAAATGGATGACATTCTTATACTTTACGCACAAAGCTGATCATGTATTTAATAGCTAATTTAATTATTTTTGTTTCAGGTATGTTAAATGTCAAACGAATTTTATTCTTAAGCCACCAAGCTACATTTGTGAGTATTATAACGTTATTAAATTAACTCATTTTACTGAAAACGGATATAGCAAACCATTCATTGGGTTACAATTTCGCTTAGGTCCGCTTTAATAAATTTAGCGATCTTTATCACTTCATAGCGGTGTCGGTGTTCGTTTTACAAAAATCATTTATTTATAAAAGTTGTTTGTCTAAATAGATGGAGTAAGAATTGCTTCCCGTCCAACGAATTCCAATTTTAAATTTGAAGCTTACGTGTACGCGAGCGTTGCGCGTGAACGCTTGGGTGGATAACGTTGTCCAACGAACTCAGCTTGGTTATTGGTAAAATGAACATGTGTACCAAATTTCAACTATCTCGGTCATCTTTTACTCAAGTTATCGTCAGCTATCGTCATCGGTAGATTTCGTGACGCTTGCGGTTTAGTGGCGGTCGTGAGAATAGAGTAGAATTGAATTCTGTATTTGTACATATTTTATTTATTAATTATAAATTAATTAAAAAAAACTGAGGGAATAATTGATAATCTAACTAATTTATTTTAAAACAAATAATCTAAGTACGCTATGCCATTTTTTACTATGAACCAAACTTTTTTGTCTACATAATACTTGTACTATGATAAACCTACTTTGTCTTTAACTTGATCAGCTACTCAAGCGAAACTAAAAGATAAAATCAATTAATAATTTAAAAGTAAACTATTAATAAAATATTAAAGCTATGCTATGCCCAGTTATATTTTGTACCTCTAAACAAATTGTGCAGTATGATATTTGTTATAATGCTTAAGGGCACTGTGTTTGCTGAAAGCGTATTCTTAACCCATTGATTGAGTAGTATTTGTGTTGTTTACCTTTAACTTGATGCATACTGTGACGAGTAGCTGCATAGCTTTTTTAAAGTGTTAGTCTTGCTTTGTATATTACGTTTTTTTTTTTTTTTATAAGTTGAAAACAGGCTTTAAGTAGGTTGTTGTTTTTGCTTTTAGACTCTGAAGAAGTGTTTAAATAAAAGCCGAAATGTGTGGAATGAATGAATGTGTATAATTCTATGTTATTTAACGAAACTTGGAATTTAATTACTTCTATGTGTGTATGTGTATTCAGCTCAGTTTCGATTACTAATATTTTTTTATAAGTAAAAGGTAGGTAGTAACTTAATACTGGGTTGTATATAAATATCTATTCAAATTGACGGTTCTATTTATATTTTTCCTCCCTTTTGTAGTAGGGATTGTACCTTTAACTTAATTTAACTACTGGTACTGATTGCGGACAATTGAATTTCTTCATTTATTTTTTCCCCCCTCCCTTATTTGCATTTTATCTGAGAGCGAGGGCAGTGCCCCTTCCAAGTCGTGCACGGCTTTAGCATAATTTACTGGAACCAACTCAGGGCACTTTTGACCCCCTCTATTATCTTTTATAAGATACTTTTTTGTATATAAAATTTATTTTAAATTAGAGCTCAATGCAATCGAAAATCAGATATCAATGTTTGACACCTCTAACCATATCAATTCATGAGATATATGAGCCTAAAGTTTTGTTATTTTGTCACTTACTATTTGACTGAATTTTGAGTCATCAAAATTCTAAAGCACTTTTAGCAATCCTAGAAACTTGTAATTTTGTGCATGGATAAAGTTTAAAAATTAAAAAATCCTTAAAAATTCTGGTTCTTTGTCTCACACAAGGCTAAAAGAACACATATATGTATTCAAAATAATAAAAAAATATATATATATATAACTAGCTCTACCAATGTAGAGAACACCAAGCAAATATTAAATAGGACATGCAATGATTTATAAGAGTACTTGAAAATGCTGTTTGTTGGTTCGATCAATATTAAATCCACTATTAAATAGTAAATATCGTATTCGTAGAATATTACCTTTTTTCTAATATTTTTCTTGGTAAATAGGGCATTAAATAACCAAAATACAACTTTTTGCAATATTTCACCTTCCCTTACAGCCTTATAATTATTTCTCCTTATTCATAACAATATTAATTTTACTATTTATTCATCCACCATCTTAGTAATCCAATTATGTGTCTATCTTCATATTACACATTTTTCTTCTTTTTTGATTGTATACCATAGCAATGTTGCTCGATTCTATTTTCTAAGTTTTGTGAGGTTTCACCTATAACTCATATATACACTAAAAGCAATTTTTGCAATTAATTTTGTAAATTACGTATTTTTTTTTATTTTTTAGTTTTATCTTTTAGTTTGCTGTGATATTTATATTTAATTTTACTAACTAAATTACAAAATTTATTTGGAGATAATGTTATTATCTCCAAACTTAAATATCTAGAAGCCACGTGCAGTGCATCGCTATGTCTGATAAATCTATCAATTTTAAACAATACTCTAAACATATAAGTACTATTCAGTCATTTAAAAATTAAAAATAATAATTACAAATCAAAATTCCCACAATTAAACTTTAAAATTAAAAAACATCCAACCATGTATAACAAGTTGAAAGAAATTTCCGTATAACTAAAGAAAGTACAAAATTCAAGGTATAATATAAATATTACTAACTATAGTTTTAGATAATTATATTTATATCAATTACATTTTTATATAAGGATCAATTTTTTTTCTCTTTATAAAAAAGATAAGTTACAACCAGGTTATTTTAAGATAATATTATCAACACCCATTGTTGACGAAATAATATCAGTCACCTTTTATAAGATGTTGGATACAATGGTGGAAGTTGGTTCTAAGACGTTGTTTCCAATTTCAGTTTGTAAAAGGGAAATTCTATTTTATTATACATCAATAGTTGTGTGGTTTTAACCGATATATTTAACCTCAAGTCACCGATTCGTATGTCGATGGATCAATAAGGCAGTCACCTTGTAAAAACCAAATATACCCAGATACAATAATTCGGAATTACGGTGAAGAAATGAAGAAGCTTTTCTTTGAAAAAGTTTTATTGAACACAACTAATAAACTTATCTTTATTTAGTTTCGTAAATACGATACCGAGAAGAGACAAAAAAATAAATAAATAAAAGAAATGAAAAAAGAAAGATGAAAGCAGTGTTATTAAACAAGTTTGAAACCTTTTTTTTTCCTCTAATATATCCACATTCCCTCAATGACACTTCAACTTTCAGTAAATACTTATAACTGAAAAGTTGAGATTTTTTTGTCGCTTTGATCTTTCTATTCTTCGCTGGTTTGCTTTACGACCAACATTGTTTTTCTAAGCCTTAAGCAGACTGTCCGACATAATATCCTACGAAGGGTGTAGGAGTTTTTTTAATACGGACAGTAATATCCGCCGTTATTTCATTATGGGGAGACAACAAAATACGAGTATAGAAGTATTGTGTTTGAAGTTTTGCGCAGCGAAACTTCTGTTTAAGTGTTTCCATGTTAAAGCGTGGGTTTGTGTGCCTAAAATTGATTTATTTCCTTTAGGTTAGGAAACAAAGGATTTTCTCCTGACACAATTCTGGGTCATGCTATTTAGTTCCCCCTAGGTCTTTCTTTTTTATTTCCTTCTCCGCTGTCCTCCTCTAAATTGTTCTAGGTCGGCCAGATTTCCTTTTCCTCTATGGGGGCCATTCTAGGGCCAGTCGATCTGATGTTTTTAGGCCTTCTAAGGTTTGTCCGATCTAGCCAAATCCCTTATTGGATTTTGTCAGGACTCTCTCCAGAGTTCTTTGGTTGTAATCATCTCTAGTCAGTGAGAATCCTGCTAAGGCAGTTGTTGGCGAAGGCTTATAACTTTTTCGTGACGCTTCTTGTTGCTTTCCATGTTCGGCATTCGAATAGAAGCACTGAGTTGACATTGCTTTCGAAACTCCTTCACTTGGTTCTTCTTCTGAGAACTCCACATTGGCCTAAGTTGCGCAGAAACTTCTTTCGCGTTCCTTATTCTGTGTTGTACGTATTCATTCGTTCCACCAGCTTTAGAAATCAAACTGCTGAGGTATTGGAACTGTACTAATTGTTCTATGGTTTTGCCGTTGACCACCAGATCTATCTTACTCCTACAGTTTATCCTCATTCCCCCCCCCCCACATTTATCTATAGCCCTATTTTCCTTTCTTCAGTGCTGAGTTCTTCTAACGTTCCTTTTATGTCTGATAGTTTGTGTGACACGAGACAGAAGTCATTTATTAAGTGTACATTTCTAAAGCCAGTCTCCATTATTTACCTCGCGGCTTTCTTGTGACATTCCACATAACTACCACCATTAATAATATAAGCAATATATAATAATCAGAAATCAAAATATGTCTATGTTCATTAAAATTATACAATGAGTCCTTGAATTAAATAAATCATATTGGGTGCTCCTCTTGAAGAATCTACGAACACCAACTAGAAGTCCTTTTCGATATAAGTCCGTCGCTCCAAATTAAAAATCAAACAACTACAGACCGTATACTAATTTAACTAAAATGAGTCTAAGAAGAAGGGGTTCATAGTTCATAAAAGCTTTGGAATCAATTGGTGGGAATAGAATGGTTTTCTACTCCACAAAATGATTAAGTATAATGATTATAAATAAGGCCTATCCGCTAAAGATGTCAGTACAGTCTTATAACTGACAATAATTGGTACTTGAGCTGGCTGAGGGGCTTGAAAATTCGTAAATGCAATTATTATGGAACGATGTAGTGGGATCGGGACCCTGCCTTAATATACCATTCAGGATTAACTGCCGTCATAACTAATCTTGCAATTGGTCTATCTCTGATAGTCGAGAGAAGGGGAATTAATCTGCGTTTATATTTTAACCCAAAGCTTAAGTAAACATAAAATAGATTGCCAATTGGTGTGGCACATAGCTTCCTCGCACCCTATCACGTACTATATTGATTTTATGCTTTTACAAGCCATTATTGTCTAATTTGTTTAATTGTTTCCCCTGTTTTTTTAATCATAGCTTCCGTTACCTTCGGTAAGCTCGGAAGCAAAAATGTATTAAATATCGATGTGCAGCTTGTTGCAACCAGCACTTTGTTCGTTGCCTGGCTGTCAGAGTATATTCTGATAATTTTGATAATCTTACTTAGAATAACTTGAGAACAGGTCAACATAGCATATATATCTGCCTGAAATACAGTGGCATAATTGCCTAAGCTCACACTCTTGATTGTGCACATTTGAATCATTCTTACACTTGGCTATATGTATTTCGCCCCACTCCAAACATTAATTCGTAAATAGATTTTTCAATTTTTTTAGACATGAATATGCCCTGGAGTGGGGCGAAATATAGCCAAGTGTAAGAATGATTCACCTTAGTTGAATTTTTTATTTACTTCCCTTGATCGGTTCTAATGTTCCTATATCGTATTTCCTAAGTAGGGAGAACTTCAATCATAAACAGTTTCTGCCCATGGTCAGATAGAGATTCATCCTGAACCACATTCTTAACACGTTAGTGCATCCATCTCCTGTGAAGGGAGATCTGTCGATCACTTTTTTTTTATGTGTAATATGTAGGGAAAGCCCCGTGATTAAGGACAAAAAGCTGAGTGCTAGATAAAAATTCGAGAAGGCATACTTAATTATGTGCATTACCATGAAAACCACATAATTAAACTAGCCTTTTGATAAATTGCTTCCGAGCTTACCGAAGGTAACGGAAGCTATGTGATCGTTCTGAAGAACGAAAATATTTTATATCTCCGATTTCAAAAATTCCAAGACAGAAATCCGTTTCAGACATCAGGGAACATTTTTGGTCCCGTGACTGTCTGTCGGTCGGTTTGTCGCTCAATTTTTACGAACCACCATATCTTAAAAACTGCTTGTCCGATTTTAATGAAATTTAGTTAGTAGGTAATACTTAGCCCATGGTTGGTCCCTTATAAATGTTTTCTTCTGCGCTTATTTGTTTATCTTCCTCATGCTCACAAACATACATTTATTTACACCTATATCTTTAAAAGTATTCATCTGATTTTTATGAAATTTGGATGGGTTATCGAAAATAGCCCGCAGATAGCACCCGCCTATTTTCAACCATCTACGCACTTTAAATCGTGCTAAATCAATATGTCAATATGCTATAATGCCGCATAGCTAACTGACTCGCTGACTGACACTAATGTTTACCCACTTCCAGAAGAGCTAGAGACTTGCGGTTTGCGCCATTCGACGCGCCACGTCCATATTGTGAACCAAAATAATTATAAAAAGTACCCTTTTCCCTCTCCTTCCCCCCTTAAAAAGATAAAAAAAGGCCGACATGATTTTTAAGCTGTTTTGGGGGCTTATTGCGGTTAAACGGTAAGATTTTAAAAGATCTACAACTTTGGTCCTATGACTTTTTGTCGTATCATCATCGGTTGTGCCTTAGATGGTGATAATTTTGGTATTTTTTGGTTTTATATTTTTCCATTTTTGTCTTTGAATGGCCATAGTTTCTATAATAGTTGACCAATTTTATTTCTGATTGAGGCGCTTGAATCTCACACTAATGTTCTTTAAATTGATTATATTTTATTTTCATTAGTTCATCCGATTTGCTGAGATTTTTCCCGTGTGCCGTGTAACGAAACCACTTTTTTTTAATTTATTATTGTGTCGTACATAATTTAAAAGGCTGTGATATGTGCATTAAAGCTATTTTATTGGTTTATTTTAAAGGAAATTTGTACACGTACTTTTGTACGGATTTTTTAATTTTGTTGTAGGTTAAAGGGTTTAAATAATTTTTGGTTATTAGGTTTTTTATTTATATTTATTTATTTGTTAAATTAATGCACTTTTGTATTGTTTGTTTTTTAAAAATATAATTTTGGAACCTCAAAGTACAGAGGTACAAAGACAATAATGGTTTGTAAAAGTATAAAATCAATAAGTACGTGAATAGGATGCGAGGAAGCTATGTGCCCAATTGGCAGTCTATTTTTATACTTATTTAATTGTTAAAACATTTTAATGTTAATTCATGTTACAACTTTTCAATTGCTACTTTAATTTTCAGTACGGGGTAAAATTGAGAAACAAATTTACCACTTAAATATGGGGAATGGCTTCACAAATACGATAAATAAACATGAAAAAGTTGCACATATAATTTTTATTTAATTTTGCATTATTGATTTTTATTTTAATCAATAATGCAATTTAATCTTTAAAATATCAATGAATACACAAAATTCAATTTCCCTGTCAATATCAGATAGTTTGCTTGAGATGAGTTTAATTTTTAAAATATGTAATTTAAATTAAATTTTGTACAGGAGACCCGTGGTTTAAATCCCGGCGCTGGAGTGTATTTTTCACTGTCTGTTTCCCGTAGTTAATAATAATTATAATTTGATTTAAATATGTAATTTAGTTGAATTCAATTTTATGGAAAGTATATCCAACAAAAGAAAATATTTAAGATTCTTTTGTGGTATTTAATGTAATTTCCAAAACATCGAGGATCGATATTTTACACAGCTAAACAGAGTTGTTTATTTGGTTTGATTGCTTGTTTTGTGTAATCTATTTTCTATTATTTGTGTTACTGGGAATTAAATCATTTAGATAGTTGATAAAGAGTTAAAATCAAAAAGCTAAACAAGCAGATCTTACTCAATGGATTATAAGAACCATCTACATATTATAAAAGTCAACGTATGTGTGTGTGTATGTTCTTTATACAAATCTACAGTTTTAGTCCGATCTCGATGAAAATTTGCACACTTGACCTTCAAACCATGGGGAAAATCACTTTCTACATGAATTTTCGAAATTTAAATTATGGTACACAGGGGTACGGGATACAAGTAATTAATACGGGGTCAAAGTAATGAAACCCCTTCATGATGCATATCGTTAAAAAGCTCTTTATGAGTACAGTAATTGTTGTTATGTACAGTTTTGTCTTGTTTAAATTTAGGAGGGGGTAAATTTAGGATATTTGCAAATTATCTTTTCAAAGAGGAGGGGGTGTAAGTGGGAGGGATAGAATCTAGATATTCTCGCATAGTAGAATAATTTAAATGTTTCTTAATGGTAGTTTATAAACTTATCAAATTAAAATAAAACTCCATAGCGAAGCCCGTGTATCCAGCAATTAAATTTATAAAATATAAATCAGCATAAAGCAGAGCACTTTGTCGAATAATTTATGGAGTGGAGCAATGCATTCCTTAATTTATTTACTGACTACAATACTCTTGAAACATGAATTTTGAAAACATGTATAATGAATTTTGAAAAACAAATTTATTTAGGGGACGTATTAAATCATTTGATCCTTTAATAATTATATATTTTACTAGGATTTACTCTGTAACTCTTAAACAATTGATTTTAATATGTTTTCTAAATTAAGAGGTGGAATGATTTAGCCATTAATAATTCTGTAATCCAAATAACTTTAATACTAATATGGACTAATTGGTAGAAAATGGTTATGAGTATAGTTTTAATTTTTCAGTTTAAAGTATTTGATGTGGGGCACTGCTCCCCAATAAATATGAAAATAACTAACTTATTTTTCTCAATAACGTTTTCGATCAGTTTGATTTAAAAAAAAAAAAGAAGAAAACATAAAAATGTAGTCTACTTGAATATTCATTTTCTTTTTAGATACGTCTTTCCGACAGGCTATTTCTAAATAAATAATTAACATAGCTTGTACATGAAATATTAAAAGAAATATAAAACATTGCATTCCCTATATTGTATTTGCTTCTTTTTGCAATTTTGTGTGTATATATATACAGGGTGGTCCAAAAGTCTCCCCCCCCCCTCTTAACTTTTGAACGGTTTGAGATAAAGTAATGAAACTTGGGGGATCTCTACCATGCAAAGAAATGTTTGTTTTCATGCAATCGCGCACTAGGGGCAACCACCAACTTTGCCCCCAGGCAACCCAACTTCAAAATTTCAAATTGTAATGTATATTTTTAAAAGCATATTTGGATTCTACGGTGAAAAATAATAAACTTTTACTTGAAACTTTTTTTTCTATTTCCAATATATTGCCCCCTATTGGGGGGCAAAAATTGCCAAATAACTCTTCCGATAATACGTTGTAAAATCTAAACGGTTAGAGATAAATTAATGAAACTTAGGGGATCCGTACTATGTAAAGGTAAGTTTGTTTTCATGCAATCGCGCAGTAAAGCCAACCTCCCATTTTCCCCCCAGGCCACCTAACTTCAAAATTTTATCCTAGAGTGTATATTTTTGATAGCAGATTTAGATTCTACGGCGAAAAATAAAAATATTTTACTTCTAACTTTTTTTCTATCTCCAATATTTTGCCCCCTACAGGGGGGGGCAAAGGTATAAAAATGGTAAATTTTCGTGCCTGGGGGCAAAATGGTGGTTGCCCCTAGTATGCGAGTGGATGAATACACACTTCCTTTATTTCTAACCGTTTAGATTTTATAACGATCTAAGTGTTATTTTTTTACTATTTCGGAAGGGTTATTTTGCTATCTTTGCCCTTCTTCATTAATTTATCTCAAACCGTTCAAAAGTTAAGAGGGGGGGGGGGGGGGGGGGGGGAGAGAGAGACTTTTGGACCACCCTGTATATTTGTGTGTGTATGTATGTATGTGCATCTTTTATTTCCCAACCATTAATTTGCTTCTCACTGATATTTTTAGGTTTAATGTCAGCTTCTCAACTGTCTGAAATACCTTCCTAGTTTTGTTAAAATTGTTTTATATTGATTTTCTTGCCTAATATCTGAGATAATTATTAAATGTAGATTGAAGCATTTTGAATTTGTAAGGACTTGTTTAAACTTTGTAAGAATACTAGGCATTAAAATAAAAAATGAGAGAGATATTTATTGATAATCATTTTTATAATATAATACAGTAGTGTCCCGACGACGACGCACCTCGAAATTATATATTTTTGCTAAGCTGAGGTAACCAAATTTATTCTAATAAAAATAATTGTATTTATTTTTTTATCTTCAAATTATAACAACTTATTATCTAAATATATATCTAAATTAATTTACTTTCTTATATAAAGAGAGGATATTGTGATGGCGCGAAAATTCGATTTTTCGATTTTGATGGTTTTACACGTTTTAAGGTCCCCTGAGCCCAAAAAAAGTGGTTTTTAAATAATTGTCCGTTTGACTTCTGTCGTCTGTCTGTGCAGACGCCTGAAGCCTAAACTACTGAGCCGATTTAAACGAAATTTAGCATACATGTTCAGAATAATCATACCCCGAGGTGAAATTGAAAAATGAATTTTAACTTATTTTAGGGCTTATTTAGTTTATTTTATTATTCTTATTTATTATTTAGGGGCTCCACCCCCAAAAACTCTGAAAAAAACGTGAATAAAAAATTATTTCTCGAAAACGGTTACGACGATTTTGATTAAAAAATTCTTAAATGTAGACTATTTAAATACGAATCTAACGATATAAGCCGTTTTTCCGGGAAAATTCTAGTTCCTGAGAAAGTAGCTTAAAACGCGGACAGAGAGAGGCCGGGTTCGATTCCCCGCCCAGGAGAAGTTATTTTTATGTTAAATTTTGATGAAATGTTTAATAATAATTTAATGTACCTACGAAATCTAATAAATGGAAAACACTGGGCTAAGTAATTATGATCTTGTATATTGTATATGAGATTGTTTGTCTGAGTTGTCTCGGACAGGTTTTTTAAATATAGAATTAAGCCCGTTGCCTAAGGGCTCGTTTTATATAAATGAGTGAAAAAGAGAAAAAGAATTAGCGAATGAGTTAGGAGAAAATGTAAAGGGTAGAGATAAATGAATTGAGCAAAAACACTTTTCAGCGAAAACAAGTGGTGCGAGACCATTCTTCATCATTAAATTACACCTCGTTCATAATATTCATTCTACGGTAAAAGTGTTTAGAAAATGCTGAGGTATCTAAAATGTATGGTGAATGTTTTTCTTGGTTGGACATGATAGGGTTAGGAAATATGTTCTCGTGAAGATACATAGATTTTCTTCTGGGATTACATAGTACTCTGAGAAACCTTTAAAATATAAACTAAATATAGTAGTAGCGCACGGATTTTTTTTTTTTTTTTTTTTTTTTGGGGAGGGGGGATAGGATAGGATAGGGGACTTGATAGGATCTGGATTCTCGTTACTATAGAATGTGTTATTTCTTTTTATAAATGGGATTGGTTTATAAGCTAACATCATAATATAAGCTTGATTATCTAGACGTCATACCTTTCACTATTTTTTACAATTAAATAGTTAAACAGGGTGCCCTTATCATCATCGGCTAATAATCAAAACGCAGATCTTAAAGCGAATAAATGTAAATTATCCCCCGCAACATTTTAATTTCAATTTCCAACCTCACATTCACAAATTCACCCAACAAATTGCCTCACTTATAAAATTTACCTAAAGAATATGAAACTTTGTAAAAACTTAAGCTATAAGACCGTCATGTATTGGGTTTTAAACTTGTAGTGATCATACAAAAAAATGCCACTTGAGTAATAAACGTGGTCCAAACTGCCAAAAAAATCGTGGTTATAGAAGAAATCAAATTTCTATCAGAAAGAGAATTCTCTAAGAAACTAAATGCCTATTTCAAAACAGAATAAACCATTCGTTAGGTAATTAAATGGGATATTTTAAATCAAATAATATATCATTTCCTCTCTGTTGTATCAATAAGGGTTTATTTAAAAAGTGAAATGAAATTAACTACTTCATTTTATGATTTTTTATTTTAAAAAAACCTTTGGGCCTCCCTTTGTGTACACCACTAAAATATAGGATCGTCTAATTTTGGACAGTGAATGGATTAGAGTTACTGAATTTAACTGTCACTTACACACTTGTATGGTGTCGTCTATAACTGATGAATAAACTAGACTCCTAGCCTAAAGCTCAACAGAATTAAAGTTAGCTAATCTTTTGGACAGAACACATTAGGTTTGTGCTCTTAGAGTTCAATTCTCTGTTTAGAAAGAATAACCCTGGTAGTGCAATGACCAATCGCTGGGAAAATTTTAATTCTCTTTAGTTTTTTTTATAGTTATATTTAAAGTAAAAACCTGTTCCTTTCCAGTCCATGTTTTGGCCATGCTGGTCAGCCAGTAGGTAATTTCAGCCTCCTGATTGAAATTATTTGTAAGAGGTGGGGAATGTACGGGTATTCTTTATAAAAGCCGGCTTAAAAGTTTTAGTAAATTACATCTGCATATGACAGCCTTTATAATTAAGGTTCTTTGTAAAAATTGACCTTTAACTTTTTATATTTATATTGTGAATTAGGGCCCGTCCCCACTGGGCCGACGCATCTAGCTGGGTCTGGATAAAATTGCCGGACAGTTTGTCAACGGTTTTTATACCGGACCGAGCAAGTGGGAACAGCAGAGCCTCAGAGCATTCTATCTTGGCCAGTGCAGTAAATATGCAGGGCGGCATCAGAGCCGAAGAATAGTGGAAGGAAGAAGTGTTCATTGGGACAAGACGTTGGAAGTGTTAAGGACAAAAACATACTCGGACATTCTTTAGTTGAAGAACTTTAATTTATAACTTCTAAAATCACCAATTAAACTTGAACAACTTGAACTTTAAAAGCCTCTAATAAACAAGGAACTTTTTATAGAGGGTCCATTAGTAGAGGATGCGCCTAAATCCTTCTTTTGTTCCGCCTTATAGTAAAAAAGCACTTTTCTGTGTTATAGGAGACCAAATTTTATTTCAAATATATCGGATTACTGTATATTATTTTAATCGAATGGCATTATTGCTATTATTTTATATATATATATATATATATATATATATATATATATATATATATATATATATATATATATATATATATATATATATATATATATATATATATAGATTATTTGCTTTTAACTTTTAGCAGGTGAGTTACTCTAAACTGACAAAAAGAGCCACAATATTGCATTCTAATACACAAATAATATAATGCTTTATTGTATCGTCACAATATAACGCGTTAGATATATTTTTCTTATAATATAATGCTTTATTAACGTAAAGCGGGCTTTAAATTGCCACTTGTTTAATATTAATGCTAAATGAAATACTATAATAATAAAGTTACATTTAGTTAAAATGTCTCATTATTCTCAAGGCTTCATTTGTCAACGAGACTATTTGCCGGATCTCATGTACGTTCTTGGTATAACATTTTTACTTTCTCATATAATGATAGAGTATTGTGATGGCGCGATTCGATTTCGAGATTTTGATGGATTTACACGTTTTGAGGTCTCCTGAGTCTAAAAAAGTGGTTTTTAAAAATGTCTGTCTGATGTCTATGTCTGGCAGACGCGTGGAGGCAAAGTTACTGGGCCGATTTGACAAATTATAGCAGAAAAATCATGTTCCGAATCAAGGCTGTTCAAAATCATGTTTCGATTCAAGGCCGAATGACAGAAAAATCATACTCCGAGGTAGGGAGGGAGAAATGAATTTTAGCTCCAAATTTGGGGGCGCCACCCCCCAAAAACTCTAAAAAACTATTTCTCGAAAACGTTCAAAATCCGACTATTTTGATTCTAAAATTGTACAATGTAGTCCATTTAAATACGAATCTATTGATATAAGCCGTTTTCCCGGGAAAAATCTAGTTCCTGATAAAATAGCTTCAAACGCGGACGGAGAGAGCCCGGGTTCGATACCCCGCCGAGAAGTTAAAAACCGATTACTTAGCCGAAAACACGCGGGGCTATGTAATTATGAACTCGTATATATGAGAAAGTTTGTCTGATTTGTCTCGGACCGATTTTTAATTATCTTGAATCCACATACTCTGCAACTTATTCTAACTTCGTAAAATACATATAATTTGTTTCATCAATCATATGGGTTATTTTGTCATATCCACATTTCTATAATATCTGGGGTTTAATAATAATAGTCTGGGTTTTGTCAATGCACATTTCTTTCTTGCTAGACTTTTTTTATTTGGGAAAAATGAAAAATAATACGTTGTTGTCAAATCTAGAGACTTGAAAGAAGGGATGAAAAATAATTGTGTAGAAACTATCTATATTTTGTGGTATTAACCCACATTTTTTCTTTTAGGTTTTATTGTGTCAAAAGAGCTAAGTTTTTTTTTTTTTTTTTTTTTTTTTTTTTTTTTGTTTTTTTTATAAAACCAATGGCTATATAATAGTGTGGATTGAATTCATATAAAAACTAGACATGTACCGAACTAATGATTGCACCCTGATATAAAGGAGGCTAATCCTCTACCCAGTAATGGCTATTTGATTTATATATCTAAGAAGGCGTAAAAGGATTTTTTTTATTATTAAACTCATATTTCGAGTCTGATATGTGTTGGGTCAATATGGGGTGAAAAAGATTAGACATGTGAATGGCTATATATCGACCCATTTAATCTTCATCTTCTTACGTAAACTTACAAAAATGATGAGGTTTTGTCATTATTTAATAATTTTAAATGATAATTTAAACAGTCTTAAATTGTTTAAAAAAAATCTTTAATTGCAGGGCTGAAGATGTCTCTCTTAAGACGAAATATATCCATTCACATGAATTATTCTTCTAAAATGTTATTTAGTCCTTACTGATCCAACACATATCAGCATCTATACTAAGACGGGACCAGATCCTAATGATAATCAAATATCGAGTTCTGAATGACCTCAAGATCTACATCTTGAGGTCGTTGGCTATTTTAGCATGGAATGCAAAATTACTTTCACACATTACTTTAAAAATTACTTTCAAGGTGTCTACCTTGAAGTGGTGAGGCGAATAGAACGGGACCGCAAACAGACTAACATAGATTTTTATAAATCTTAAACTTTTAATAAAAAAACAAAAAAAAAAAACAACACATTTTTAGAGGAGGCTTTGACCTATTGGCCACCACTTACATGAATTAGCTAAAATTAATTAACAAAATAACGCTTCCTCACGACCTATCACTATATAGATGAATGGTCAAATGAGTAGATTTCAAAGAACGTTACTAAAAGTAAAAAATAAAATAATAATAAGTTGTGTGCATAAGCAGGAGAAAGCAAAAAGTGCAGAATGTCGAAAGTAATATCACTAACGATACACGATACGGTATACATTTTGACAGTACAAGACACCGAAGGACAAACACGACATCTCGAATGGTTCCTGATATCTAAAATATATTCCTCTCTTTTCTTGTTCTCAAATTTTGTCAGCTTTACAACTATATAAATAATTTTGTTCTAGATTTTATACTTTTGGAGCCACAAGTGTTTTTATGAGCGAAGGTATGCGATCTTAAAAAAAATCATAAAATTTGACCTGGTGGGAAAACGGTTAAGATTTGACCCATGGTTATTATAGCGTTTTTTTGTAGCCCACAAGACGTAGAATAACCTACTTCGTTTTTTCACATATATCGCCAGTAACCCTGCATATTGAGATAAAAACTTTATTAAAGAGAAAATGTTTCATTTCTGTAGTTGTTTAAGTGCTTTTCCATGAAGCAATAGAAATGTTTGTTCTATGTCCCTTTGATGCTTTAAGTGTGTCTGTACAAAGAGTAATATATGCATTCAAACATTTTCATAGACATGTTCTTCAAAATCTCTAAACTTTCCTAGCTATCTTTCACAAGATCTTTGACAAGTTTCCTACCAACTATTGGGGAACAAACTACATGTATTTAGTATGTTAAAATATTATGTAATTCTTCAGCTTTCTGAAAATCATATACATACATGATTGCACTGCATCAAAGTTAAAGTTAATAGCTTTATTCAAATGTTAATATTATACATTTAATAAAGTATATTCTAAAAACAAAAGTTTACCAATACTATAAATTTACTCTCGTCGGTTAGTTATTCAAATATTTCTCCAATCAAAGTGGTCACCTATTAAGCGACAAGCCGACATCAACTTGATTTTCTGTCTACTAACTAATTTTTGCACATTGTCCACCACCGTTTTTTGGTGTTTGCCGTTTTTTGCCAAATGTCTATTATCAGGCTATGTCCCGCAGACGAACTTAGCCGACCACATATTCTTAAAAAGCACCAAAAGGTTAAATTATATACAAAATTCTAGCTTGATGTTAGTCAGACACTATTTTGCACGCTATCTCCTGAAGCGTAAGGTATCTCATGATTTTGTCGAGACGTATTACATTTACTCTGCTAATGTGTAATTAAAAGTATATAAAGCGTGATAACTCTTGAGGAAGTGATTCTACACCCCATACATTCGCAACTGGCCTAATTATTCTAAATTGGAGTAACATTTGTATATAGGGGTTTTTTTTATTTTAAATTTGGGTTTTATAAGTAGAGTTTTGAGTTCAGTATGGTGGCTGGCCAATTTGTTCAAGTGTGTTTGTGCGCTCTGATTTTTCAATAATTGGGTTTTTAAGATTGTTTTACAATTACTCCTGCCATTATTTACTATTGATCTTCATACTAAAACTCGTAATATTTAAAAGCTATCAAAGCTAGAGCAGCATAAGACTTATAAAGAGTACTTCCTCTAACTTTTTTTGAACTTTGCTTGTACGGATGAGGTGCAGATTATGTTATTATTTTTTGCCCACTTCCCGACTACATAGAGAGCTGAAAGCACTGATGACAGTGCAAATTAATCAGGGTTTAAATGCTTATATAGATGTATGTAAATTACAGGGTGCTTCATAAAGAATGAAGCGATTCCATTATCAAATATTTTGTAAGTAAATGTATCAATCAGAATAAGGAAGTGGCTGTTTGAAAGATTAGGTTTCTAAGGTTGCCACGTAACCGCTCCAGGTGCATCGGTCTCTCAATGACGCTGAGTTGTTTGTTGACTGTCAAAATGGCGACTCCTCAACAGAAGGCGTTCTGTGTTTGCAAAAATTAAATCACAGTTTGTGATTTTTTCTCTGGGGGTTTGTAAAGGATAAAGTCTTTGTTCCCCCATTACCAACTGACCTGAATAACTTAAATCATTGGATAACAACGATCAATTCAATTGATCGTGATATGCTTCAGTGTGTGATGTCCGTGCTGCAAGGGGTGGCCATATTGAACCCTTGTAACATGTGAAATAAAACTTAACTGTGAGTAGAATAGTTGTATTATAAGTTCGATTTTTTGCTATTTTTCATTAAAATATTTAATCATGGAATCGGTTAATTCTTTTTTAATCACCCTGTATTTTGTTTTAATTCAATCACTTTCCAGGACATCGCGTTGCGTTTTGATTTTCTGCTAGTTACCAGTCTGTCGGTACTTTATATTACCTCTTCACACATTCAGCCCTGTTTCACTTTAATGTATTGCATGCTAAGTATCATTCTATCACTTGCTTTCACCTTCAGGTGGGATTCTTGACTATACGTCTTATTTTTCTCTATTTATCAGTTTCTTTTTTACCTGTTCTCCATTTTTTTCTCCCTTAATATACCTATTTTTCTTTCATGTTCCTTTAAGTTTTTTTTTTGCTTCCGTCTTTTCCGGAAGTTGACGAGAATCATTGTGATTATTCTGAAGAACAAAATGTTTTGTCTCCGAAGTTCCAGACATAAATCCGTTTCAGGCATCAGGGAACATTTTGTGGTCCGGATTTGTCTGTCAGTCTGTCCGTCAGCATATTTGTCACTAATTGGAAGAACTAGTCATACATGTCTAAGATAGATATTAATTTTTATCGAAGTAGTGTTGTTTTTTTTAAATTGTCTGCCAATGATTGTGGCTTATAACTTCCTCGTATCCTATCACGTATACTTTAATGATGTTATGTTTTACAACCAATAATTGTTCAATTATTGTTATTTTTTTAAAATCTGTTTTTAAATTTTATTCTGATATTTTACATGAATAAAAGTACCAATTTAGCAAAATTTTAAGAGTGCAGACGGTTGGAATTATCAATAGACCGACCATCTATGGGCTACTTTCGACAAACCATCCAAATACAGTAGAGTCTCGCTTATCCGGACCCCGCTAGTCCGGACATCCGTTTAATCAGGACGGGCCAAATACTATGTAAAAATTGGAACCAGGGCCTGTTCAGATTTATGAATAATTAGATAATTGGAGTTTCTACTTTTATTGTCTATTAAAAATGTATGAAATTGTTCCTAGTATAGTTTACAGGTGTATATTCCAACGTTCTAACACGAGGAATACCCGGTATTTTTTTGTTAAAAATAAACAGATTTAGAATAATTAGGATAAGTAAGAACATCGATAAATCTGATTCGGTTCCGTAGAAATGTAAGGGGCGGAAGATATAAAGGTAGTGTATTCCTATAAATACAATTTTATGTGACTGAGATGGAGAGAGGGTTTTGAAACATATAGCGGCGGCTCAACGCAGTTCCAAGAAATTTCGCCAAGCCACCAATGTCTAATGTCTCAACTTTTTGTGAAATTATTATCGTTCCTCGAATTTCATATCGGAACACAGGAAGTTCTTCTCAGGAAGTCCCTTCTATACCTGCCACCTGCTTAATAGATTGTCGTTTTATTTAAATTCATTTGATATTCGGACTGGTGACAGAACAGCTACTAACAAAAGTAATTTTTACGATAAAAACATCGATTTTAATAGTTTTACCCTACTAAAACTTGTTTTACAAACATTTTAAAACTGATTCCGTTTAATCCGGACTTTCGGTAATCCGGACTGGGTCCGGTCCCGTCAAACCCGGATTAGCGAGACTCTAATGTATCTTAAAATTTAGATGAGTTCTTTTAAAGATAGTGTACCAATTTGTGTGGTCTATAGCTTCCTCGCATCCGATCAAGCACTTTAATGATGTTATTCTTTTACAACCTATTATTGTATTGTGTATTTGTCTCCCTACTTTATTTTTAAATCTGTAAAAATGTTTTGCTTTTCTTTGGAAAAGAAACAAATACGCTCAGATGGTTGAAACTTACATGGACCCAATAATGGGCAAATTATGACCTACCATCCAAATTTCATTAGAATCGGAAGAGTAGTTTTTAAGATATGTTGGTTTGCAAAAACCAACATGCCGAAAAATGAAATGAAATGTGACCGAAAAATGTTCCCTGATTTCTGGAATGAATTTCTGTCTTGGATATTTTTTTTTAAATCGGATACATAAAGAATGTTCGTTCTTCAGTACCATCATATAGCTTCCGAGCTTCAGTATCTTCGGTAAGCACGGATGCTAAATGTATACAAAGGTTTAACAAGGACGTGCAAAATTAGGTGATTGTAGGATTCTCTGTGATACGAGTGAGTGGCCCTTCAAGTTTTCTAGGGATGAATTTCTTTGAATGTCGTAGGGATGAATTTCTTAGAATGTCCAAGGGATGAATACGCAATGTAGTCTCTACCTTACTCTTACCCAGTCACCCTATATACAACCTTCCCAAAAAATATATAACTACTAAGCTAAGATATATCCACGCCTGTAAGGAACTACATGTATATTTATTTATATAGAGAAGTCTGTAAACTAAACAATTTATTTATATGTATACTTTATTTCGTCCGTCTTTTCATCTTATTTAGATGCAAATTTAGGGATTGAGGTTCTTCAGTTAAAGTTAGATACCCATCCTTTATAAAATGAGAAATTGAAGTAAAAAAGAAATGTATTTTGCTTTTTACTCTCAGCCACGAAATATATAATATAGAAATGAAAGTATTTTAATTGAACAAAAAGTATTTTTTGTTTAAAGATTTTAATGGATTAACCTGCTTTAGAAAAGTTGTTACTATCGTTAATTCAAATTATGCAATTTGTTTTTAATAATAAAAAATTGTTTCATATATAATGGTGCACAACATTTCTGGCTATAATGGGGTTAATAATTCTTTAGCAAAAGTTTCTCTGATGTCGTTTTTTTTCTTCTTCGTATTTAGTTTTAATGAAATTACAACATTTCTTTAACCCCTAATTAGATTATTATAGTTTTTATTTTATAAACGTATTCTTCTTCTCACAGTTCTGTTTTATAACTTTAACAAATGTTTAATGGAAAAATAATTTAATAGCATTTTAAAAGTAGAGGGAATAAATGGATCAGAGATGCAACACTTGGAAAAACGTTTTCTCAAAGTATGTTCTTATGATAAGTGTATGAACAGGTTCATTGGGGCGTAACCCTCGCACGTAGAAGTATTTTGATGGTGTAAAAAAATTCCATTTCAAGATTTTGATCGATTCTAGATCCACCACCACAGGTGACAGTTCCGGTGACAGTTAAGTGGGTTTATTTCCATTTAAATGATTTGATTTAAAACGGAAAAATATTTCGATGGGTATAAAAAGCTCCATTGGAACCTTGTTCCTCCTCCTGTCACCTTGGGGCTCGGACTAGCTGTAGACTGTAGGTTAGAGCAATCTCTAGCGCCCCGCGACCCATCGAGAGCCTTGCATCTACGATACGGTCTATCTCCTATAATTAAATTATGCGTCTCTAGTCTCTGCACGATGTCATCAACGCAGCTATTCTCGATGCATCAATAATTAAATACTTTTATTATGTTTCATTTAGCAATGAAAGACAAATATTGCAACCTATACCTATCTGATCCACTTCGAAATCAGAAATCACTCTGAAATTTGGCTAAGAGAAACGTTTCCGAGGGCATTATAATAATGTCATTAGTGTAACAAAATCATTTGGTTTAGCCGATAAATCAATAAATATCTAGATTTTTATGGAGAAAGTTTGGCTGTAAAAAAACGAAAAGGAAATTTCATTTCAGAAATTCAACAATGACGACCACTGACAGCTGAGTGTGGTTAGAATAGATTACAAGATTTAATGTGACCAAGAATAAAAAATATAAAATAATATTATACTTAAAAAAAGTAAAGACACGCATTTACAAAACATGCTCTAAAAAGGAGAAATCATTTCATTAACAGCCACAGTACTGCGATCATCACAGTATATGCGTATGTCAATAAAGATAAAAGCGTGAGGTGCTATCAACAGGTTTTGTCATTTGTAGATAGCGCCCCACGTTGATGACCCTCGTAATAATAATAATAATAATAATGTGGCTGTTAATAAATATTTTTCTCCTTTTTGGTGTATGCTTTGTAAAATGTGTTATTATTTATTTATTTTTATTTTTTTAATATTTTAGGTGTAAATTTGGCCCAAAATTCTAAAAGAACATAAACAAATATTTCTCTAGGTTGAAGTATAGGTCTTGGGTTCACAAGTACAAAAGAAATAACACACTCCCGTTAAAAACAGTTTCTTAACTGGACTGTATTTTGGAACCAGATCATTTTCGGCTGGAAACTAGACCTGCAATTCAGAATTTTTGGTTCGGGTTTAGCATTTTCCCCTTTCTATAGTTGTGGCTCCAAGATCCATACCTCGACCGAAAAAGTACCAAAACAAATGTAATTAATGCACTAGTGACTGTGTGAATGCGAATACATTCATAGCTGGGATTTTTGTCTATACTATAACTAAAAGCAACGCTTTTTAACATCAAAGAGGAGAAATTAAACTGGAAGTAATACTTTCTTGTTAATATACGTATGAAAGGGATATTTTACTCAAAAGGATTAAAAGGTTTCAATGTCTAAAGGAAATGGTAGCTACTCTCTGTTATTTAAATTTAAATGACAACAAAGAAAACAAGGTAATTTAAATACAATTAAATAAAAAAGGCAATAATGGGTTGTGAAAGCATAACATCAATAAAGAATGTGATCACATGCGAGGAAGCTATGTGCCTAATTGACAGAATATTTTAAAAAACAAGTCGGAACACAAAAACAAAGTCGGAACCACAAAAATCCATAAAACAAGACGAGTTAGCTTTAATAATTATAAAATGTCCACACAGGTAAATTTTTATTTGTGTAATCAAAGGCCAGCAACATGTATCATATTTCTAAATTAATCAACTGATAAATGTTTTTACATATCTGAAATAAAATTTAATCTGTAGTAAATAGAGTAATTGGTTCCTTGTATGTTTAATTTCATTGCTGGGACTTAAGCCATAGTGTTTCCGACTTTGTATCAACTAATACCAATCATAGGAAAAGAAATAAAAAATAAATCATACGTTTTTTTGTAAAAAGGTATATATATACAAAACAAAAGTATTATAAAACATAAATTAAAAAAAATAATAATAAATACTATATACAAAAAGAAACACAAATCAACTAACTTGAATTATACGATTTTATTTTTTTTTTTAAATAATAATTGTACATACAAGATTTTGTATAATAATATTTACTTGCCAGGTACCTGTACTTTGCTACGGAACATGTAATGTTCAATTTAATTGATTTCTGTAAACTATCTTGTGGCTATTTTTTAATTAGTAGTGATTCCCATGAACACTTGTATACTATATGTTTGCCACTAAACACTACTGAGAGTAAAAACAGAACTCAAAAAAATAAAATTAACTTTCAGAGCCGATTTGAGAATTATTTCATGAGTTCGTAGTATATTAAATTCAGCTAATTAATCGTGATTCAAGCATGCACTACTGATCTTTGGTAAAGTTTGTTACTTGTTTTTTTTTGTTTTTTTTCTTTTGTACAATCACAAATAACTCAAATACAATTTTATGTACAAAAATCAAATCCCCTCAACGGGAAATTATAATGGAAATTGCATCTTGTACTGACCAATAAATTTCTGCAGTGTAGAAAGCTAATAAATATGTAGGACTTAAATTAGATCAAATTTTGTTATTGATGGCTATTAAAGACCACAAGCTCTTTAAAATGCTGTGGTTCTAAAAAATGTTAATAAATTTATAAAATATATTATCAATAGAGGAAGAATTGAATGGATATTATTAATAAAAATAGTGATTTTTATAGTCTTTGAAGATAAGAGCAATTTACTTTTCAAAAATT
Source organism: Gerris lacustris (assembly GCA_951217055.1). Taxonomy (NCBI): domain Eukaryota; kingdom Metazoa; phylum Arthropoda; class Insecta; order Hemiptera; family Gerridae; genus Gerris; species Gerris lacustris. Next base: position 24,673,418 of record OX578282.1, read on the forward strand.
GAATAAAAAACCTGATAGCCATGTAAAGTTAATAATTTTTGTTTTATTTAATTTTTCTTTGAACCCGTGTTCTCTATATATTCTTATTTTTTTATTGAAATAAAAAAACAATAAAATAAATTGATGTAGAAAGTAAAATAAATTGGAAACCAGGGTTGTTTAACACAGACACCAGATGTACCCCCTAATATAAATATAGAAAATGATAATAAAAAATGTAATTTTTAAAAAATGAAATTATTAAAAACTAGCTTTCACCCCGCGCTCTGCGTGGGGCTCTTGCTAAAATCAGTGGGGATGTTTCTAATTATTATACTGGCCAAGTGATTAAATTAAATACCTAAATAGTTTAATTTCCTAAGCCTTCATATTATATAAAATATAATCAGTTACAATATTTAATCAGGACTATAATATACATAATTCATTCCATTATTAAGAATAAAAATACCTTTATAACTGCAGTTTGGAGGCTGTTTTTTACATGCAAAAATTCCTGTATTTTATTATTACACACTATAAATTACTATTTCTTAATAATTTAACCTCAATACTCTTAATCTACCCCTCAAACGCTTTCTCCTAATATGAGTAGAATACCATACAAAAGATGCAATCAAATTAGTTCAGAATTAATTTATTTTTAAAGATGACGCAAATGAAGATATAACTGTAAAATAGTAAATTTTTATGTAAAAAATCAATAATTTCGATTGTTATAAACATTTTTATTTTTGACTATAAATAAAGCATCACAAAACAGACAGAACTTTAATTTATAAATAATAAAAATAATTTATAAAAAATATATATATATATATATTTATAGTATTTGATAATATAAATTCCCTGTAGTATATAATTAAACAATATACTTGACTAGGAGAAATATGGGTCAATGAATAACAATACATATTTAATTTTAATTGAAATTAAAATTAATTAAGAGTTAATTCCTTGGTGGAAAACCAAGCTATTTAAAAGTTAATTCTAATTAATAAAAACAGTAAAGGGAAAAATAATAATTATTATTATATAAATATAAAATTATGCCACAGATTCTTTATTATCTTCCAAATTAAATTATAAATAAAGTAAATGTGATATGGAATAAAATTACTAAAATAGACCGCATACATTTTATCAGACATCGTCCTCGTAGCTTAATTATAAAATAGGATTTAACCAGAAAATCCATTTTAATCCGCTTAAAGCATTGCGGACATGAATTAACCTTTTACGCACTAAATTAACTCCAGCTTATTAAATTAATTTGATAGATTTTCAATTTCTTATATCAATATACATATATATATATATATATATATATATATATATATATATATATATATATATATATATATATATATATATATATATATATATATATATATATATATATATATATATATATATATATATATATATATATATATATATATATATATATATACAATAGAAACATAAAAAAGAAATTAGGGAGAAATAAAGAAAAACTCTAAGAAAAGGCCAAAAAAAGAAAATACTCTGCCAATTAATGTGGCACATAGCTTCCTCGCAAATAAAAGACCAAATTAAGAAAAATACCTCGATAATCATAATCAAAAAGTTGGAATGGCGCATCACTGTTCCAGTAAATATTTAATAAAGTTGAAGAAATTTAAACATTTGTTGAAGAAACAAAGCCTCCAACAAGCACCAAAAGTTAGAGCACATAATATAATTAATTTAATAAACAAATATAAAACTGAAACCAAATCGTAGAAACCGCTGTATAAACAGTTTTTTTAAATTTACCCCCTCAAAACTAAAAATAACACAATATAGAATACAACAAAAATTAATCTACTCTGCAAGAGCTTTTCAACGATATACATCATATTATAAAAGATTAACTTTAACATTTGTACCCCTGTACTCTGAGGTACCAAAGTTATATTTTTAAAAAACAAACAATACAAAAGGGCATTCATTTAACTAATAAATGCATATGAATAAAAAACCTAATATCAAAAAAGTATTTAAACCCTTTAACCTACAACAAAATTATAAATCGGTAATCGGTACAAAAGTATATGTACAACATTTTTAAAAAATAAACAAATAAAATAGCTTTAATGTACATATCAAGGCCTTTAAAATGATATACGACACAATATTAAAAACAAAAAAAAATGGTCACGTGACACAGCGCACGGGAAAAAGTTTACTCTCATGTTCTCAGCAAGTAGGATGAACTGATAAAATAAAATATACTCAATTTAAAGAACATTAGTGTGAGATTCAATCGCCGCAATCAGAAATAAAATCGGCCAACTATTATAGAAACTATGGCCATTCAAAGAAAAAAATGGAAAAAAATAAAACCAAAAAATAACAAAATTATCACCATCTAAGGTACAACCTAAAGTTGTAGATCTTTTAAAATCAGTTAATAAAAACCACTTGTGCTATCCATTTTCTAATACGACTTACCGTTTAGCCGCAATAAGCCCCCAAACCAGCTTAAAAATCAAGTCACCCATTTTTATTTTTTTAAGGGGGGAAGGAGGGGGAAAAGTGAACTTTGTATAATTATTTTGGTGCACAATATGGACGTTGCGCGTCGAATGGCGCAAACCACACGTCTCCAGCTCTTCTGGAAGTGGGTAAGCATTAATGTCAGTCAGTGAGTCAGTTAGCCATGCGGCTTTATAATATGAGACATATTAATTTAGCAGGATTTAAAGTGCGCAGAAAGTTGAAATTAGGCAGGTGTTATCTGCAGGCTACTTTCGACAAACCATAAAAATTTCATAAAAATCAGATGATTACTCTTAAAGATATGGCTGTAAATAAATGTATGTTTGTGAGCATGTGGATGACAAACAAATAAGCGCAGAAGGTTGAAACTTATATGGGACCAACAATGGGCTACTTATGACCTACCACCCAAATTTCATTAAAATTGGACGTGTAGTTTTTAAGATATGGCGGTTCGCAAATATTGAACGACAGACCGACAGACCGACAGACCGACAGACAGACACGGAACCAAAAATGTTCCCTGATGTCTGAAACGGATTTCTGTCTTGGAATTTTTGAAATCGGGGACCTAAAATTTTTTCGTTCTTCAGAACGATCACATAGCTTCCGTTACCTTCGGTAAGCTCGGAAGCAAAATGGAAGATGAGAATGAACAAAACATTAAAGGGCCAACAAGCATCTAATAATGAATACTACTAATACCTATGGTACGAATAGTACATACAACAAAACAGACACCATGCAGTTAGAAGGAACTTAAACCCCTTTGCAGAGGTCCTGTCCTTATCTATAAAATACATACGAGTATCCATATATAATAATATGAGTTGATAAGGGAAGGTTTGGAGGAGTGGTGTACTTATGAGCGAGAAATTCTAGAAAAGCATTTTAGATAAGCACCTTTAGTATTTAGGAATTATCAGAACCTACAAAAAGAGCAGGATGTTGGCCCATCTAATTTCTAAAGAATACCTAGTATTTATTTACGATAAACTATGTGACAATATATATTATACAAAAAAAACATGAAAAGGAAATTAGATTCTTAGAAAAACTCTAAGAAAAGGCCAAAAAAAGAAAATACTCTGCCAATTAATGTGGCACATAGCTTCCTCGCAAATAAAAGACCAAATTAAGAAAAATACCTCGATAATCATAATCAAAAAGTTGGAATGGCGCATCACTGTTCCAGTAAATATTTAATAAAGTTGAAGAAATTTAAACATTTGTTGAAGAAACAAAGCCTCCAACAAGCACCAAAAGTTAGAGCACATAATATAATTAATTTAATAAACAAATATAAAACTGAAACCAAATCGTAGAAACCGCTGTATAAACAGTTTTTTTAAATTTACCCCCTCAAAACTAAAAATAACACAATATAGAATACAACAAAAATTAATCTACTCTGCAAGAGCTTTTCAACGATATACATCATATTATAAAAGATTAACTTTAACATTTGTACCCCTGTACTCTGAGGTACCAAAGTTATATTTTTAAAAAACAAACAATACAAAAGGGCATTCATTTAACTAATAAATGCATATGAATAAAAAACCTAATATCAAAAAAGTATTTAAACCCTTTAACCTACAACAAAATTATAAATCGGTAATCGGTACAAAAGTATATGTACAACATTTTTAAAAAATAAACAAATAAAATAGCTTTAATGTACATATCAAGGCCTTTAAAATGATATACGACACAATATTAAAAACAAAAAAAATGGTCACGTGACACAGCGCACGGGAAAAAGATTACTCTCATGTTCTCAGCAAGTAGGATGAACTGATAAAATAAAATATACTCAATTTAAAGAACATTAGTGTGAGATTCAATCGCCGCAATCAGAAATAAAATCGGCCAACTATTATAGAAACTATGGCCATTCAAAGAAAAAAATGGAAAAAAATAAAACCAAAAAATAACAAAATTATCACCATCTAAGGTACAACCTAAAGTTGTAGATCTTTTAAAATCAGTTAATAAAAACCACTTGTGCTATCCATTTTCTAATACGACTTACCGTTTAGCCGCAATAAGCCCCCAAACCAGCTTAAAAATCAAGTCACCCATTTTTATTTTTTTAAGGGGGGAAGGAGGGGGAAAAGTGAACTTTGTATAATTATTTTGGTGCACAATATGGACGTTGCGCGTCGAATGGCGCAAACCACACGTCTCCAGCTCTTCTGGAAGTGGGTAAGCATTAATGTCAGTCAGTGAGTCAGTTAGCCATGCGGCTTTATAATATGAGACATATTAATTTAGCAGGATTTAAAGTGCGCAGAAAGTTGAAATTAGGCAGGTGTTATCTGCAGGCTACTTTCGACAAACCATAAAAATTTCATAAAAATCAGATGATTACTCTTAAAGATATGGCTGTAAATAAATGTATGTTTGTGAGCATGTGGATGACAAACAAATAAGCGCAGAAGGTTGAAACTTATATGGGACCAACAATGGGCTACTTATGACCTACCACCCAAATTTCATTAAAATTGGACGTGTAGTTTTTAAGATATGGCGGTTCGCAAATATTGAACGACAGACCGACAGACCGACAGACCGACAGACAGACACGGAACCAAAAATGTTCCCTGATGTCTGAAACGGATTTCTGTCTTGGAATTTTTGAAATCGGGGACCTAAAATTTTTTCGTTCTTCAGAACGATCACATAGCTTCCGTTACCTTCGGTAAGCTCGGAAGCAAAATGGAAGATGAGAATGAACAAAACATTAAAGGGCCAACAAGCATCTAATAATGAATACTACTAATACCTATGGTACGAATAGTACATACAACAAAACAGACACCATGCAGTTAGAAGGAACTTAAACCCCTTTGCAGAGGTCCTGTCCTTATCTATAAAATACATACGAGTATCCATATATAATAATATGAGTTGATAAGGGAAGGTTTGGAGGAGTGGTGTACTTATGAGCGAGAAATTCTAGAAAAGCATTTTAGATAAGCACCTTTAGTATTTAGGAATTATCAGAACCTACAAAAAGAGCAGGATGTTGGCCCATCTAATTTCTAAAGAATACCTAGTATTTATTTACGATAAACTATGTGACAATATATATTATACAAAAAAAACATGAAAAGGAAATTAGATGGGAAATAAAAAAAAATACTGACAGAAAAAAAAATCCGAAAAATCAAATTTCAAGTCCGTAAAGGAAGAAATGTGATTTTCCCAGTAAATGCAGGGAAAAGCCGGATGCAAATAAGATAAGATATCCTTCGTATTTGAATATAAAACAGAGTAAGGATATACGTAAGAAGAACCGACAAGGATTTCATGTCTTCTATTGTTACAAAAGCTGTCAAATTTCTCATATGGGATTGTCACAAAAATAATAAACGAAGTTCATTGTGTCCACACACACACATATATAAAATACTCAGTATAATATTATTATTATACTGAGTATTTTTTAATAATTCAAAGTCCACAACTTGTTAAAAATTTATATAGACAATGCGAGTAACTCGAAAGTATACATACACACATATAATATATGTGTCTTATATAAATAATGTGTTATATATATATATAAAATTACTAATTATATATATATATATATATATATATATATATATATATATATATATATATATATATATATATATATATATATATATATATATATATAATTGGTGTAAAATTACTTGAGCCAAGAATTGAAACTAGAACAATATACATGAATGTTATGGGATTAAACAAAAAACCTTTTCCTCTAATAGTTGTTTGGGTCCGTAGCCAAAAACGAGGACCCTTATACATTCCTGTTCTTGTCAGTCGGTAACGACCTGATTTCCGAAAGTACTTAAAATAAAAACTCATAACAGTACTTAACCCAATCGCAGGAAAATTATAGGGAAGCCCCAAAAAATCATCCCTCAAAATTAGGGGTTGAAGCAAGGGTATGAAATATTTTTTTTAACGGAAATGCATCATGTAGGGTGTTCAATGAAAGATATATATATATATATATATATATATTTGGTTTTGTTTTAGTACGAATTCAGTTGTGCCCTATATGTCTCCTTGAAAATTGTGGTTTTCGAATCCCCCCTTTATTTTAATAAACAAATCTAAAAAATAATAGTCGTTCTTTGTTAAAAAACCAAAATGGTAATTTGTTTTAAATTGTTTAGTGTTTGGCTGGGTGATAATGCTAGTGGTGAATAAGACTTCAACATCTAAGTTAATTATTTTTATTAGTGAACCACTTTATAGTCCAGTCAAATATGCAAAAGAGGGGTTGAAATAACCGGGAAATCAGTAATTTTTGAAAAAAAAAAAAAAAAACAAGTAACACCATTAATATTTATTCTTTATTTCATGTAGGTAAACATTGTTATTGGATATGCCAATAAATATAATATAAATATGCCTCTTTTGCATAGAAACCATTCGACTTACAAAAAAATGGTAAAGAAATAATTTGTAGGTTATTTTCTCCTCTTTATTTTACTACTCATCCACTTTTTGCGTAAATAGCTTGCTTTGTAAGTTATAAGGCCAAATCCACTAAAAAAAATGAAAGTAAAAAGTGGTTTTATGATGATTTCTCATATTTGCGTGTAAAATTTTTGTTGGACAACTTTAGATTCGTGTTCAGCACACCCAAAAACATAAAATTAACTGCCAGCGCAGTCTGACCACCAACCGTTTACCCTTCAGCCTGTACCCTCCACCCGCCACCTCTTCCCAATATTTTAACTCCCATTTGCGTGAAAACCATACGACGTACAAATAAATGTTACAGACAAATTGTAGATTATTTTCTCCTTTTTATTTTTCTGCTTGACCACTTTTTGCGTGAGTAGATTGCTTCGCAAGTTATAAGCTGAAAACCAATAAAAAACATTTTTTTTTTTTGTAGTTTTTCGATGATTTCTCATATTTGCCGAGGGAAATTTTGTTGGACAACTTCAGATTCGTGTTCAGCACCCCAAAAAACATAAAGTAAGCCACTAACAACAATTACACCAGAACTTTCCACTTCAAACTACCATTTGACTGGACTATCAGCTAATGCATAGTAAAAAGCGATTTAGACCACTTTAAATATTCTTAGATTATTAATTTATTATTTGATAAATCACAGCTGACTAAGGTTTTAGGAACAAGCTTAGTTTAAGACTGAAGGACTAGCACTAGCATAGCAAGTTAAATTGCTTGAAAACCGTTCAATAGCGCTGTTACAAAATACATGTTATTTAATTTTTTAAACACTTGTCAATTTGTTTTGACAAGAAGAAAATATCCACTTGTATATATTTTAAAATGTTCAATTTTTTTTCAAATTTTACCACCAAAAAGTCTCCATATAAATGTAGAAGTGTATTGATTTATTGGCTAATACAAACGATTTTGTAAAATTAATGATTTACAATTATAATTTTACTGTCATCGGAAATACATTATCTGTGAATGTTTCAGCTTTCTAGGTTGTCAGGAAGTGGGTCAAATATAGATTACAAGATTTGTCCTTGACAAAAATCTGTCCTGAACAGACAAGTCAAGCTAATTAAAAGGGTAAAAAAATAGGTTGTGCCCATACACGGGTCCGGAAGCAATATGCGTTTAAGGTTTAAATGAATATAGTCTATGGGCTAACCCAAATTATCTAATATACTAAATAATTTAATGAACTAAATGTATAAATATTATTAAAATCGATATCAAGCATGACCTGTTGTGGTTTCTTAATAATAATCTAATCACCTTAGCTCTTCTAGATTCAATATAAGTTCCAAATTCGGTTGATGCAACTTATTTTATACTAAAAACATGCCTCGAATAATAGAATTTGAGGGGAAATAGTTGCACGTGAACAATCTTGTGAATGCCAAGCGATTGTAAAACAACAGAGAAGTAATATTCAAAATAAGTTTAATTTCGAAAGCTTTACCAAAATGGTTTACATTTTGCTAATACTTTATGCAGAAGAAGAACTGATCTAAATTCTTAGAAGAACCTGATCTAAATTCGCCCTCAATTTTTCTCATGCTTTTCGAAACTTTTCCATAAAGTCTGAAGTTTTAAGAATGTGAACAGTATTATTATTATTATTTTTAATCCTCTAACTTTAATATAAATGGAAATTTTTGCGTTGAATTAGGAACTTAACGTTATTTAGTAAGTAAAAGTAAACCTATTATTACTGCTTATTTCGCTCTGGAAATTCCAGGATTAAATTAAAAGTTTAATTGTGCTGGACTGAAATGTTAGTACATATTATTATTATACTGAGTATTTTTTAATAATTCAAAGTCCACGACTTGTTAAAAATTTATATAGACAATGCGAGTAACTCGAAAGTATACATACACACATATAATATATGTGTCTTATATAAATAATGTGTTATATATATATATAAAATTACTAATTTTATATATATATATATATATATATATATATATATATATATATATATATATGTATATATATATATATATATAGTAATTTTGAAGCTAAAGCTAAAGGTGTAAATAAATGTATGTTTGTGCGCACGTGGAAGTGAAATAAATAAGCGCAGAAGGTTAAGACTTGTATGGGACAAAAAATGGGCTAATTATGACCTACCGTACAAATTTAATTAAAATCGGGAGTGTAGTTTTTAAGATATGTTGGTTCGCAAAAAATTGACCGCCAGACAGACACGGAATGAAAAATTTTTCCTGATGTCTGAAACGGATTTCTGTCTTGGAATTTTTGAAATCGGAGAAACAAAATATTTTCGTTCTTCAGAACGATCACGTAGCTTCCGTTACCTACAGTAAGCTCGGAAGCAAAATTAAAATTTCTTATATTAGCTTATTATTTGAATTGTAAGTAATTTATTTCATTTTCTTGTATACAGTCATATTTAATATTTCACGTTTTTTGATAGTCTGAACCACTTTTCTAGATAGAAGTTTACTCTTGGTATTTATTTAAAGTTTTCAAGTTACTTAACACACTTTACACAAAATCAAAAATTAATACCATTTTAAAAGTTTAAGAACAAACAGGAGTTAATAATATGCATCCTAATAATTTAGGACCTGAAATTTGTGGAGAAAATAGAACTGTATGTATGATAAAAATAATAATTGGAAGCTTTACAGCCCTTAGAGACGGTATAGGACTGGCAAAGGGCTTTTACAACTACATAAATATACCTATTACGAATTTGTACATAATACGCATAAAAACATTTGGAATTTAAATTATTTTTACGATATATTTGAAAATTATAACATGTTCATAACAATCCATAAACATATGCTATACAATGTGATTTATTTAAATGAAATTTCAGTGATATTGTCAGTACTCAGTACCTATATTCTGAGATTGTGCAAAGTAGATGTGTTATCGAATCTACCCGAACGCACGAATCAGACTTACTTAAGTTGAATATAATACATACCCCGATTTGAGAGAGATAAACATTATTTTACTGTAAAAACAATAACATAAATTAGGTAGAAGAAAAAAATGTTTTGATTTTATCATATAATTTGTTTTCATTATTCCCTTGGACTAAATTATCTTTGTTTATGAACTCTACTGGCTCAAGTGTTATTGAGGTTATCATATTATTTAGAAGTTTTATATTTAAATTTATTAAATAAAATCGACTCTTTTTTTCAAAATGACTGAGATTGACTGAGGTCTTAAATTCTTATTAAAACAATATATTTTTCATATTTAAATTTAAAGTATATCTCATTCATTGCTATATTATCTGAAATTGATTTGTTTTCAATAAAGTGAATTGTTATAAACGAGACTGTATGGAAATGTATGTCCCATTTCCCCCCTTCCCGATTATCAGTTTCACATTGGTGTTTTTATTGTGTTCTACTTTTTTCTAATGCTGCCACGACTATTAGCATTTTTTTTTTTTTTTTTTTGTGTGTGGATTTTGATTTTATTGCATAATGTAATAATTCTTTAATATGTTTTTAAGTCTGGGATGATTTGAATAAAGTCTTTTTAAAGTTATTAAATAACCAGTTATTCTTAATATTTATTTATAGATTAATGACTTAATTGTCCCTTTTTTAGAGAATACCTTTTTAAGTGCAGTCTTTACGAAGAAATTCTTCGTTTCATAGTAATTAGTCACACATGTCGAAATCGACTCTTCTCATTAGCTTTACCTGATTGGTGATGCGAAGGGCCCTTACGGGATGAGGCGTAGGTTGCCTACCACAGAGTGCCACGAGCGTCTCTACACTGAGGTCGAAGAGCACTGGTGGCTAGAGTCCGCATCAGGTGTTTGTCAGGAAGTCGATAAGCTCGTCTCTAATAGCAGTCCGGTCGACGTCTTTAAGCGAAGAGTTACTGATGTTGTGCGAACACTTGACGCAGGGTTCCGGCGATGACCGTGACAGGCAGGTCCAGCGGCACGAGGAGTTGTCAGGTTGTGGCTGCCCACCCCCATTAGCTGGCACCGCTGCTGCGTTGTGAATGTCGTCCTTTGTGCTGGAGTCTGTAGCAGAGCGGGCCCGAGACAGGACCTCGTACTCCCGCTCCCCGGCTCTGCGTCCTCCATGGCATAGCCACCCTTGCACCGTCTCCTGCAAGATAACAAGTCCTGCTTACGTCATTAGACTTTAATTACAAAATAAATTCAAATAATCAATGTTTTTACTGCAATCAAGCGAGTAGCACAAGGGTTAGAAGAAATCTAGAATGAAACCTATTAGCTATCTAGAAATTGGTGGCTGAAAGACCCGTGGTTACATTCGTAAATTTATTTACTAGGCATCGCGTGGCTCTATCATTGAAGCGAGCGTAAAGTAATAAATATGTATTGAATATTGAAAAAATAGATAATCATGAATCATGATGAGTTGATAGATAATAGGTATAGTAGTAGTACAGCGGCTAGTAGTAGGGGAACCTCCCTGCATTCTTACTATTCCTCTAACCACACCATCTCCTTTTCAATTATTATAAAATGTATCTCTTTGCTACAACACAACTACTGCATGTATCAAATTGAAATTTTGCATGCCTGTTTCAATTGTGCATTAGATGTTGTATATGAAGTTTTATTAAAATCGTTACGTTAGAACGTAAGATATCGGTAAAAAGGTTGTTTTCTCTATTATAAACGTTTAGATCCGCTTTAATAGTTTTAGCGATCTTTATTAATTCATAGCGGTGTCGCTGTTGGTTTTACTAAAAAATGTTATGTGTAAAAAATGTTAGTCTCATCGAATAGGTGATGATAGAATTTTTTCCCGTCCTGAAATTCCAATTTTAAATTTGAAGCTCACGTTTACGCGAGCATTGCGCGCGAACTCTTGGACGGATCACGCTGTCCAACGAACTTAGCCTGAGTATTAGTAAAAGAAAGTTGTATACCAAATTTCAACTAAATCGGTCTACTTTTACTCAAGTTATCGTCGGACACGTAAACGTTACACACAAACAGACAGTCAGACAGACAGACAAGATGCATATTTCGTTGAATGTAAGAAGCTCGCTTACGCTCTCTTCAATTAATGAAAATTTAGTTACAAATCAAATAAGATGTAGCATAATATACTGCTATCTATATAATAAGAAGCAAGTGTGGTACAGAAATAGTTTATTCCACAAACAATAAGAGTGTAATCAGCAATAAACTTCGTAATTAGTAGTGTGATAATCAGTGAGACGGTAACCAACCTTAGGTAATCGACACCATAGTAAATAGTAATCTCCCAAGCACCATAGTAACCTCTTCATGTATAGTACTACTAATACATAGTAATGTATTAGTAGTACTACACGGAGAGGACGAACTAAATTTAGGCCAATTTACTAACCCCTTGGTAGAAAGTTCCTGCCACTTACACGTAATACCACTGTACAATGGACCACCAAAGTGAGCCATGTAAATCAGAGCATCAAAAGCGTGGGATCATACCCATGACCCCTGTATCGCTCTTGACTCACAGATATCAATCAGAGCCCCACGGCATAGATCCCCTTAGAAGAATCCCTTGACCTTGTTCTACCCTCGATGCATAGATGTTAGTCAGAGCATAGTGGTGCGGGAACGAACCCTCGATCTTGTGTCACCCTTGATTCATTGATAACCGATATAAACTAGGGACAAATGGGTTTAGGTCCATGAAGCTAAACCCATCATGACGCGGTAACCACTGGAAGAAAATTGAGTTTGGGAAATGTTGACGCTAAAAACGTAATATTGGCGGTAAAAATCAGAATACTAATAAAATGTTACATATCTTTGTAATCTACTCTTCAGTAGCTTTGATTTTATACTCCACTTGAAAATTAAAATAATTAATATAAAAATACCATTTTTAAAAACTGGTCTTATTTTCAATATTTTTTTTGGTTTCTGTATTCTTCATCTAAATTGTTTCCATGTCTAACATTTGGGGAAGATTGAAAGAAGGGAAGTGGTTCAAAATTGGGGTAATAGGTGTGCGATGAAATTTACAAAGCAAAGTAATATAAGACCAGTTAAAAATAAAAGATTTTGAGCTAACCACATTTATGTAAATTACGATGTGCATATTAAATTTTTAACTTCCCTAAGTTTTTGCTGTGTGATGAGACAAAATGTTGCACCAGTGTTTTAAATTTTAACTCTCAAGCTTGAACGGTTCGGGGGATAAATATGAACCAAAGCGCGACTGACGTACAGAAACGTTTCCCCAGCTTATAAGGGTTTCGAGGACGGCCTACCTACGCCTACTAACTAACCTAATAACTAACCCTTGGCATAATAATTAATCCATCTTTATAATTTATTATGTAGAACTAAAAATTTCACTGTATCAGAAATAACTCTTCTGAAAGATCTTTAAATATAAAAATAACTCAACACGATACATTTAATAACATTTTGGTTTTTTAATTGTTTTTTCGAAGAGATTTATTATATTTCTAAGAAACGGAGTAGAGATATTTTCCTACGTGTTACCCCGAATGCTTAAAGCATCATCATGGGAGGTAGTTTTATATACATAGTATCAAAACGAAGAACTGAATTTAAATTTTTATTTTTTTTGTTTAAAAAATTGCTACAAGCATATTACGTTAGCATAAAAATTAAATCTTTATATTTAGTTTTTTAATTCACCTCAAATCGCTTTAAGCATTCTTAGAGAAACGCGGAGAAATAATTTTCTAGTGGAAACCTAAAACGACCAACCATAAAAGTTAGTGGGGTATTTTAGGAGTTAAGACTGGATGTTTGGAAAATTACTGCACGAATATCATTTTAACAGACTAAAAAGGATTCTACCTTTTCATTATTAGTTTAAACGTATATCGACATGATGAAACATCGTGGTGGCTAGCCCTTTTTTACGTGTCCGTAAGCCAAACAAGGGCCAAAAGAGATTTACGGACCCGAGTGTCAGCCCGTCCGATTGCCTATCTGATAGTCTGGAAGTCGGTCCGTCTGTCTGCCACTCTGTCCGTTGGCTACCCTCTCGTAACTTCTACACGCAATAACATACAAGAATGAAATTATTTATTTCACTTTGTAGCGTTAATTTACTTAGTCAAAAAACGAAAAGGAAGTATAGTAAACAAATCAATTTATCACTTTTAACGTCTTTTCTTAGTCAAGATGGATATTCATCCTGAAACTTTATTTGTTGTCAATTTAGAATTTTTCCACATTAATGTCTTGGAAATCAATTTATTTATCGTCTAATACAATTCGTTTGGTAAAACGTATGATTGATTATTGAATTTTCATCGAATTTACATAATCTGTGCATTGTCACAGCATTTTTGGTAGGTAGTTAGTAAGTGGGATATATATATTGCAAGATTTTTCCCAGTAAAAAATGAAAGCTAATAAAAAGCATGTAATATTTGCATATTTTTGACTCACTCAAAACTGTAAAATAGCTCTAGCAGTGTGCATCTCTGTAATAGGTCTATCATAAAACGAAACCCTTAAGGCCCGGTCAGATAGGAAGCTAACTGTCCGCGGCAGACTTTGTGGACTGTAATAATGCATCATCCTGATTAAGAAGAAGGAAGCTGTCCGCGACGGACAGATTATTGTCCCCTGCGGATTCTGTAATGTAATATTGCATTACATGTAAACTGGTCAAACTGGCTTTCCTCGACGGCCAGATCCGGTGCCCCGCGGAAAGATTTGAAGTAGTTTGTATTTTCCAATGAGTTCGCGTCGGACTAAAAGCAACATCACCGATGAATCTACTGATCAATTGATATAAGCTTATATTTTTATTTGTTTACGAAATTTGTAATTTAAAAAATCCATCACGATACATTTAACTCCACATTCTATTGCACAGTATTGATGTTTTATTCTCATCTCATGAAATGAAACCTTTATTATTAACTCAATTTTTGTTTAAAGTAATACAGGTTTTTGACTTGGACCACTAGTCTAGTGGCCCTTCTGGACTCACGTTGATTAGGGTTGGCTGAGTACACGTGTGGAAAGCCCATATAATTTCAATAACGCGATCGTGGTATAGTCCTGAGTAAAAGGGGTCTTAAAAATTATTTTAATATACTTAATTGTTCATAACACTATTTCACCATATTCTTTACACTTCTACAACACAAACAATTCTCGTATACAAATCCCTTTTCTTTAATATGGAGGTCTGCTTTATTCAAATGTCGGAATCCGCAAAACCTTCCGATAACGGACTCATTCCTTTCAGTATAAAATATTTTCTATACACAGGAAGAAATGTCTATTCTTCTTATTAAATTCCAATATTCACACTTTTATATCTCCATACATCCTTATATCACTCAACTTTTCAAATTCACCAGCAGGATGTTCTACGCCTTGTTGCTCAAATTCCAGCTTTTCATAAAGCTTTCATTATCTAATTTTAAGATCGATCTACGGTCGACATTTCTTTCTTTTTTAACTTTCTCTCTCAGCATTCTGGCTGAACTTTATCTTTCCGGTAACTTTGCATCACCGTATTTGATTAAAAACCAAAAAGAAAAAATAAATGACCGTAAATTCTCTACCGAAATAAGAAAAACGTAAATGACGAATTCTATAACTAATCTAGCCCAACTTGCAGTTGGACCGTAAAAATGCTCTGGCATTTGCAGGGAGGATTCAAGTAAATGTGTGTAAATATATATGTATGTATATATATATATATATATATATATATATATATATATATATATATATATATATATATATATATATATATATATATCACAGTTGAGGAATTTTAATATGATAACATAGTCTTTATAATTACACGCATGTGAAAGGGATAGTTACAAACCTGAAGAAGCCCGAAGTTGTAGGGTGAAATATAGCTTTTGAAAAAGGGAGAATGGGTTTAGTTTAAAATTAATTTTGAGTAAATTTGGATTCATTTAAATGATAACATCATTCAAATGAAACATTATATTGAATATTTTTTCTGACAAAAATTTAATTTTGCAATATTATTCTAATAAAATTTTGAGCGAAATTATTTCTAATATTTCACTAATAAATAAAATTGGTTTAAATGTCAAACATACATATATATAACACATACTCGTATACATACATAAAACATATAAAAATGAAGAAGCTATGTGCCACGTTTATTGATGAATATATTAAAAAGTGTTTACAAATGTAAAATTTTTCTCTTAAAAAAAACTTTTTTTTTTAATACAAACGAATGAAATCACGTATAATAATCAAACTTGTGTATTTCTCAGATCGGTGTCTGTCCACTATATTACACTTGAAATCACAATGATACTTGAGTCCCTGAACGAAAACTTTGTTATAATAAAGTAAGTTATTTTCACCTCATACCACTATTTCCATACTTAACCTTCAGAATACGAAATATTTCACAATCTCTTCATCTGCCCACAAGATCCTGTTGTAACAGAACACGTGTAATTTGTAAAAATATACCTCGGAAATTATTCCTTAAAAAAATATGTGTGTCATTGAATTATTTTCTTGAATAATGTTTTGTTGTTAATGGATCCATTCTTGTGATACGTCATACAATATCAGTCTAAGACTTATTTAGCCACATCTTAGCGTAATTTTAATTAATAAATATCAAATGCGTAGTGTCAACTGTATGCCTCATCTGTTAATAAAAGAAAATGGGAGGTTAGAGAAATGTTTCCTCTTGAATTTCATTAGAGTAAATACTGAGCTTATCGGTCTTTGCCTAGCTTATTTCAACACAAAGTATATGATTACCTACATGCTAAATCATACAGTCAAACCTAGTTTAAATAAATTTATGTTATTTCATGAATGTTTAATTACATTTTAATTACTCTACAGAAACTAGCTTGTATTAAATCTGTAAAAATGAATTAATTTATTAAAATATTATATTTAATTAATTTTAAAATAAAGTATAAATTTCCACAAATCCAAAAACGTACTACATATTATCGCTAAAATATTCATGTTTGTATTTATAAAGCCAGAACTCATATTAATTAAAATTTTCCTTTATGACAAGCTGTAAAGTTAGTATCTTCAAAATTAACACGAGTGGTATTGAGTAATTAAATCAATAAAATAAATATTTATTGTCCAACATAAAGCCCAGGCGTACATTAAAGCTCTACCGCCCTTTGAGGTTAGAAAAATCATTAAAATGAAAATTTTATTAGTTCTAAGCAAGATATCAAATATCTAAGTACAGGCTTCATTCCTAATTTTAATTCTGCACAATTTGAGCCCTATTTCAACTCCCTACTACAATAAATACTACAACTTTTTCAATACGAGTTTTATCGTTGTATTGAAATGGCGCCTGTACTATTTATCATAGCAAGTTGAAATAGGGCTCAAATTGTGCAGAATTAAAATTGGGAATGAAACCTGTACTTACATTTTTTATATCTTGCTTAGAACTAAAATAATTTTAATTTTACTGTTTTTTCTAACCTCAAAGGGCGGTAGAGCCTTAAGACGCGGGAAAAAAGACGAAGAAATAAACCATGGTATGTGAATTGAGACGTAAAACAAGACAGGACAGTACTGCGCCACACGAGGCTTGCCCGACACTAGTGGACAGACAGAAACTGAGTGACATGTTCTACTCGTGCGGGGCAGTTATAAGGCTTGGGCTGGCCACGTTTGGCGTAGTACTGCCCTGTTCTGCTGCGTCTCAATTCGCGCGTTGTCGTATATTTCTGTGATTCACAAAAACTATCCAGTCCTGCGATGCCTGCGTCTCAATGTATGCCTGGCTTAAATGTCAGTGAAGAGATTTATTGTCTACTTTTCTCAACTTTATGTTGGTTGCTAAACGACCTAGTATGAATGAATAGTAGTTTTGAATTCTGGTGGTTGGACAGCTGTGATGTCCAATGGCTGGACGACCTAGTGTGATTGAATTACTTATGTGATGACCGGTGGCTGGCCTAGTTTATGAATGAATAGTTGTTTTAAAGACTAGTGGCTAGCATAATAGTGTGCAGTTTAGTTGAAAATGAATGTCATTGATCAACAACAATGTCGAATATTAGCTACAGGAGACATTAACTTGTCATATCAACAAGTAATTATTGCATCCACTTGTGGCAAGACTATTATTTATTTTATCACTTTTAAAACCAGTCTCTTTTGCCAAAACGAATCCCGAGCGCGCTCTTATTTAAATTTTAATCCATGCATCTTCTTCACCGTCTTTTGACGGTGTGTTGCCAAACCCGCGTTACATGAAGTATTGCCACTTTTTTTCATTTATAAATTATAAGTAAAATATAGTATTTCAAAAAATTGTTTTTACCAACTTAAGATCTACTAAAATCCTAGAGCAAACAACGGAGTTGCTCCAGAAACTAGTAAAGACATAATTTAGTTGTACTTTTTAACTAAAATACACAATCACTAAATAAGAATGTGTTGCTGTATTTTATATATATTCATTTAATTACACCAGTTTCCATAGAAATGTATTGTTATTATCAAATATATATGTATAATATATTGACTCTCGCAGTCATGTGTGAGAATCTGATATGATTATTATATTGAGTAATCGTAATGAAACATTATAAAACGGCATCATAAAGTCACTGATGGTTTACATACATATTCCTCATTTCCTCCAGTAAATTACACTGAAAATTTCTCTCTCACTTTTATTAGTTGCCTCCTACATAAAAAGCTTTTATATCTATTTTATGCAACAGAATGTCTCTGATAGATGACGCACATATTCTTCATTTCCTCCAGTAAATTACTCTGAAAATTTTTATTCACGTTTTTATTAGTTATTACGTACTTTAAAAGCTTTTCGATCCATTTTATAGCTCAATTGAAAAGTGGAACTCGCAGAGAGAAATATACATTGTATAATGGTGCATAAACTAATAGTGAAGAACTGCTCGTTTTATAGGTTTGAGTTTTCAATTAGAAATAATAAAAATGGTGGTTTGTTTTATAATTATGACTTGAGAGGTAAGTAGACAGTAACACAACAATATTGACACCACAATTTTGTATTAAAATTCGCATATAATATCATCTTCATTTGTCGAGTCCTATAGAAAGGTCGAAACGCTTTTGTGAAATATAAAATTGTGGTGAGTACAGTTGAGTAACTTTCTACTAACCTCTCAAGTCATAATTATGAAGTAGAACCACAAAAACAACCAATCATTTGTAGTTGGCTTTGTTATTGCTGAGCTTTTTATTTTGGATCGATAAGCTTTTTTTACTCAGTCCCAATACCACAACCTCAGTGGTTTTAAACCCTATTGAGCCGTAAAATAATAATTGCTGCTATGTTTTCGTATAAATCGACATTTTACTTCGTCAATAAAATAATTTAAATATTGCCAATCAATATATAACTAACATGAATCGAAATATAATATTTACAAAATAAGGTTTCAAGTTTGGATCTTTAGTTTATACAACTTACTCATAAAGGAAATAAATTGAAGCTGAAACTTGACGTAGTATAGTTAAAAACCACTCGCTATAAAGAATCTGCTACTTTGAGATCTTTAGAAAATTCTTTGATTGATTTTTCCCTCCAAGTGATTAATGTTATTGTTGACAATTTGTTGACATATATTTTTATTATATTATTTATTACCAAATATAAAGGGCCCTACACACGATCTGACCATGTCGGCCCGACCAAGTCGGGTCCCGATCTGGTCGGTCGTAGACTCGGCTTCACACGTTCCAGACTTTGTCAGTTGCCACTGTTCGAACACTTTAAAAATTCCCCGCTTAAACAAACCAAATCGTAAATAATGATAGGCCTGAACTGTCAAAACCAGCTGTCAAATCAACTTATCCGAAGACAGCGCTACACACGGCCCGATCTTTTCTGTTGCTTGCTCGACCTAGGGTGGTCGGGTGGCAGTGCCCACCCGACACCCTGCTAGTATTAACACAGCTCGTGGTTGAAAATGGAAAATAATGCATGTTTATAAACTAAATTCCTCTATAAGCTCTACTTTTTTAAGATAATGAGTACTTGTTGGAATAGGTTCTTTATGAATATATTATAGAAAACGTGTTGTTCTGGATTTCCATGAACTGAATAAGGATTCGTCGAATGTATGATTATGTGAGAGTGAATAGGTCCTGTATGAAGTTGAATTAATCGAGAAGGGGGGAATTCTATGTGTAGAAAGGAGTGTCAGGGATTTTTTTTTTTTTATGTTTTTCAATATTTCGTACCAAAGGGAAATTGAATTGAATTCGGTTAACAACCGACAATTTAATTCAGGACTCAATCGTTTTTGAATTTCAAGTAATTCAATCATTTCCTTCGTATTCTTATTACGAAATAATTGCTCTATTGTGTTTGAAGTAGCTAGCTATCATGTTTTTTTTATTGAGTTGAATATATTATTTTAAAAACATTGTTATTTTTGTGAAGTTTTGTCTTACATATTAATTTTGAATTTTAGTTAAAAATGATATACTGTAGCATATAATAACGAGAGGCCAGGGTAGCTGTTATAGCAGAATAATTATCCTTTAATCATTTAAGTTCAGCAACATCGGGCGTGGTCACTCCATAGATGGGTGACCGCTAGATCTGGATCCATTTCTTAGGCCAGGCCCTCCGCTCGATGTCCTCCCAGCACCCAGCACTGCTTAAATAAATGGGGAGCGACTCACTAGAGATAGCGCCAGCAAGTTTTGGTCTGTAACACTATGGTTGGCAATTTCGTAGACGTTCAATAAAACGAATTGCTGATCCCAGAGTGTTGAAGACGTGGCTTGCCGTCCAACACTTCATTTATGAGTAAAGGTTTCTGTTGTCTTGAATCATTCCAGTATTGGATTAGGATTGTTACAAGGTTAATCCTGGTTCGTTCAAAGGACCCACATAAGTTGCTTTAGGTCTTCGGGCGTAAAAGCCCTCCGGAATTTAATAAATAAAACAAAACAATAACCATAATAACATCCTACCTATTATCTTCTAACCCATACTCTGCTGAGCAATATATAATATCACCTAATACATATAGCTATATTACCTAATATCTATCTTTAATTTTCCTTTAGACCAAAAATCAACTAATTTAAACACTACAAGGAAACAACTACTCTACTTAATACTAATATCTATCTATTATTGTCTTTTTGAGGCCTCCTCTGAACTTGGAAAACTGAAACTTGGCACACTTATAGTCTAGGACCTAGGGCATAATGAAGAATCTAATAGTCTGTTTTTTCCTTTGGAGAGGACTCCCAAAAAAATAATAAAAATCGATGGAGTATTGCAGATGAAACTTAGTACAAAGGTGGAAAATGTAATGTGAAGATGAATTTTGGTGAAAATTCAGCACTGAGATTTAAAATAATAGCCATTTTGTCTGGCTTTCATAAAATCTTTTACCCAATTCTTCTTTTGAATTAGTTCACAGGCGAGACCGGGCAGACAAGCTATTATTCACAACTACCTATACATTACTTTTAACACCTGTAACATGTACTGGTGTAGAATAATACTTTATAAACATTAAATTTAACATATGCTTATGTAGAACAAAATAAAATATACAACAGAACAATATATGACTTACATTTAACCTGTAACGTTCAAGAATAACCTATAAATTCCCTACAGCCTTCATCTTAATGTACAAGTACAACTTGTAACATTACCTTAAAGAACTAACTGTACGTAATAATAGCAATAAAACAAATTGAATTACATAAATATAATAATAATAGTTAAATGATAAAAATAATTATAATGATTTACATTTGCATCTAGATTTTTGATGATAAAAAAAATTGATTTTAGAGTAATTTAAATATTTAAATAAATAATATGAATTTTCAGTTAGGTTAAATCAATTTGATAATCTATTCAGCCGTCTAGTATTTAAGGATTATTGTTGTAGAGTATTTTACGCTTAAGGACTAGGATTAACTAGGGCGTATTTGAGTTAAGGATATCAATTATTATTTTTATATATTTTTTTTACATCTTGATTGACAGAAACGACTATTAATGAAGATTCACAATTGCATCGATTGTATTGGAATTAAATCTAGATACGATTAAGAGAAGTTTATTAAAAAGAATAAATATGACAGGTCAAGATTTTCCGGTGAATTTCCGCGTCACGAAGGGTTTGAAGTCCAACGTTTTGCTTCCACTTCTGGGAGCATCTGCAGGAGTGGAGTGCATTCGTGATATTAACTTGAAGCAACAACTAACTAAGTAATAAACTGAATTTATCTAGTTGGTTTTGATGACAGCGTAATGCACAACACCATTGAAGATGATTTCACTAGTGAAAGTGAATCTTGGGACTTTAAACCCTTCGTGACGCAGAAATACCCGCAAAACTTCAATAGGAGTATTTAAAATACAAGCGTGTTTATCTAGAATTTTAGTTGTTTTTTCCTGTTATGTGATTGCATCGAATATGCAACTTTTTTATTGACTGTCCTACAATTTAGTTTTTATAATTAATCGAGAGACATAATGAGAATAAATTTTGATAATAATAATGAAAGAGCACGAGTTCTAAATAGATAGTTAATTGATACGTCGTAAAATGCGTTAGGTATTTTGCGTTTGCTTAAAAATACAACGACCATGTGAAAGATTACCTTAAACGCCATCCTGAACTTGTGTGACATGATATGATAGAGAATAGGGTTTATAGTAGTCGATAGGTAGTAAAGAATCCCGGATAAGTAGGTGACAGCTTCGAAGACCTTGACAGCGAACTTTGACCGAAGCCGTTCGGTAAGATATATCGCCATGAGACGCTGAACGTGGAATGGTGCCCAACAGATAAAAAAAGCAACCACAACAGCAACTGAAACAAAAAAATATTTCACATGATAAGAAGATAAATTATAGGCACAATAAGCAAGATTTAAGATTATGGGGTCGATGAGGCTAAAAAGACTGGTTTGATACAATGAAAAAAAAATGTCGGTTCGATCTGCCCTATTATAAAGTTCTATTCCACGGACATTTAATCCAATTTACTTACAAATAATAATTTCCCTTCCAATTATTATTGTCTAAAATCTTCTTAAGATCACTGATTTGGATCTTTTAAATTTTCATTTTATATAATAAATAATAGAATAAATGTATACAAAGAGAATATAATAAAGGGAAGGGTATGTAAAATAATTAATATAAAAATGCCATTTTTAAAAATTGGTCTTATTTCAACTATTTTTTTCTTTGGTTTCTGTATTCTTCACCTAAATTGTTCCATGTGCAAAATTTGGGGAAGATTGAAAGATGGGAAGGGTTCAAAATTAGGGTAATAGATGTAGGATGAAACTTAAAAAGCAAAGTAATAAAAGACCAGTTTTTTTTTGTTTTCTCCATTCTTCACCTAAATTGTTTCCATGTGCAATATTTGGGGTAGATTGAAAGAAAGTGATTTAGAATTGGGGTAATAGGTGTGCGATGAAACTTTTTGCTGCGATGAAAAGTGCGTTGCTGTGTTTTGTGCGATGAAAAGTTTTTGCTGTGACGAGACAAAAAGTTGCACCAGTGTTTTAAATTTTAACTCTCTAGCTTGAACGGTTCGGGAGATAAATATGAACCAAAGTACGACTGACGTGCAGAAACGTGCTAGGGTAACCAGTAATAATAATAAAAATAAGAAGAACAAGTTGAAGGGAGCCGGCGTAGCCAAAAGGCTTTAGGTACTCGCAATTCACAAAAACAAAACGTTTTCACATAATCTCAAGACGGATGTATGTTTTCTTTAATTTTGCCGTAGAGAAAAAAATTTGAATGCGTAAAAATTAAATGTTTTCATGGAAATAGCTTTTAATGTCCTCTGAGCCCAAAAAGTGTTTTTTATTTATTACTTTTTTTTTATATTTTAAATGTCTGTCTGTTGTCTGGTTTCTATGCAGAAGCGTGGAGCCAAAAGTACCGAACCGATTTCAATGAAATTTGGGCAACATATTCAGAAATACATCTCACCTCCCATATAATTGTTACAATACTGCATACAACTTATAAACGCATACAATGTTTCTAAAAAATCACAGGGACGTTGTTGCATCCAATTACTTTTTAGGGTTTCGTAGGTTATTCTTATTGATATCAATAACAATTACCTAAATAACCTTCTTAATATTTTCATCATAATAACATGAATGTAATACCCACTTAAAATTTAAAAAAATAAAAAAATTTGTGCATAGCGAATATGAGCACACAAAATTTGCAATTTATAAGAAGTAGGACCATTGTTGTCCGGGGGATACAAAGAGTACTATCGGTCATGACGACATGGTTACTTAAATTTTTTCTTGAAATTTTCATCGACCTAATGTATTATTATGAATTATTACAAAAGTTAGGACTAGCCGGTGGCAAATTTTGTTTTTGAAAGTTGGTGCAAAAAACGCAATAAATGCTCTATACTCATAAAAATGTTATATATATATATATATATATATATATATATATATATATATATATATATATATATATATATATATATATATACACAATTTGTGAGAGACACCAAGGGGTGTGCCACGCAAGCGTGACAGATAGGAACAGTTCCAACATCAGACATTGCGTCATTAAGATGTTGGCTCGGCATTACGCTACGTCCTGCATCGTTTCGTCGCGTCCGACTCATCAGGGGCCCGACGATGCCCACTTAACTCTGGACCTATACTAGATCAAGAAGATCAGATATAGGACTTATCAGAGACGAGCGTGCTCTCATACCGCCATTCTTGCTTGGCTGGCAAAACACATCAGCACTGTAATACCGTGTTTTTGCACCCTGTGTGTCTATTGCAGTATCTTAAAGAAATTATAAAGAATAATTTTTTCTTGTATAGTCGAAATTTGGACCGGTTTACTCTTGTACGATTTTAGGAAATTGTACTTTCTGGGTACAGGGTACATTTTGAACAAAAAGTTATACTATAAATCTTCATTTAAGAACAAGCAGAAAATTTTATGAAGAGTGACTTTTCTTCGAAAATTGAAATTTTTTTTAATTTACACGTATGTATAGGCAACTCAATCCGTGGACATACTGATATATATATGTATGTATATTTAAAAAATTGTATTGATCTCGTCACATTTGTGCAAATTTCACAGGAGTAAATTAAATTTGTTCACTATACTTGTCCTACATGTGTATCGAAAAGTTGTGCCACTATTTTAAATTTCAATTCTGTAGTTGGAACGGTTTGGGAAATATAAACCAAAGTGCAACGGACGAACAGACGCATCACCCTCGGCATTAGGGTTTCAAGGATGGCCTACGAAACCCTAAAAAAAGAGTCTAATAACGATTACTCTCAAATTTAGAGACACCAATAAAGTGATAACTTGATTCGATGAAAAACAGAAGTTAATTCGTTAGGTTTACGAAGAAAAGTCATTTAAACTTTCTCTTTTATCCCTTAAGTCTACTTATTAAACCCTTTTTATTTTTATGTATAAAATGAAAAGCTGGGAGATTTACTTTCAAACTTTGACGTTTTATTTAATTTTTTTAGTTACTTTGCTTGTTTTCAATTCAGCTTTTAGCTTGTTTTAAGTAGGACTGAACAATTGAGATAATTCAAATCTAGCTGATGTAAAGGGAATCGTAAAACCATTATTCGCTTATAATTTACATAAAATTATATTTTTTCCCCTCTACTGATAAAAAGAGTTTTCTTTTCACGGTTGTAATTAGTTTCTGTATAATTGATACCTTGTTTGTGATTATTAGTTCATTGTTATTTTATCGCTTTTTTTTTAATAGTTTATACTTTACAACCTTTGACCTGGAAGGTTAGAGTTCAATGTAAAGATGGATCCACAATAGTATCCGATCCGCCTATCATGATAGCGACCTTATTTCTGTATCAGATACCTTTTTAAATACCTATTTGTCTAATTGATACTCGAAACAGATACTGGAATAGCATTTCTTAATGCTTACCTAAACCAACGGTAATAGGTAAACGAATTCAGTGGGATACATACGGGTAACATTTTTTGTATTTTCCACTGACTGATTGAATTAATTTAAATCGCGTAATATATTTTCACCTTTTTGAAGAAAAAACATATCCTCCCCGACCCTGTCTGTCTGTCCCGACTGACTATCGCAGTGGTGTAATGCATATAAATGTTGTACGCAGCAGCCAACTGCAGTTCGATGTATGCGAGCCATTATGTACTAATAATACAGGATTTAGAAAGAAACCCTTATAGTTTCGTTCCTGCTGTGTCTGTCTGTCACTCTGTACGGTTCCAATAAATTTTTAATCTAAAGATACGAAAACATGAAACTTTCCAGTATTAAAGATCGTTTTGACGCGCACACAGGAAAAATATAGGGAACTCAAAATTATCTACTGTTCAAGTCACACGAAAAAAAAAAAAAAAAAATTCACCATTTTGAGTGGGGAATCAAATGAAGAGTATTGAAGAGTAAATTACAAAAATATATAACCCTTGTGGATAGTGTTTAATTTTCCGCCCTATTTTGTCAAAGAACATCAAAATTTTGCGTGTCCCCCCCCCCCCACAAAAAAACAACTATATTTCTGCTGTTACTAAAAATATAAAAAAATATGTAAAATGAGAGGTCTGCTGGGCCATAGAAGAAATAAGAATACCAATGGATGTGATTAACTGGGAATCCAATATGTTTCCAAACGCACCTCTAGATAGCTAAAATAAAAATCCTCAATACTAATCAAATGTTTATGAAAAGAATGACTTCCCAGAAGCTGAGATAAAAAAAACACAAGGAAGTACTTGCGCCCAAGTACTTTTTAGGGTTTCGTAGATGAAGCATACCCGTTATATAATTATTATTTTTCCTCTTCGACCTCAATGGAATTCCTGGTTCTCAGTCCCTGGTTCGATCCCCCGGGGGGTTAGAGGTGGTTCAATATTTTTTATCGGTAATAACGACAAGATAAATTAAATTTTTTTTCAAAAAATTCTCATCGCCCCACCTTAATAACCATGAATAATTTCAAAATTTTAGGACCAGCCATTACATAGCGGTTGGTGGATGGGGGAATTGTTTTGGGTATATTTTGACTTATAAAACCAATAAAGAATGAAAAAATTTAAAAAAAGCATATATATATATTTGTATCCTACTCTTCAGCAGCTTTCATTTGATACCCCACTCAAAAGTTTAAAAAAATTAAATTTTGTGTGCACTTTACATTTTCCGCACAAAATCAACATTTTGTCAACATTTCAACTTTTTAGGACCTGTCGTTATATAGTAGTAGGGGGGGGGGGGGGATTTTTAGCTGAAATTTTGGCGCTAAAAACACAAGTTTGGCGGTAAAAAGCACAGTAATCTCAATCATATATATATTTGTATTGTATTGGCATAAGTTTTGAGAAGTATCTACAAATCCCTAAAAAAAAACCTTTTTCTAACATTTTACCGATAATTGGGTCTCGTTTGAGTAAATTTTGAAGATCCAGTTTATTAGGTTTTTGAAGTTTTCCTCTTGAAACTTTAGTAAGTAACTTAAAGTTAAGTTCTAATAAATAATAAGTAATTCAACTTTAAAGGAGTACTTATCTTGTGCATAAATGATAACAAAAAGGTTTTAATAGATATACCTATGATTTTTTGTTGCTTTCAAATTTGAAAAAAATTGGATAACATTTTTAATTAATTGGATAAAATTAATTAATTTGTAGGAATTCTGACACATCGAATCTGATATGTCAATATTCCTAGCGAGGATCTGAAATTTCTTTAATTTTCTACATCTCTCCATTCTGTCCGTCCGTACTTTTTGTAGTCTCCATAACATTTAAACTGAGCCATCAATTCAAAACATGTTTTGGTTAATCCCAGAAATATGAGGCTAAAAGAAAATTTGTGATGGAACACGCCTTATTATATATCGTTAAAAACCGGCGGAATGGCCTCCAAAGTGACATTTTGTTGTCACCTCACCCTCCATTTTAACCGTGACTCAGGATAATAGAATTATCGAAACTACACTGTTTCTGTAGATGGTAGGTTCATCTTTACAAAAATATGATAATTTCAATGCTTCAGGCTTACTGAAGGTAGAGTAAGCATTGTGTTAATTTCGAAGAACGAATTATAGTCTCCAAATTCCAAAATTCCTTACCGGAACTTCGTTTTAGACATCAGAGAACATGTTTGGTCTCTTGTCTGTATATCAACATTTAAACCCCTTTCGGTACGGAGGTAGAAATCAAAAGTGGACTTCCACTGACGGGGCCGTATTTTCAGACCGGCCTTCCCCAGCCTGAGTCGTTTCAACTCTCACACAAAACTATCCATTCTTCAACGCTTTCACACTATTTATTTTATATCTCCTACATTTTATATCTCCTACATTTTTTATCATATTAGGATAATTCTTGTTATATTACTTTTTTACATTCATCTATAATTTCAGATGTTAATTTAATAATTTGTAATTCTATATATACATATAAAAATTAAAAGTAATGTACATTTTATGAATAACTGGTATTTTTTTTATATATAAATAACTTTTTATCATTTTTTTTTATTATTTTTGACATATTTCATATTATACAATACATTGATATTTTTTCTTAAACATTTCAATAATAATGAAACACTATTAAAAAAATAAATCGTAAAAAGTTTGTAGGGTGTGTACAGGGCCAGATACAGACTGAAGTGTGAAAGGAAAATAAAAAGGAAGAGTACAAGTGAGAGGTAAAAGAATTTTCTATATGAAACCTTTTTCTAACAATAAATTATTGTATAAAAGAAAGAAATATTGTATAAAAATTAAGCTAAGTTTTTAAAAGACAAATATTATTTCGGAGAAAAAGAAAAAAAAAAGGCATTATAAAAAGGGAAACCCCTCCAAGGATGAACGTAAGAAGGTACAATAGACTTTGACCTTCGCTGACCTTATTTGGCCTTAAAAAAATATTACGCGGTGCCGGTTCAAGTAATATGAGTCACCCGCCCTGCTAGAGTTGCAACCCCTTTCATTTTATTCTATCACAGAAATATTAACCCCAGTGACACCTAGTGAGCCTATTATTTACCATTGTACATCATTCTAGTTCCGATAGATGGCGTTAGAAGTCACGTGCGACGTCCAGGAAGGCTTCAATTTGAAAACATACATAAGAAAACCTCAAAACGTCTATAGACGTATGTAGGCTGTGGAAGGCACTTTTTGATTACGTCCATAGACGTTTACAGTCTAATTAAGGCACTTACTAATTACGTCCATAGACGTCTACAGTACCGAAAGGGTTAAGCTAACTACTATATTATATTAAAACCAGTTTTATATACTTATAGATTTGAATGAAACTTGGATGGTATGTACAAATAATTAGCCCACTCTTGATCCTATATTAATTTAAACCGTCTGCGTACACTTAGTAATGAATATAAATAATTGTGACCACAGGTAATCAAAACAGCTCCAAACACCCACACTTTTATTTTAAATTTGATCCCAATATTAAGACGTGAGTATGCTACTACTATTACTATTAAGCTGTGTTAATGTTCGGATATTTGTCGCACTTCACTTTAGTATTTTATGTTTAATTTATCTTATTCCATTTAATATTTTTCACTTTAATATATATATATATATATATATATATATATATATATATATTTATAAATATATATACAAATTGATAAATTCTAGGTGGAAACAATTCATTGATGTAGTCTATTTCATGATATATTCTTTAATGTTTAATATAGCTGAATGAATAAGAAACAAAATAAAACATAGCTTGAATAAAATATAAATTCCAAAAATTTAGTTAAAAACAGAATTCTTTCATGTAAGAGAAAATCGTGGATAATTTTGAAAACATGTAAGAAAGAGGAAACTATAAATTAAACAATGCAGTGTGATTAGAGAATGCTATAAAGAACCTTAGGGGAAGTGATTATTGTGCTTTAGTCTACTGTTATATTTCTGAAAGGTCTAAAATGAATCAAGAGCAAAAAATCACAATTTTTTCGTCTCCTATACTTAATAAATTTAACTATAAGAAAATTCAAATAACTATTTATTTCGAAAAGGGATAATAAAGAATATTTCATGCAAAAGAATTTACTTATAAAGTTATTTTAATCCTTTTAAAACAGCTAGAAGAACTATTTCTTAGGTGCCCTTAGGCGATCAATAATATTGATTAACAACCTTATTTCTTCAAATGGTTTGGGGGGATCGCTTTAAAATACTTAAAACATCTTTGAAGATAAAGGAATAAAAACCACATCGAGGAACACTAGAGAAAGTAAAAGAAATCGAAGTGATCTGCAGTTACCATTTCATTATAAACTAAAGAGCAAATGTTACTAAACTAAATAACTATATAAAGTTTATAATAACCATCATAACTTCTTTCAGACGTCATGACTCACCACAGAGTATAATAGAAATAAATACTTCATCACATAGTAATTTCTTATTTTTCCAACTCGTTAATTGGGTCGATTTAATGGTAATAATTACATCAAACATTATGCGTTCGTGACAATCATTGAAATTCACAGTTGTCCCTGCCGATTTCGCTGATTACCCGTGGAATTTCCCTCGGAAGATTTTTTTTCAACAAGTGACACACTTAGATCAAATTTCATCAGGAACCTCCTTATTGTTGATGCAGCAGGGACATGGTAACGTCCAAAAAGAGGGCAAAGTTTCCAAATGGTCTTTGCATAGCTTCATCCGTTTTTGTACTAAGTTTTTAGGATCTTGCTTCAGGGTTTTCATGGCACTAACTTAACTAATCGAAGCAATAACAGAATGCGAAAACGATAATGGCAGTGCTACCAACCTTAAAAAATGTAATTTAAACAACTGTCCTTTTTGAATGCTCCTACATATACAAGATTGATTTGCTTCTCTAGGGAGTATGCTATATTATTATTTGATTATTTTTAATTTGATGGGTTTTTAAACTACCATTAAGAAACATTAAAAATATTTTTCAACGATAGAGAGTTTCTTAGCCCCCCCTCCCCTCCCCTTATTTTTATTCCCCCTCCTTGAATAAAATAATTTACTAAGTACTAAATGTTTCCGACTACTGAAGAATCATTTTAAAATTTATCTTCCCAGGAAGCAGAGAATTTTCCTTCTATATTAATGTTACCCCCTCCCCATCCCCCGGTTTTCTTATCGCATCCCTGGTTTGAGGTTGGGATTATCTTTTATTAATGTATGCTTACATCCAAAAAAGAAGAATTTTCCCAAGTAATACCTTCCTAACTCGAAGATCAGTCTAGGCTGAATTTTATCCCTCTTGGGAATAAAATTAAACTCTCAATTTGGTAGACAGCTATACTAGTATTGAAGCAAGCGTTTGGTATAATCAATGCGTATTGGATATTGAAAAAATAGATCATGATGAGTTGATAGTTATATAGTATTATTGTAGTGGAGACTCTAGAAGTGAGGAAGCCACCCTTCACTCTTACTATTTCACTCACCAGACATCTCCTTTTCAACGGAGCTATCCCGACTCCTCCCCGAGGATCACCCGATTGATCCCCACTGATAATCTCTTGAAAATCACACAGCCCAATTCCTCCCCGAGTGAAAAAAGGTCACAGCCCGATTCCTCCCCAATACCTGGATTAACAAAAGTCCAATAAATACATTTTATGTTTATGTATTTGATTATATTGCTTCCGAGCTTACCGAAGGTAACGGAAGCTATGTGATCGTTTCGAAGAACGAAAATATTTTAGGTCTCCGATTTCAAAAATTCCAAGACAGAAATCCGTTTCAGACATCAGGGAACATTTTTGGTTCCGTGTCTGTCTGTCGGTCTGTCGGTCCGTCGGTCTGTCGGTCTGTCGGTCTGTCGTTCGATTTTTGCGAACCAACATATTTTAAAAACTACACGTCCGATTTTAATGAAATTAAGATGGTAGGTCATAATTAGCCCATTGTTGGTCCCATATAAGTTTCAACCTTCTGCGCTTATTTCTTTCTCTTCCACAGGCGCACAAACATACATCTATTTACACCTATAGCTTCAAAAGTACTTATCTGATTTCTATGAAACTTTTACAGTTTATCGAAAGTAACCCGCAGATATCTCAAGATTAATTTGAACCGTCTGCGCTCTTTAACTTTTCCTAAATTGATACTTTAATTCATGTAAAAAATTAAAACAATTTTGACAGATTGAAAAAACGGGGAAACAATTAAACAAATTAGACAACAATGGCTTGTAAAAAAAAGCATAAAACCAATACAGTACGTGAATAGGATGCGAGGAAGCTATGTGCCACACCAATTGGCAGTCTATTTAGGTAATATTTCGTGAACATTGCTCAAGCAAAGGAAGAATGTTAAGTCCTAAAAATATATTTGTGGATTTTGAAGTTGCAAAGCATAATGCAGTAAAAAATATTTTTCTTGATACCGTCGTACTTGGTTGCCACTTTCATCTAAAGCAATCATGGCAAAGAAAAACCCAATGCCTTGGACTGACCCGATGCTTTAGAGATGAAGAGTCAGAAGAGGGCCGGTATTTAAGAACTACATTTGGTTTACCGTTCTTAAATCCATCTGAAGTAGGAGACTTCATAGCATTTGAACTTTCTACTATACAGCCGATAAACGAAGGAATTCAAAATTTTATGGATTATACTGTAAACATACATTGACAAAGAAGCATAGTTCCCACCTGAATCATGGGCTTCAAAAACATCTAGTCATCAGTTAACTACTAATGAATGCGAAAGCATTCACACCAAATTTAATGCTAGTCTTTATAGTGCTAATCCTAATATATTTAAATTTGTCGCAGTACTAAATTACTTTGGGAAAGACAACTCAATTAAGCTGAATTCAAGTTACAAAGGACCTGCAATAATTAAAAGTTTAACTAGTAAAATAATTAAATATTTAGATGAATTAATAAAAAACTTTGATGAAGGCATATTAAAATTTTGCAATTCATTCAAACTGTAAGTCGAAGGAACTTACCAGTTTTTTAAATTATAAATACTAGAATTAAATATTTTATTAAGTCGATTTCCTATTTCGGAAGTTAAAGACATAATACATTTTGTTTAAAGAAAGGTTATGTATGTTATGTATTTATTTATACCTGAAAATAATTTGGGGATCAATCGGGATGTTTAAAATTCAGCTGTCATTTAAAACGGGGAGGAATCGGGCTCCCAAAAAGGGTCATTTTTACCTGCGGGGAGGAATCGGGCATCCCCCTTTTCAACTATTATAAAATGTATCACGTCACAACACAAAAACTTATCAATACTTGTGTCAAGTTAAAATTTTTCATGTTTATAACGATGTATATGACAATTTATAAGAAGTTTGATTAAAATAGTTTCGTTAGAACTTAAGATATCGGAAAAACGTTGTTTTCTCTATTTTAAACGTGGAGCTCCGCTTTAATAGTTTTAACGATCTTTATCACTTCATAGCAGTTTCGCTGATGGTTTTATTAAAACAATATATTTGTAAAAATTATTTGTCTCATCGAATAGTTGATGAAGAATCTTTTGCCGTTCTGAAATTTCAATTTTTCAATTGAAGCTCACGTTTAAGCGAGCGTTCCTTGCGAACTCTTAGACGGATAACGCTGTCCAACGAACTAATCCTGAGCATTAGTATAATAGCAAAATGTATAAAAAATGTCAACTAAATCGTTCAACTTTTCCTGAAGTTATCGTCGGACACGTAAACGTTATACTGACAGACAGACAAGATGCATGTTTTGTTAAATGTAAGAAGCTCGCTTCAATTATTTTAGAAAGTATCATACCAAATACTATCATTATGAATCAAGATATCGGATCGTAAAAATATTGCTATCTACGAGGTACTTTCGACAAACCATCCAATTTTCTTAAAAATGGGATAAGTACTTTTTAAGATATGAGGTGTAAATAAATGTATGTTAGTGCGCATGCGGATGAGAAACAAATGGGCGCAGAAGTTTGGGCTAATGATGACCTAACATTCAAATTTTATTAAAATCGAACGAGCAGTTTTTAAGATTTGTTTGTTCGCAAAATTGAACCACAGAGTGACACGAAATCAAATATTACCCCTGTTGTCTGAAAGAAATTTCTGTTTTGGGAATGTTTAAATTCTGAGACAAAAAATATGTTCGTCCTACGGAAAGATCACATAGCTTTCGTTACCTTCTGTAAGCTTCGAATAAACTACATCTCCAATATTTTGTCACACTATTTATCCTATAACAACGGAACTCATTCGATACTCGTATGTACACTATCTGACTCCATCATCTGAGGTTTTTGCTTCCGTGATTACATAAAGTAATGGAAGATAGAGATAATTTTGAAGACCAACATTTTTTTTTTTTTTTTTTTTTTTTTTTGTGTCTACATTTTAACAATAGAACAAACATTGAAACATTTAAACTAGCTTGACGGGTGAAATTGTTATATAAACAATACGTTAGGGATCACAACGTGGATTAAAGATGAATAGTATACTAAATTGTTTATAAAAATAAGTTTTATTTCCAAAAGAACTCAAACTCCGGTGAATAAAATTACAATATTAAGTAAAAAATTATAAACCCTGTGGCTTTTATGATTATATTTTAATAAATTTAACTGACGATTTGAATAAAATTTTCCCTTTTTACATGTTTTCCAGTAAAGTCGCTTGAGAAGCAGAAGTTAGGTGATTTTTCTTCTAAAATGGCCAAAACATTGATTTCGTGGAAAATTAAGTTTTTAGAAAATTGGTCTTTCTATTGTCGTTTGATTCCAATAATTGATGCATTAGACTCGACTAGATAAAAACTATTAAAGGAAAACCAGTCGTTTTATATTTTGTTTTATACATTTGTGGAAATTTCGTTTTTCACCGTGGTATTGTGAAATTAATTTTAATGGGCCCAGACAAATCACGAGGGTTGGCCATTTAAAAGTTTGTTTCAGTAATAACTTTTCAACCATTCATTATGATGACATGAAAGAAACGCCTTTGTCTGCATTTTTATTGTCCAAACGTAATGACGCGAGAGAGAGAGAGAGAGAGAGAGAGAGAGAGAGAGTGAGAGAGAGAGAGAGAGAGAGAGAGAGAGAGAGAGAACAAAAAACAATTAACCCCATAAAAGGCCCAGTTCTATGACGAAAAGTTATAAAACTACCAACAAATGGGTTCAAGTTCAAGTACAAAAAAAATAAATAAATAAATAAGAACGGTTAATTAAAGTTTATCTGAGGGCAATTTTCGACGAACCATCCTAATTTCTAATTTCTAACCGGTACTTTTTTACTTTAGCACGCCCCCTATATTCCTTTGTGTAAATAGTTATTTAGACAAAGGAACATATACAGAGTAGCCTATATCCCTTAGTTTAAATGCCACAAACCTCTGAAACTTTGGACGGGCAGACTATTGTTTAAAACTAAGGGGGTGCTAAAGTAAAAATGTGCCGAAGGGGTATAATGGGGTTGGTTGTGACGTACCATCTATATTTCATTAAAAAAAAATGATAAGAAGTTTTTAAATCATAGCGGATTTTAATTAATCTTCTCGCTACATTTGACCTATAACTGAGTTTCATCTCAATACTCACCCACTGATAAAAAACAAAAAAAACTTCCCCCTTAAAAGTCCTCTTATAAGGGGGCGGGGATTATCCGGCTCCGATGTAGGTTCTTTCTGTGCCCTAAGACTTTAAATGTGCATGATTCGGCTTTTTTTAGTTTCAGAGGGGGCTTCTGGAAACCTCTAAATGACAAAAAAAACTAAAACACTTAAACACTCCCTTGTTATATATATATATATACAGCCCTCGTCCTCCCTACCCAAGTGCAATTATTTCAGAATCTAGATTTTTTTTCTTTATTTGTTAATTTATCCAAAAGTTTTACAATTTTATTATATACTACAATGACTTACTATTTTAGCGTGTAATTAATATAAGCTGTTCTAACAAAATAAACAAAGATTACATTCCAACATTTTAATTGTTTCTCATTAGCAAGTCAATTGTGTTAGATGTTGCCAGGGTTTTTTTTAATGTTTACGTTGATTATTTAGATTATTCTTTTGTGTCAAAAAGAATAATATGTGACACTCGTTTTAAGATTTGGAAGAAGAGTTTCATTTTTTTGACTAAAATAATTTAAATATTATATTATATATATGGCGACCGTGAACATGGAAAGAACTAAGAAAGCGAGTGCGTAATTCTAGAATCTCAGTTAGAATGGTTAGAAAAGAGGTACAAAGAGTTAGACGCCTTGCAGACCCAGCTTATCAACCTGATGATGGATGAAGATATACCTGAGTAGGAGATTGAAAAGGAAATCGACGTAGAATACGATGAGGCTAAGTATTTTGAATGCAATATTAAAATACTAATAAGAAAATACTTGAGGGAGCAAAGACATCTATGATGGTAGTTCGAAGGCTCTGTCTCCCTTAGCTCTCGTAAAGTAAAACTTCCTCCAATCGAACTTAAAAAGTACGATCTTGATGTAAAAAATTGGTTAGAATTTTGGTGTAGATTTAGGTCAATCCATTTAGATAGTGAGTTGACAGGGGAGCAAAAATTCTAATATTTATTACAATCTTTTAAAGACAGGTCTAGAGCTAGAGAATTATTGGAAAGTTACCCTCCTACTTCAGAAAATTACGATAAGGCTCTAGATAGCCTTAAATCTAGGTATGTCGGAAGAACTTATGATTGAGGTTTATGTTCGAGAGTTATTAAACCTAGTTTTAAGTGACTCTTATGTTAAGATATCGTTTGCACAGCTGTACGATAGGTTAGAGACACAGCTAAGGGCTTTATAATCGCTGGTAACAAAAGAAAAATATGCAGCTATGCTGTATCCACTGGAAGAGTCCAGCTTACCAGAGGAGACGTTGCGTGCATGGCAAACCCTGAGCTTAGAACTTAGAACAGCGGCGGGAGACACTACAGTTAGCAAACCGACCAAGCTAAATTCAGTTCGTAAGATCTGAAGTAGAAAGTGAGCAACGCATACAGTTGGCGATATCAGGGTTCAGTTGCCGGAACTATGTGTTAGATAGTTCCGGCAAAAGAAGAAAACATTCCGAGCAAAAGCTAAGTGCTACTGTAGAGAGTAAGGTCTCTACACTAACTGCGGCAAATTTTTTAGCACCGGTAAGTAAAGAAGAAGTAAAATTGGGAGGAGAAAGCAAGTTTTGGTGCAAATACGTTTTTTGTGAGCTGCAAAATGAAAGTAGGGACTGTCTTAAGGCGAAAGCAATATCTTTGGAAGAAAGAACACAACACAAGCTGTAATTGCCAAAAAAAACATTGCTTCCATTGTTTACTTTCCAACCACACTGCAAAATTTTGTAAGGTTCGAGTTAGGTGTATGGTTTGTGATAGGGGCCATTTTGAGTTAATGTGTCCTGAAATTAATAAGAGTAAAACTATCAAAAATAAGATAAAACAAAGAAATACGATACAAAAGATTCGGTATTAATTAATCAAAGAGGGAGTTCACATATTTATTTACCAACTGTCATGACTGAAATTTCGGGTAAACGAGGGGATTGTGTTTGTAGGGCTATTTTAGATTCGGGGTCACATAAATCCTATATTACAAAATCATTTCACTCATGTTCTGTTTGGGAGGTTGAAATAAAACAGACGCACTTCTCTTATAGAATTATAACAAAAGCTATGGATGGGGGTAGAGTGTATGAATTAGAAGTTTTGGACGAAGAAAAAATTTGTGGGAAAGTGCCCAGTATTACCGATAGAAGAATTAAACAAGTAAGGCGCGCTTCACGTAAGTACGTGGGGCGATAATCGCCGGTTTCTGTACATTAAAGTTAAAAATTATTAAGTATAATATAATTACACTAATTTTAATAGTAATATTCTTTTTCTACTCTTCAAGACCTTTAAATTGATGTATAAAATGTTATATTAATTAAAACAATGTTTAGTCACCCGCCATATTGGCCGCCATCTTGAAAATTGTAATAATTGCATATTATTTTTCTACACTTCAAGACCTTTAAATTGATGTATAGCATGTCATAGTTACTAAGAACTTTTTTTAGTCGCCCGCCATCTTGAAAATATAGCGTGTGAAATTTTAATAGTTGCATATTCTTTTTCTTCATTTTAAGACCTTTAAATTGATATATATAACATGTCATGGTGACTAAAAACTTTTTTTTGTCGCCCGCCATCTTGAAAATATTAAGTGTGAGAAATCCAAATGTGTCTCAAATGCCGAGATGCACCTGTGTGCCGAATTTCATGTTCCTAGATACAGTAGTTTATAAATTGAAACAAGCAACGGACAGACAGACAGACAGACAGACAGAGCTTTTATATAAGGTTTCTTTTTGTACTTTGTACAGAAACCTAAAAGTACAGGAATTCATGTAAATGGCGTAGGACTATCAAACACGCCAATAGATATTTTGATACGTGCAGATAGGATAGGAGAAATATTTAGAGGGATAGTTGTTAAATTAGATTGTGAATTAGTAGCGATAGATACCGAGCTAGGATAGACAGTTATTGGTAGATGTCAGTCAAGTAGTATAAATCCAGAGCTCTATACAGCCACGCTTCTCTCAATAGATGATACAGAGATGGCCAACCTATGGCGGTTAGATGCTAAAGGAAGTTTAGATAAGTCGGAAAAGAAGTCACAATTGGGAGTTACAGAGAGCTACAATATAGCATTTTTTAGAAACTGTTAAGGCCCGTTTACACTTTGATTAGTGCGAGTGCGAGTGTTTAGTGCAAGTGTTTAGTAAAAACACTAAACCCGTTTGGACACCATGTGTTTAGTAATTTTGCGAGTGAACTGTTTAGTAGACTTGCAATGTTTAGTGGAGCTGCAAGTAGGCCTCCCCACTCCAACCTAGATGTCAGGGGTTTTTATTTTGTAATTATAAAAGTAAAATGTTTAATTTATTAGTCAAAAAACTGTCACAATGTGTCAAAAATCAACGAAACAATACCCCTCCCACAAAAAAATTAATAAAAAATAAATGTTTAATAAAATATAAAATTTTCCTCAAAATAAAACTAAATCCTAAACACTCGCACTAAACACTTGCAAAAATTCACTAAACACTTGCACTCGCACTCGACTAATCAAAGTGTAAACGGGCCTTTAGCGTGAATGAGGAAGGCATAATTTAAAGAGTACCCAAAAAAGAACTAGTGGAGAGTGAACATGACCTTAATCATCGTCCGGTTATTAAATTAAGCACAGCGAGAACAACGGCCAGACCAGTGTTTGATGCATTTGATAAGGAAATGGGATATCCTTCATTAAATACGGGTTTAGAAAAGGGTCCAAATTTAATTTCTAGTATTCCAGGATTAATTTTAGATTTCAGAAAGTATAAAACGGGATAATATAGGACAATAAAAATGCTATTTTACAAATCATCAGTATAAGGCCAAAAGTAATCTTTAGTGACAGCGGAACAAATGTGTACGGTTAGAAAGAGCGTTTAGACGGATTGATTGGACACGAATAGAAATGTTCAGCAAATTAGATGGAAATTTAATCCCCCAACAGCTTGTTGGTGGGGAGATTTGTGTGAAAGAATAATTAAGTTAATAAAAATTTGTTAAAGGAAGAAAACACTAGGTGGGACAGTTTTAAGTTTTGAGAAAATGAGTACCGTTCTTTGCGAAACGGAATCGATTATTAATAGTCGCCCGTTACTTATCTCAGGATACGAGTGACTTAATTCCTTTATGTCCAGCTATGTTTTTACATGAGAACGGGAGTCCAGTACAGCTGATTTGAACGAAGTAGTAAATCTGAATAAGAGGTTCCGTTTTCGGCGCAAAGTATTAGAGATTGGAGTTCCTCGTGAAGTGGTTCCGCGATGAATATATCGGGATGTTAAGCACCAAGAGATCACACAGTGATGCTACGAAAAGGATTGAATGGCCACTACCTCTAGTGGTCGATATTGAGCAAGGAAAAGATGGCGGCTGACGGCTGATCAAGCTAAAGACTGCGTCAGGAGAGATGACCAGACCTGTACAATGTACAAATACAAAGGTTATACCATGCAGAGGTACATTCTAAAGAAATGCATATGGGCCCAGCTTCTCGGTGTGGAGGATGTTAGATGTTGCCAGGATTTTTTTTTTAACGTTTACGTTGATTTTAATTATTGTTTAGTGTCAAGAAAATATATTTGAGACTCGTTTTAAGATTTGGAAGAAGAGTTTCATTTTTATGAGTAAAATAATTTAAGTATTTTAAGTGTAAGAACTTATAGTTCTATTGAGTTGTTCTTACATAATGGTTATCAATGAACTAATTACCGATAATTTTCAATTAGAATATTCGGAAGCTATTTGTATAACTTCTTTTATTTAATGTTACTGAAATGAAAATGAATCAAATGAATCCTCTGAATTTAACTCATCCTGTGTAAAAGTAATAATTATATAGGCTTAATCAAGCATGTGGTAAGCAATGATTTAAGTGGTTATAAATTTTAATTTAAATCAAATTATAATTATTATTAACTACGGGAAACAGACAGTGAAAAATACACTCCAGCGCCGGGATTAATAATAATTATAATTTGATTTAAATTAAAATTTAACTTTCCGTAGTATGAAAACTACCAAAAACTTAAAAAGTGGTTATAAATTATAATCGGAAAATCGAAAATATGTGGAGGGGGGCCAATAAAAATCGGGGGAAAAAATGTCACTGGCCCCATCCTTCCCACAGGCCTAGTGGGTTTATTTTTTCCCTCGCAAAGGTTGGCCAGCCCGAGTGTCAGAAGTCAATTATAATTACGTATCGAAAAACTGATTGCACAAACAGGATCTAATTTTGAATGATCTAAAACTTTGTTCATATGACTTTTTGTCGTATCTCTATCGGTTTATCTATCTGTCGTCTATCTATATCTATCGCTATCTCTATCTATCTCTATCGCTATCTCTATCTCTCTCTATCGGATGGTTGTACCTTAGATTGAGCTAATTTTTTTTTTTAATTTTGACTTTAAGCTCTCATAGCATACGCAATTGTAGACTGATTTTACTTCTGTTTTTTAGGCTCAAATCTCACTTGAGTGCTCTTCAAATTAAGTACTTGTTATATATTATAAGTTCGTCCTATTTGCACCCTTTTTTAATCAAGTGTGGACAAACCTGGTTGTCATACGTCAATTAATTTATTTATTTGTTTACTTATTCTTTTTAGCTGTCATTCAATGTTTACCTCTTAATAAAAAAATCACAAATTTGAAACCCATCATAATGAAGATCGTAAAAATATGGGATACGTCAAAAGAAATAAAATAATTTGCGATTTTTTTCCGAACTAACTTTCCATATAGCAAAATTTTCTGAAAACGAATTAAATTCTGCTGAAAGATAGGTACAACAAAACAAGAAAGCAAGCTAATAAAAACGTAGTAAAATAACCACAGATTCATCATTTATTTAACGCACTCTTTAAATTGACATAATTTTTATAGGGTTGTCGATAACTTTATTTAAGTCCAAGCTCCGAAATCAATGAAAAAAAAAAAAGTTTTTTTTAATTTAAGATTGCTAATTAATATAATTATTTTTGATCCTTTTTGTCAATCTTCAACTATTTTTGATCCGACTTGAATAAATATTGGTTTTCATGTCTTATTAGACATTAAAACAAATCTAAAATAAGTTTTGCATTAATTTTATTATATTCTATATGCATTATGTTGTGTTTGTTGCACTTAGTGAACCATCTAGAGTTTTTTTTTTTTTATAATTTTGGTACTTATAATGGGTACATGAGTATAAAGGTCTATCTATATAAGCGAAATAAACCATTTATATATCTTTGAATAGTACAGTAATAATACATTACGCGTCTAGTGCAGAAAGTAGCATTTTCCATGAGAGTTTGCACCCGAGCGATAGTAGTAAAACTACACGAGCAAAGCAAAATGCAGTTTTCGCACGATTTGCGTACCGTACTTTTGTGGATTATAATAATAAATACAGAAAAAAAATTAATAAACTTCCTGTATGTATAAGTTCGTATTTCTCTTTTGATAAAGATGACATTAATTCATTAGTTGTATTTTGTGCCGAATTAATTATTTCGGTAGGCGTATATTCTCCTCATTCTCGTCATAATCACTTAAATCACTCATTGTTTTTTTTTTTTTTTTTACTAAAAACTCGATATAAACAGTTACTTTAATTAAATTAAACAAACAGCAAATTAGTTTTGTTAAATGTAAACAAACTCGCTAATCGTGCGTTAAGGTGAATTCTTCTTTTTTACCGCACTAGGGCGAAAAAACAGAGGAATTATAGGACGCGCATGCGCAATGAATACAAGTACATAAAGAATCACTTTCCACGCATCTAAACACAGATACAATGTTTATATTTCGTATCAATCGTAGATAAATGTTGTTATATACTATTTTGTAATTATTTTATTTCTTGGGGGAAACTTTTGAAAAACTGTTTATTTAGCTGTTTATATGACTCAGCTGCTTAGGTTTTAGATAAAATGAAAAACTTATTAATAATTTTGTACTATTCTGACCGAGACCTTTATAGCGATTTTGTTGTTGACATATATTTTATTCTTTATAAATTTTACTTTTTAAATGAAAAATTTCCGATTATTCATCCCCACCTCCTTAGCAGTGGTATCTCATTTTATGATATCCTAATCCCCCCCCCCCCTCCTTTACATATTACTTTATCAATAGGAATCGTGAACCTATACCTATACTTCTTATTTTTTATTGAACCCTCCCCAAATACTATTTACCTTAGGACCGTGAACACCCTGTTAAAAATGAGAAGGGGTAAATCTTCTCAGATTTCATGTACCTTCCCTCGATAAACTATTCCAAGAGATCGTGTACCCCCTTAAAAACGTTGCAATTAAAGCAATTTAAAAAAAAGAAACCATAACAGGTACAGTGATAAGCCACAATCTTTATTTTCTTGATCATAAATTATTTGTCAAAAGGAAACCCAACAAAAAAATACATAGACGTAATATCTCCCGACTACAATATCCCACAACCTCCTACAACATTACCAGATTGTATATAAGCACCTGGCCTAAACAAGTACCTGGCATATATCTACTTGCCAATCGACGGGCAAAGGCTGGTCGGAGGCCAGCCGACGCCGACGAGTATTTATATATAATAGTCAACATCTAAAGATTATTTCGTGAATGTTACGATCTAACAAAAATGTTTTTAGATGACCCGATAATTAATTCTAACGGTAATTTTGTTAGGCGTAACAATCTATGGCACATTTATAAATATTTCTAAGGAAATATTTAGGTTTAGTTTAATTATTTAATATTTTTTGGCTTTCCTTGAAATGCTATATTCGATCTGTAATCTTCCTAGATAAATGGTGCTTCCAACCAAATAATTCCCACCGACATTGACCATTAAAGCCTTTCTGTTAAAATAAGATTTCATTTTGTCTTATTTCTCTGTAAAATGTCCAGCCCAGCTCAAATAGCTAACCATCCAAATTGAAGTAATTAAACCTGACAAAACTCTTGTTACAACAAATACCTCTCTTCCAACCGAATAATATACAATGACCATTAAATCCTTTTTGTTTCAAAAGGATCTCTTTGGTCTTATCTCTTTAGAAACAACCAAGGCGGACTCTTGTAACCATTAATATAATATAAATCGCAACAAAAATACTTAATTAAAAGAATGAGCCAATTCTCTGAGGACACTCCCGTACCCCCTGATTAATGTTAAGTGTAAATAATGCGTTTTAACTGTATACTTGAACTGTTGAGACACTAGAATAAAGATAGATCTCATCTTGAGAATATGATCTATGTAAATCTCACGTCAATCTCCGACATAAAGTATTCACCTTTCACTAATTCTTTTTATAAATATAACTCTATTTCTTCTTCAATCGGCACTGATGATGCCATTATGAAGGCTGAAAACTGCTTTGTCAAATAAACTAATTTCAATTTACATGGAGGGACAATTTGTGTTATTCCTTTAAGATGACGCTCCTATATCTAACTAGTAGCAATTTCTTGTGCCGCATACACGAGTATAGAAATCCAAAATAGAATGACACCTTCTAAGGCCCTGTAGAGCCTTGAAATAACTATTAATGCACAATTATACTAGTAAGTTTTTAATTGCAATTCATTAATTGTTATTGACAATGTAATTTTCACTTGGGTTAGCAAAGTTAGAACGTACAGAAAATATTTCAGCAATATTATATAAGTTAAAACTAACTATTTGTTTTAAGTAATAAGTGAATGGCGTATATTTACTTATAAGTAAGTAAAAAAATAGAATAAATTTAAATTTTAAATGTAATTTTTATTAATATTATTATGGTTGAGCTTTATAGAGTTTTTTGTATTTATGCATTATTTTATCGCTTCTGACCATAGCTGTGGGTTCGATTCCCGGACTGAGCCTCCCCCCCCCCCCTCAATGTCCACCCAGCATTGTTTAAACAAATAGGAAGCTCCTCGAAAAAGTGGCGCCACCATGTTTCGGCCTGGAAACCATGATGATGACACTCTTGGTTGTAATACAACTATAGGAGGGGAGTCATGGTTAACGACCATATCGTCAAACGAGTGTGAAGATTTCGGTAGCTAACCCGGGTTT
Source organism: Gerris lacustris (assembly GCA_951217055.1). Lineage (NCBI taxonomy): Eukaryota > Metazoa > Arthropoda > Insecta > Hemiptera > Gerridae > Gerris > Gerris lacustris. The sequence continues at coordinate 24,718,077 of OX578282.1, forward strand.
GTTCAATGGACCCACCTAAGTGGTCTGCGTCTTCGGGTGTAAAAGCACCCCGGAATAAAAAAAAAAAATAAAAAAATACCGTTGTCAGTCTATAACGCACCTGGATCTCCGAAAGCACCCAACACAATAGTAACAAATATTGCAGTCATATTATGTCATATGAATCATATCCCAATCACTGGAAAATTATTGGACAACCCCAAAAAATCATCCCTCAAAAACTAGGGGTTGAAGTTTACGAGTAGACTTTTTTTTAACGAGATTGTATCATGTGGGGTGTTAAATGAAAGAGGAGGACACCTTGAGTACGAATATATGATTGGTTTTGTTTTTGTTTTGTAGTAATTCATCTTTACGAGTAGTAGAACAAATCTATATAATAGTGTTTTCTTCACGTCATTATAATAAATGGTTCAAAAGTTATAGCTAAAAAGACTTATAAATGGCCGCCGGAACTTATAAATCTAGACGGCTGTTTCGAATATACTAGTTCACGAACACGTCCTATTTGTTAAATTGTCTACGGATCCTTTGTGTGTGCTGAAAGTAGGTAGTTGGCCAATTTTATTTATTTGTTTCCTTTATTCACTTTAAGCATTTTCTACGGTCTAAAAGCTCCAATTAGATATCATTGGTTGGTTCTAAAAGAATCATACACAAATCATGTGTGTGCCGTATGATCTATGGAATTATATGAAACACTCTACTGATTTTTATTTTCTTTAATGTACGTCGCAAATCTATGTACAATGAAACTACAAAAATTAATTTTACTGCAAAAGAAGTTTTCTCTGTTTCCAAGTATGACATCACAATATCACAAGGATTTATATTGACATTTTGCCAATCACAAAATACTCCTTTATCGGCTCTTCAAACCTTTTTATTGGTTTTTTTTTGTAAATTTTAGAATTTTTAAAAGAAACAACCTTCTAATTGTGGTTTACATTTCTAAATTTGTGGTTAGTGAAGAACTCAGAGCAAGGAAAGGGTAGAGGGAGCAATGCGATTTGAAAAGAGGTTCATTATGCTACACCCCTATACTTAAACATCCCAAGCGAGCTCAATCCGAACTTAAGTGATCACGTGTTCACTGGTCCTTGTCTTATTGGTCTATTACTTGTCCTTCCATCACCACAGACGCTTGTCAACAAATCCTTATCAGTATAGAATATATTTGATACCCTACTCAAAGAAGATTGATATTGGTTATCTTGGAACTATTACAAGTTTATTCGACGTTACTGCCTTTAGATAATTAATAAGGTTAACAACAAACATTAAAGTACATATTTATAAAGAAAATTGTATTACAAATAAAAATATTAAACATCTTAAGAAAATATCACTTATTCATATCAGCTGATATCAGATAAATTTCGAGTTTTTATCGAGATATCGATACTGTTTCACCAAACTGCCGCTGGGGAGGTTTAGTATAGCGGTGTAGCATAATGAACCACTTTTTGAGACCCAGATTCTATAGTATTATTCCCTCTACCCCTTCCTTGCTCTGAGGTGAAGAACTTTCGATTGGTTTTTGACATTTCTCCGAGATTTTTCTGTGTTTATGTGGGTTCATAACCTCCGTTTTAAACGTGCTTCAAAATAATCTATAGGCTGTCATAACATGCGTCGAAGCTAACCTGAACGAAACCTTCCCGTCCTCTTCCCTCTTGGTTCTATATTTTATTTTATTTTTTGTCTCCTATTTACATAGTAAATATTAAATACACACTTGTTCTTCATTTTACAACTATTCTTTTAGGAAGTTAGTATTTTATTTTAATAATACATCCGGCTTTGTTTATACACCGAACGAAACAGTGCGCATGTACACAAAGAAGATAGAGTGGGGGAAACTACTAACTCAGTGACATCTTCCCGGCTTCATAAATGTATTTTTATATGTATAGCCCAAACGCGCGTAAAAAAACGCATGCAATAAGTACCTTTAGATAAACATTTTTAACTCAGTTGGGTAGATCCTTAGGCGTAAATGCTGTTTCTATGGCTATGTCCGGTCCGTCCATTATTGCTTGTCCTGTCAGTGTGTATGCTGTCTTGTTTCACGAAATGTCTATGTCTAAGTGGTTGGGAAACCAACAAAATCTAGTACAGAAATAATGCTCTTCTATCACATCTTTAATTTTTGAAACTGTTAAGGTTTGCTGTATTAATTTTTCCAAGAGGTATTACACCTGGTCGCGAATCGGTTTATCAAGCCTTAACCCTAACTATAACGAACAAATACAAGTACAATTGCAAAACCACATACGAAAGAACAGAAAATGGGGAATTTATTAAATATTTTCAACTCAAATCGTTAAATTTTAAACTAAAACTCAATTTTATAAATTTAATCATGAGCAAAATTCGAGTACTAAAAAAAAAGAAGAATTCTACTTAGTCAAGAAAGTGGATATAAAGTTGACCCGTTTTCTGCTTTATAAAACTTAATTTAATAAACTGTATCAAGGAGAAAGACAATTGAATTTACTATAAATAAGTCATTTTAAATTTTAAACTATTTCTTATAGTTCATTCACCCGAAGCAGAAGAAAGCTTGTCTTATGAATTTATAATTTTATAATAATATTTTTAAGTATGCTAAATTTTAGCAGTCTTTAACTGTTGGGTACTAATAAACATATACTCTATGAAGTATGAAGTAGTGAATTACCATTTTATAAATATTTATGTTCAATAAGTACACAATTTGACACAATTTGTACAACAAAATTTAGTCAACTAAACTTAATATGATATTTTATGCCATCCAAAAATGTTTGTACAAAATGTGTCTTTGTTTGTTTGGTTATGTTATTTTTTAAATTATGTAAAAATGGATTTATTGATAACTGTAAATAAGTTATTGTTTTTGCTTGATAATGGCCCAAGTGGGGCTAAAATATCGCCTATAGATATAATAACTTAGTTTTTATTTATACCCTTAAGACCAGGAGTGCAGATAGCATACATATTGAACATATATGTACTTTATTTTTTCTTAATTATATATAGCTAAAATATAATTGTCCATACATTTGACACAAGAAGACGAGGTTGTAAAGAGAGGTTACAACAAGGTTACCATGATAACACTGAATATAAATTCATGTTTATCTTGGCTAAATAAAGAATTAATAAATTAAATATAAATTTACCTATGCTGAATAATTTAAGTATGATGATAGTTCATAATAATAGCTTAACAAGCTGTATGAATAGTTTGGTTAAAACTTTTAACACTATTTATTTCCCGTTATTCCTTTGTAGATATGGCTTTTACTACAATTGAGATATGTAGATGTATGGATTTACAATTTTATTTCGAATAAAAATTCGCCATTGATTCACGAATCATACCACCAATGAATCCTTAGAGTGTTTTTGGGTGGTCTGGTATTGGCATGTTAATAAATAATAATATTAAAACATAGTTGAATGTTTGTATATAACGTCGTAGGCAACTATGTTTCTTTTCCTTTTAGCAAATGCGAGTTGTTTCGGTGGGAAGTGACGATAGTTAAATAAATCTACAAGACAATTTGAAAATTTAAATGCATGAATTTGTTCTCTATACTGATATGAATGTTGTATTGTGTACTGCATAAAATTCAATCTGCCATTGGTTATTCATAACACACAATCTCTGAACGCATATAGAATATCAAATATACATGCACAACATAACAAATGTTCTGATAATGTATGCGTTGAGTGATCATTCTAAATTGTTAAGACTTACCGAGCATTTTGAGAACCCTCTGCGAGTTAGCGTGTTGCTTGCAGAGAGCAGGTGGTTTCGAATCTCTCAACTGTGTCTTCCTCAGTCGCAGTCCAATCATAGCATAAAGTACTGTGATAAGGATCATGGGCGTTACGAAGAAGAGGAACGTCGATATTTCGAACGAATGTGCAATCAGTATACGCACTTGACCACATTCTGCTATTTCCTGGCCACTGATATCTCTGATTGCGACACCGAATTGTAGGGCCTGTAACAATAAAATAATAAACTGATTAAATAGATTGAAAGAACAAATTTTATTACACATCTTAATAATACAAATCTAGAAAAATATATGGCACAAATTTCCTCGCGTCCTATGTTATTGGACGAATGGTTGCGTATTTAATAACACTATTCCACTACTGGGAATTAAAAGTGTAGTTGTTTGAATTCATAGTGGATTCACATTCGTTCTTATTCCATTTTTAATATGAGCATTTAAATTTTATGTAACAAATGTACATACATTCGATACCCTTTATATTAAATAAGAATATATTTTTAGATATTTATATAGTATAACATATTATTTAGTTAAAATATAAACATGTGAAAAATATAATGTAAATATAGAGAGCATTTTGTATAACCATTGTTCCGTGAAATAAATTCAAGAATAATCTTGAATTCAAATGCTTTATTTTGAGTTCCTCTTAATCTTATATTCACATCTCTGTTGATGTCATAAAATAGATAAATGTTTCAATATATACATTTAAAAAAAGTTATTTTTTAATATTTATGAAAATGTTCAGTGTATATTTTTTATTGTATAATAGATCAATTTATGTTGTTAAATTTACAAACTAATTTTGTTTTTATAGTCTATAAAAAATAGGACGCGGGGTGTCTCGTAAACTTTTCCTTACCAAATAATGCCAAAATTGTGGACGATACTATGTTGATATATGGAGGACTTATTTATTTTATAGAAAGGTATAATCGGTGCGAATTTCAGCTCCATCGGCGAAGTAGTCCCGAAATTATTTAGTGTTAAAGTTTCTAAAATGGCGGCATATTATAACAAAATTCCAAATTATTATTTTGTTTAATTAAATTTCGTATATTGCAAGATTATAATATACAATACGAGCAGTACAGTTAATTAATGATTGGGATTAATGATTCTGTCCAGTGACAGCACGTACTGGTGTGTTACATCAGATGAGCTGATGACATTGATAAGTAAATAATAATAATTAATTAATTGATATAAATATAGATATGTGTCAAATTTTAGTACTCTATTAGCAAGTATCTTGGCCACTGCCGCTTAAGGTGCCGTGGAGGATTGCGCGGCATGTAGTAGTGGGAAGATAGATTTCGGACTAAAGGATTAGGATGAGTGGAGAAGGAACATGGAAGGTTTTGTATCGGGAAACTGCGAACTCGCGAACAAAAGGAACTTGGAAATCAGTGTAAAGGATATGGTTAGTCACGTAAAAGGACGTTTTCTAAGGACCTTAGACTGAAGGGATTGTATGTGGTAGGAATTGGAACGCTTCATGCAGCCCCAGAGTTCTATGCCATATGCCCACGAGGGTTTTATTATGGTGTTGTAGATAAAAAATTGCAGAATTCGCAAATCCGAAATTCAGTGGAAATGTTTTTGTTTTTTTATAAAGATGTATAATTTTTAGACATTTTAGCACAGTTGGAACATTTTTCGATTTTATAGTCGATGTTTTCAAAATAGCGGCAGATATCAAAATGAACTTCTGTGGAAATGTTTTTCTTATATAAAAATTATATAAAATTGGTGCACATATGAGTGCTATCGGAGATTGTTTTAATTTATTACAAATTTTGCTGAAACAGGAAAATGGAATGAGCAGAAACTACATGTAAGGACTGATTTTTGTACCAAGATTCAACTCTTAAGTTTGAAAACTGTGGGAGTTCGTTACGCGTGGTACAGACAGAAAAATCCCCACCAAATCAACATAACACTCAAAAACACAACAAAACACAACAAAAACACTCAAATCGTCTTGAAAACACCCAAAACGGATAATTCCGTTAAAATCTCAGTTTTTGATTTTATGGGGTGAAAACAATACTTTTCCTTTAGGCAAGGAAAAGTAAAAATATATTGACGGAAATTTAGTATGCAAATTTACTTTTTTTATTTCTTTGTAATTATATTATAATCTATATTGTGAAGAGAAAATAAAAAAGTTTAGTCTTAATATTGAGTGGAATAATATATTGCACAACAGAGAGAAGGCACTTGGCCTGAGCTGACACCCCTGAAGATGGCCCTATAGTTCGTTAGAGGTCCTACACTGTACCTCCCACTTCATTAGTATCTTTCAGCTTCCCCTATGAAGTACGAAAAAGGAGAAGAATTCTTATATAACCAACTGACTGACATAAAATATACCATAATTTGAACTCTTGTTTATTTTAGTCCAACTTTAGAATTTTAGTTATTTAATACTCTCTCTGAAATGATTAGAACCATTTTAGAGAAAAGAATATTGAATAAGCTATACGGTGTTTTTTTTATAACAATTGACCGATCAGTTTTTAGTCATTAGTTCCGCGAAATCTCTGTAGAGTATTTCAATAAAGAATGTCAAGAACAGAACTAATTTAAAAATGATAAATTGCTACAAACTAAAATTGTAAAAAAGTGGTCTTGTATTTTTTCACAAAATACCAAAAAAGGTGTTTTTTTTTGTTTTTTTTTTGAAAATGGCTATAGAGTTATACGAGTATAAATGAAAGGATCATTCACTTTTAGATACAGAAGAGGGGAACAAATTCTAATTCTTGCCCTAATGTGGGAATAATAGTAGGGAAAATGAATGATAATAATTTAAATTCTATATGTAAGTTTAGTCCTTATCTTGAAAGATATATTGGTCATTAGATAATACTTGGCAACCCATATATGACATGGCAGAGAGCCAGCAATTCAAGTATTGTTAATATGCGAAAGGACATTGATTCCGATTATAATCTTGACATATATGTTAACACACTATCAAGTAATATTCATGAATGAATCATGCGTAATAAATTTTAAAAAAAAATATCCGTGGCACTGCCAACGGGGAATATTGAAACCATTTTATAATTTTAAATTTAAATTAATTGATTTTTAAATTCACTAATACATACTATTGTGGTTAACAATGAAATTAAAATTAAACTTAAATTTGGGTTTTATAATAAAATCATTGAAATAATTATAATAAAGTACAGGGTGTCTCTAAAAGATTCATTTGATTTCAGCTATAAATCTTGATCACCTATAGACGGTGATGAGTGAACCATCAACCATCTGAAAGAGAGGTTTTCAAGTTGCTTCAGGCTCCTGGTAGGTTGCGCTGACGTGCACTTGAGTAACGCTCTTCGATTAAAGAGAGTGACACTATTCGATTGAAGAGAGTGACGCTATTCAAATGAAGAGAGTGACGCTATTTGAATGAAGAGAGTGACGCTATTCGATTGAAGAGAGTGACGCTATTCGATTGAAGAGAGTGACGCTCTTCCATTGAAAAGAGTGACGCTCTTCCATTGAAGAGAGTGACGCTCTTCGATTGAAGAAAGTGACGCTATTCGATTGAAGAGAGTGACGCTATTCGATTAGTTATGGATCGGTCGTTGCGGCACTGGCGATTTAGACGTGGCCATTTACCTTTTGATCGCCCCGTCTCCGGACCTTAACGTCTGCGATATTTTTCTGTTGGGGTACATAAAAGACACGATTTTCGAATATAAATCGTATCCTTTCCTTCCGAGAAATTTTAATGATCTGATCTCAAAAATTGCATTACAGATGCTCAGCTTGATTACGGTTGAAATGCTTCAACAAGTGTATGAGAAGTTTAACTATAGATGTGTGCCGTGCAAGTTGTGGGGGTCACATTGAACATTTTTAGACATTCTTATAAAAACTTGATGTATTTGCTAATATATTGCACTTTCTTTCGTTCGGATTAATCTTATTTCACAGTAAACATGATTTTCTTAAATCATGGAACACCCTGTTTTTTTAAATCAATATTAATGCTAATTATTCTACAAAAAAGGAAAATCGGTCTGAGACAACTCAGAAAACTTTCTCATATACGAGTTCATAATAATTATTTAGCCCAGTGTTTTCTATTTATTAGTTTTTGCAGGTACATTAAATTATTATTTATCATTTCATCAAAATGTATCATAAAAATAACTTCTCCTCCGCGAGGAATCGAACCTGGTCTATCTCCGTCCCCGTTTGAAGCTATTTTCTCAGGAACTAGATTTCTTCCGGGAAAACGGCTTATATCGTTATAGATTTGTATTTAATCAGACTACATTTTAGAACTTTTTAATCAAAATCATCGGATCCCTTTTCAAGAAATTTTTTTTTTTCACGTTTTTCCAGAATTTTTGGGGGGGTAGCGCCCTCAAGTTTGGAGCTAAAATTCACTTCTCGATTTCACCTCGGGATATGATTTTTCTGAACATGTATGCCAAATTTCGTAATAATAATCGGCTCAGTAGTTTAGGCTACAGGTGTCTACATAAGCGACAGACAGAAGACTGACAGAAATATTTTACAAACCACTTTTTGGACTCAGGGGACCTCAAAACGTGTAAATCCATCATAATCTCAAAATCAAATTTTCGCGCCATCACAATACTTTCTCTTTATGTGAGAAAGTAAAAAACAAACGGGTGAATTAAATAAAACATGTTGTCATTAGTCATCAGATAAAAAGTTAATCCGCTTATATAGTATAGATTATTAGAATTAGTTTGTTTTGTTTGACCATAAATGAAATGTTACGAGCGAAACCGAATAGTTATTTCGTGACAGCTTTTGCATTAGAAGAAAGATTTCAATCTTGATCCGCTTCCCTTATCTTAGCTGCAGCTTTCGTTTCACCAGATGTTGTTTTTATAATTCTTAGAAACTAAATTGTCTTTATTTACTTTTTGTTGCAGATTACGTCAGTTCTGGTTCAAGAGAGGCATCCCTTCTATTAATTCTTGCAGACATGTAAGTAGAATAAAAATATATTTTTTATTATATTATTTTCGAGCTTACCGAAGCTAAGAGCAACGGATGCATATGGATAGTGATCATGCTTATGAACGAATTTTTTTTGTCGACTCCTTAAACATCTTTTTTTAGATATCACTTTCAAGCCTATAATTTCTCCAATTTAATACTTAAATCGAGTATTTTATCGTATCAATAGAAGCTTTGTAGTGCAATGGTTTATTAATATTTATTTTTATTACTCTTGGTAAAGCAGATTTTAAGTAATAGGTTATTTCATTAATATTTATTTCATGAATGTTAATATGATTCAGGAATTTTATAATTTAAGTTCTTAATCGCTTATTGTTCTGGGAAAGATGTTAGAAGAATTTCATTCTAGTGGAAAAACAATGTTAGAATGCCAATATTTAATATATCTGATTAAAAATTATGACATTAAAAAAAGTATATGAAGTATTTTTAATTAAAAATTAATACATGTTTGTAATCCGCAGAGAGTAAACAATTGCGATATTAAAATAACCTTTCTCAATAAGATATTCTGAAAGAATTTACATCATTAATAATAATTAAGTTTTCAAAATTAAGCCTTTGCACTAAACCTCAAGCTAGATGACCTTAATTCTATCAAGTGCTTATCACTATTTAAAAAATCGGTCTGAGACAAACTTTCTCATATACGAGTTCATAATTATTTAGCCCAGTGTTTTCCATTTATTAGTATCGTACGTATATTTAATTATTATTGAGCATTTTCATCAAAATTTATCATAAAAATGACTTCTCCCGGGCGGAGAATTGAACCCGGGCTCTCTCGGTCCGCGTTTTAAGCTATTTTCTCAGGAACTAGATTTTCCCGGGAAAACGGCTTATATCGTTGGATTCGTATTTAAATGGACTACATTTTAGAATTTTTTAATCAAAATCGTCGGAACCGTTTTCGAGAAATAATTTTTTTCCTCGTTTTTCAGAGTTTTTGGGGGATAGTGCCCCTAAATTTAGAGCTAAAATAAATTTCTCGATTTCGCCTCGGGGTATGATTTTTCTGATCATGTATGCGAAATTTCGTCAAATTCGGCCTAGTAGGTTATAGACTCCAGGCGTCTGCACAGACAGACGACAGACATTTTTTAATAACCACTTTTTTGGACTCAGGGGACCTCAAAACGTGTAAATCCATCAATATCTCAAAATCGAATTTTCGCCACAATACTTTCTCATCACTTACTTCATTTACATACTTTCGTCATCACAATACTTTCTTTTTATATGATAAAGTAAAAAAGCAATGGAGTGAAAAAGAAATTAAAATTCTGATAATTAACAGAACAAATAACAAGAAGGCGTTGTTGTTGTTGTTTTTTTTGTTTTTTTACAAATTCTTGTAATAAAAGCTTCGATAAATAATAAATGCCCATTAATTTAGCTTAAAAGGATCTACAACTGCTACAAACAAATTTTAATCCAAATTGATTATTTTATTTTTAATTAAGAACAATTATTTTTTATATTATATTACTTGTATTATAGAGTGGACGTTTTTTTTTTATGTATTTAATCGTTAAGTTAATAATTATAGTTATTTACTAACCAAGGGAGTAAAGTATGTGATTCCACCCTGAGCGATGAAGTTCCGAGGTACTGAGGTACGTACAAGATTTTACCTCCAGAAGGGAGAAAAAAATATGGAAAGATTTTAATTTTAAATTATTTTATTCAACAAAAAAAACCCATATTTTTATATTTATTTAAAACAAAAAAAATAGTTAGATATAATATTAACAATTTTTAACTTAACTTATATTTAAATAAAAATGAGCAAATATAAAAAAGAACTAATAAATTTAACTAAAATCAACACAATTAATAGAACATTTACTCAAAACACGGAGCGTTTCAAAATAAAACAAAAAAATATTTAAAAACAGCTGATTGCGAGTCATGTCTGTATGTTGCCAACTTAAATCTTCGTAAAATCCGTTTAAACGCAGTTCTCTTTCTAGAATTAAGTTGGCTGCACTGAATTTACAGGGAGTTATGCCATGACTCCCTGCTATAACTCTCTGTGGCTCGGCCAGGCAGTTAAATCACTTACACCCTAAAAACCAGGCAGTTAAGTTAACTTCTTCTCCCGCCTGCTGGTAAAATAATTAAATTATAGTAATAATAATTGAATTTATTTTAACTTATAGGTAAAGTCCTCTTGAGGCACTTACGAGGTAGGGCATTGTTGGCAACGTGGCTATTAGGTTGTTGACAATTATTTCAGTTACCATTATTAAACTTTGAAGAAATAATTGTGCTTTTAGTCCATTTAAATACAAATTGAACATTGAACTAGGTAAATCGTATTTCCCGAGGAAATCTAGCTTGAGAGATAAATGGGCAAAAAGATGGAAAAAGGGCTCTATCGCAATAAAAAAAACTGTGTATAAATGAAAGTGTTTTCGTGTTGGTACTCGGACTGACCGAATTTTTAATTATTAAAGGTGAAAACGACAATAAATTGAATGAAGTATATTTGGACGGTACTGTGTCTTTTATTATTAAGAGGCAATTGATTTAGCAATTAAGTAAGAATCAATTGCTTTGTGATATCAAGTTACGATATTTCATGCCCAATCTTACCCATTACGGTGATAGTGAGTCTAATTGGGTGGATTATAGAGCAAATATTTTAGCTACAATTATTTAAGAAGCAATTAGATAATTGCTAACGTAGTTAGTTAATCACGTTTGCTTTCAAAGTTGGTTTAATAAAACAAATATTTATAATGCTTGAACTAAATAGTAGTTTGTTTGGGAAATCTTCAAATTTGTGATTTTCCTCTTACATTGTACATATTAAATTTATTTGCATCGAATTAGTCATTTCTAGTGTAGATGCAACACCAACACCATACAAGGTGGGCTATTAATAGAAAATTTACATCATTAAATGACAAAATGTTTTGATATTATTTCATGGAAATTAGGTAATTGCTAATATAATTAGTTACTTGTGCTTTCAAAATTTGTTTAATGAAGCAACAATTAATCATGAAATCAATTGGAACTTATTTACATCAAATTAGTCTATTCAAGTTGATGTAACACCATATAAAGTAGGCTATTAGTAAAACATTATGACGTCATTAAATTCCACAAAATGTTTTGATTTATCGAGGTAGTTCTTTCCTATTTTCAATAAATTTTATAGTTGTCAATACAACATAAATACCAGATTGTTTGTAACGTTATTCAATTTGTTAACTGTCAAATAATTGTAAATAACTTTGGTTCTACTCAATATTTATTGATAAAACTAAGCCTACAACATGCGCAACATGTTTGCGCTCACCTTTGTAATGGTACCTTACACCTTTGGTACTATTCCAAAAGCTTCCAACTTTAAGTGACAGTTAACCGAAATCAGATCTTTCAGAAAGTGAATAAAAATTAGTTGTTTTAATTACAACTTTCATTTTTCTAGTTAACATATCTTTAAAGTTATAGCCAGAAAAAAAAATCGTCTTATTAAAATAACCACAAAATTATTAGAACAACTTAAGATATAAACTTTAATCAATCAAAAAAGTAAAATATGTGTTTAGCCTTACTGTGTCATAACTATTCACTTATATTAATGAAAAATTGATAATATAGCAATTTGTAATTTAACAGATTTACGAATGGCTAAAAATAAGAAAAAGTCCAGTCATGCACCATGACTTAATGAGCGAATTTTCAAAGAAATTTGCGTATTATTGGCTTATGATAATATAGGAAAATTTTGGTTTAGAATTTGCATGGGTGAAAAAAAAAAAAAAAAAAAAAAAAAAAAAAAATGGTACTGGATACAGGGGTACGGGGTACAAAAGTCAAAGTAGTATTTACCCTTCAAGATGCATGTCGTTGGAAAGCTCTTTAAGAGTACAGTAATTGTTGTTATGTAAAATTTTATCATATTTTCATATACGAGGGGCGTAAAACGGAAAAACACGTTTTTATGCTATTTTTGACCCTAAATTGTAAAAATTTGACCCCTAAATGAACTCCAAAAATTCTGGCCAACGAACTCATCCTATCTTTTGATATTACTGACATTTTAAAATTTGTTTGAAATTTTTAAGTGCATCCTAAGGGGACATATCGTCTGGAGTGACACACATATATATATAATATATACAATAATATACATACATAAAAAAGTGTTAAATTTTAGGAATCGATTATGAATGGTCTAAACGGATTTCCGTGGAAAAATTTTGCATTACAAACATTTTGAAGCTATTACAATAGCTTAATTTTCTTCGAAAATTCGTTAATAAGAAACAAAGAAAAAGGGAAAATTGTAATAATTTGCAATTTTTTACAATGTTAAAGGAGCGAATATGAATTTTCAGTTAAAACGGAATAATAAGATTGGATAGATATACTGAATGAAAAAAGATGTACGAATGTAGTTAAAATCAATTTTGGGTGCATTTTATAGTCAAATTTTTCTTGAAATTTCAGCCCTAAATTCAGCCTGCATATTATATGCGAGATTTTACTGTAATTATTATTAAACGTTTTATCAAAATTACTTCTCCCTTGAGGAGATTGGAAACCAACCTTTGCGTTTACAGCTATTTTTTCAGGAACAAGATTTTTACCGGGAAAACAACTTACGTTAAGTTAAATTCGATTTAAAAATGGACTTCGAATGAAAAATGTTAAATCAAAACGGTCGGAATTGTTTTGAGGATTTTTTGTCAGAATATTTGGGTCCTTGCGCCCCTAAATTTATAACTAAAATACATTATTTTATTTGGCCAGGGTATGATTGTTCTGAATATTTATGCCAATTTCATCGAAATCGCCCTCGAGTTGAGGCTCCGTGCTCCTTGCGTATGCACAGACTACAGGCAGACAGACCTATGCTGTCGGCAGACATCATATAGACCATTTAAAATGGACTCAGGAGACCTCAAAACAGATAAATTTAATAGAATATAAAAATGATGTTTTCGCGGAAACACAATACACCATGCATCATTATCTTTATTCTGCACACATTATCTGCATCATTTTATATTCTATGTATATTATGATAATGTACGAAAAAGTCTAGACTTCAAATTTCAGGATCATTGACGTCATAATTTAAAATGAAAAAGAAACGATTCTGTCTTTAAAAACCCTTTTAGACCTTTATACGTAACTCGTGATGTTGACCCAGTTGTTTCCGAATGTATGTTTTATTTTGGTCATTATTATTATTAGCTTAAAATAGGAAAATTGCCGCTTAACTGCACGATATATTTGGAGCCATAAATTTAAAGTTATGTACGTCATACATTTTGATTGTTGTTTTCGATGCAGCTTTTCTACAAGAAAAAAAAAATCATTTGGATCGAGACAACTAAGACAATTTTTCTCTCTTCCACGCGCCTCTATTAATATCTTTAGGAGCTATTCTCTAAAAAATTATTTGGCTTCCCAGCTTATCGAAGGTTAACTAAAGCATTATGACCATTCTGAAGAACCGACTTTATTAATGTCTCCGAATCCAATAATTCCACTTCTGACATCAAGCACCATTTTGTGCCCCATGATTTTGTGTCTGCGGTCGTCGTTCAACTTTATTGTGAACTAACATATCTTAAAAACTACTCGTCTAATTTTTATGAAATGTTGTATATTTGCATGTGATTTTACTAAACATGGCACTGTTAGTTACTATGTTTCCATGATACGGTTTGAATGCAGTTTTTGGATCAGATAATTTAGATCCAGATACGATACACTAAATTCTGGGATCGTATCTGGATTGAGTTTCATGAAAACAACTGAACTCGATCCTGACTTGCGCAGTGTGTGAGTATGAGCGTCCCTAGCGTGTTTCTGTTGAAACTAGTCAAATCTGTCAAAACAACACACTCCACTCAACCAAAAAACAATAACCTTTAATTATTTCACACTAATGATCTCAATGAGTAGATGAGTATAAAGTGGCAAGATAACCCCCATCTTGTAATAACCTAGGCTGTTATACGGGACCAAAACCCTAAAGAAACAAAAAAAAAAAAATATTTTTAGTTTTAGTTTTAAAAACAGTCATAACCATCCTGGTTACAAAAGGTGAAGGTCACAAAATTAATTATTATATCATGGGTGTATTGAATATGGATTCAATTCTACTCATGGAAACACCTAACTTGTTAAATCCCAAATCAGGATTCAATTCGTATTTAAACTCATGGAAACGTAGTAAACATGCCGTAGTTTATATTAAATACAAATAGAACGTCCTTCCTCAACTACTTCAAAATGAGGAAATGCGTTAGAATGCTTAAAAAAAGAGCAGTTTAGTTATGCAAACCTGAAATAGCTTTACATTTTTACTTATGAAATATTCATAAAAATTGGGACCAACTACTGAGCTGTGATAATTTAGCTCTGGCATTTACTTTAGTTTTGGAGTAAATACGAGTATTATAAAGGTTCTTTAAATTATCTAGTTTGTGCTTTCTTTAGCTCAAATATATTGTTGTTTTCGTCCTCTCATAGTATTTATATACTTAGGGATCTCTCTGTTTATCGATATTACTTTTTATAACGTGGGAAATATGTTTCAACTATTCACAAAGTCAAGGTATGCGGGTCCGTTCCCGCCCCAATTTAATCTTTTAGCCTCTTCAAGGCGTGAACAAACAAGAGTGCCAGCCTCCACCCTACATGCATTTTGGGGACGGCGGACTTTCCATTTTGAGTGCTTTCCGCACTTGCTTTACCTATTTTCAGATAATTAATTATTCAAGAGAAAATGTTAACCGTAAAAACCTACAAGGTAAACATAATGAGCTATAGCAAATAATCATTGCTTATATCATCTTACGATTATAAATGAATGAGAAAAAACTTTTTTTTTTTTTTTTTACAAAATTGTTGAACTTGTTATTAAAGATAAAATTAAGTTCGCTCTGCATGGAATTGGACGATGAATGTCGAATTGAGGAATTTCATTCTGCCAAATCATTATGGTTTATTTATTTTACGCTTTTTATTTTTTGCTTTTTTTTTAACAAGCTAAAGAAAAGCAGAGAAGTAAGAGACACAGACATATAAAACGTATAAAATATAAAAAAGTTTTAACAAAATCTAATGTTGAAGATAGTTTAGTTCAAGTCCACGATCTCTTAAACTTTGAATATTCGGTTAGAAATATAAATCAGAGTTATTGAAGAAAATTTATTTTTACCGAACTTTTGCTTAGAAATAATAATAATAAACTAAATCTGAAATAACAATAAACAACAATTGTGCTTAGATGTAATTTGTACTTAAATGTAATTGTGAATTTAATCACAAATAGAAGTGTATGTGTGTGTGTGTCTCTTCTACAAATTTACATGTCTCCAAATTCAAAATTTCCTTGACAGAAATAGTTTTTAGATATCAGGGAACATTATTGGTCTTGTGTGTGTCTGTTTGTCTTTAAAAATTTTCGTACCACCAATATCCTAGATCAGGGGTGCGCAAGCATGAGGTCAACGAGAGCCGCATTCCGGTTTTTCGTGAATATTAAATACAGAAATTAAAATTTAATTTAATTAGTATACTATTTTCATATTCTACTCACGTTATGGGTGGTGCTATGTAAAGTACACTTAGAAGAAAGTCAATTAAGAGAGAGAGAAGGCAAATAATTATTTAAAAATTTAAATAATTAAGATTAATATAATCGTTGAGCGAAGAACATTGGTAAAATTTTGGAAATATTACGTAAAATTTGTTAAATACAACCGAAGCAATTCTATGAGATGATGATTAGTCAACTGAGAACGATACTTTGACTCCATAAACTTCATTGTGGAAAACAAAGATTAATAACAATATGTTGTACCAAATATTGAAATTAGACTGCAAGCAGCCTTCTTTAAGTCTGGATATTTTGATTTTGGCACGAGTTACTTAAATTCAACTGTAGAAGTAGATTTGTGCTGCATTTGCAATGCCTGGTCCTCTTTTTACAAGCTTTTATTTAACTTGCAATGTTTGTTTGTATGTATGTATGTTCGGGTTAAATCTTGCAACTGAATTTTAAAGCAGTTATCCTGAACCGATTGAATTGAAATTTTGCGTACACGTTTAGTTTGGATGACAATGCATGGTTAGCTAAGTGACGTCATTCTAAATTTAATATGGCGGACAGCCGAAGATGGTGGCCTAGTTATTTTTTAAGCACGCCCATGATATGGGTATCAAATGAAAGGGTTTGCTGAGAAGAATACGAAAAATAAAATGCATTCACTCTAAATCCAATATGGCGGATGGCCCAAGATAAAAGATGGTTTTTAAAAATGGTCTTTTACTATTAATTTATTCAACAAGTATTATTTCAAAAATTGGGAATCCTTCTTTAATAATATTACAAATAAATTGGTTTGCAAAATGTGCAAATGTAGATTTCGAACTTTTCAAAATTAAAAAGGATATATACATTTTGAATGAGACCCGCATGCGGCTTTGGGAGCCCTATTGGCCCACCCTAGTCCAAGATACAACTAGTCCGATTTTAATTCAATTTAATGGTACGTCAAAAATATGCCATTTATAATTAGAAGATCAGACCCTATAAAATATCAGCTGTTGATATTTTTATATTAAACTGACAAACTTTTCTCTTTGAGTTTTATTTACAATTAATATTAATTTATACCCTTGAGAATTGACGTGAGATATAAATCAACTCGGTGAATGCACCAAAAAAATCACCTTATTGAGTGTTAGAATTTTAAAAAAATCAGTTATCGAAACGAACATTTCCTTGAGTTTAAATAACTTGTTTAGATCCTATTCGTAAATGTATTGCTATAAGTCACGTGGTATTGAAAATTGGAATTTTATATTTGTTCAAAAATCATTGTCAAAAGAGGCAGATGGACATATGATGGAGAACAGACGCCTTGTATTCTGTCTCTCTCTCTTACTTCTTTCTCTCTCGTTTTGATTTCAATTTGGAGGGCAGATAAAAAAATTAAGATGTGTAGATCCATCTTATACACTGCCGACGTCTTCACTCAATCTATAATTAGAATTCGCTGAATAAAAGACTAAAAATAAACTCGCGAGGTCTATTCAACACGTGCAAGGTTAAAGAAAGTGAATTGTGAGAATATATATATTATTATTTATTCCCAGATATTCTAAAGAATTCAAACATCGGAATACATTTTTGAACTGCCTTGTACTTTTTTTTATATACTGTTTATACAGAAATAGAAATTATCAATTGTTAGATAAAAACTATCGACTATTTTTGAAATGGAGCGTGCAATGGCAAATGCTCAAATATGAAACCCTTTAACAAACTAAAGTTAAAGACCTTTATTTTGAAATTAGTCAATATATTTGAAGCGAGCGTAGCGAGCTTCCTACATTCAACGAAATATGCTCCGTGTCTGTCTGTCTGTCTGTCTGTCTGTCTGTCAGTAACGTTCACGCGTGTGACGATAACTTGAGTAAAAGTTGACCCATTTAGTTCAAATTTGGTATACATGTTCCTCTTACTAATACTCAGGCTAAGTTCGTTGGACAGCGTGATCCGTCCAAGAGTTCGCGCGCAACGCTCGCGTAAACGAGAGGTACAAAAATTAAATTGGAATTTCAGGACGGGAAAAGATTCTATCATCATCTATTCGATGAGACGAACATTTTTTACTAAAACCAACAGCGACACCGCTATGACTTAATAAAGATCGCTAAAACTATTAAAGCGGACCTAAACGTTTATAATAAAGAAAACAACCTTTTTACCGATATCTTACGTTCTAACGAAACGATTTTAATAAAACTTCATATACACCATCTAATGCACAATTGAAACAGGTATGCAAAATTTCAACTTGATACAAGCAAAATTCTTTGCGTAGTGACGAGATACATTTATAATAATTGTTTAAAAGCTACCGCGGGTGGTGAAGATTGTTATAGTCGTAAAGATAGTGTATAGGTTTGTTTAGGAAGTAAAGCTTTGTACCGAGTACCCCCACTCTTCCCTACACTACCGTCTTCCACTTATCTTCAACTATGACATTCATCATGATTAATAAATTTCAATATGCAGTATTTCATTGCAATACGCTCGCTTTAATGATAGAGCCACGCGATGCCTAGTTTATGCAAATGCAAAACATCGTCATTGTAAGGTCAATGTAATTTTTCACCATTAAATCGCAGTTCGTACAGGTTGTAAATAAATAATAAATTGAATTTTGGATTGTTTTTGACTGAGCTATTGTATTTTTAAAACATTTGGCCGTCACTACGGGAGCTATTAGTGATCGCGAATATACTAGGCATCGCGTGGCTCTATCATTGAAGCGAGCTTATAGTAATAAATATGTATTGAATATTGAAAAAATAGATAATCATGAATCATGATGAGTTGATAGATAATGGGTATAGTTGTAGAATAGCGGCTAGTAGTAAGGGAACCACCCCGCATTCTTACTATTCCTCTAACCACTCATCTCATTTCAATGATTATAAAATGTAGGTATCAATTTGTTACAAAAACACTACTGCATGTATCAAATTGAAATTTTGCGTGCTTGTTTCAATTGTGCATTCGATGGTGTATATGAAGTTTCATTAAAATCGTTACGTTAGAACGTAGATATCGGTAAAAAGGTTGTTTTCCCAATTATAAACAGATATTTATTGCAAGACACTTGCTTCAATGATTATGACATTTTCTTTTAATTTTACCTTAAGTCCGCTAAGTACAAATAGTTAGTTGCTTTTAATTTTTTTTTTTTTTTTAACTCCGCCATGTATAAGTAGTTAGCATCGTAGTACTTAATAGTGTGATAAAATATATGCTATCGTTGTGTTTAATTGACTATTAAATTAATTAAAGAAGAAGAATACTAACTCAAAGTTACTAAGTCCTAACTTTTAAATTCATTTCAATTAGAACTCAAAATTGTTCTCATAATAAATTGGTTGAATGAAGAAGAAAGAAGTTGGTGTACAACGTACATACATACAACATGTTGACCTATAGTTACTTACACTTATACATGTAAAAGTAGCATATTCAATCATCCCGATAGAAGTGTTAATGTTAATAGGTTAAATTTAAAGTAGCTTGTAACTGTTTAAAGTCTTTTAATAAAGGTTCTACTTCCTTTGCTTAAATTAGCTTACTTTCATTCCAACTTTTAATTAACCACCGCCCGAATTAGACGACAAACTGCTATCGCCTCAGATCATTTGATTCTTTATAATTTGGATACGTTTCTCGAAGTGATAAAACTTCTAACCCTTTAAAAAGCATGGAATATTTTTGTCTTTTTACTTAATGTAATAAAAAATTAACATTAACATTGTTTTAAGAAAACATCAGGATTGATAAACATTACATAAAATTTATGTTAAGAAACAGTAAAGACTGATAAAATGCGTTAGAGGTTGTCCATTTTGATGCAAGGAATTGAGAAATTAAGTAGCCTCTACCGCAGTGGAAAACTAGTCTTCCTCACTCACGTCCTATCACTGAACAAGACTGTTCCCTCACTTTACTACAGCCATCATCTTTAACTATAATCTCATCATGATTATTATTATTATTATTATTATTTTTTTTTTTTTTCAATATTCAAGACATATTTATTGCAAGACGCTCGCTTCAATGATAAAAAAAGATTATTTTCATTTAATTTTGCCTTTTTTTACATTTTATTTTGCCTTTTTGCCTCCGCTAAGTACAAATAGTTAGTTGTATTAAATCCCATTACTAAGTACTACGATGCTAACTACATGTATACACATGGCAGAGCAGAGAAGAGACAAAATTATAAGTTACTAACTATTTGTACTTAGCGGAGTTAAGAAAAATTAAAAGAAAAGCATTTTTTTATAATTGAAGCGAGCGTCTTGCAATAAATGTGTCTTAAATATTGAAAAAAAAAAAAAAATCATGATGAATTGATAGTTAAAGAGGAGGTTGTAGTATAGTGAGGGAACAGGAATGTTCCCTAAACCTCACGTACGGCCTACTCAATTTAAAATATAAAATATATCACTTCACTATACAAAAACTTCTAATCGTATCAGGTTGAAAATGTACATGCCTGTTTTAATTGTACTTTGAACAATGTGTATGAAGTTTTATTAAAACGTTTACGGTTACGTTAGAACGTAAGATATCAGTAAAAACATTGTTTTCTCTATTTTAAACGTTTAGGTCCGCTTTAATGTTTTTAGAGATCTTTAACACTTCATAGCGGTGTCGGTGTTGGTTTTACTAAAAACAAATATTTAAAAAAGTTGTTGTCTCATTGAAGAGATGAAGTTAGAATTTTTTCCCGTCCTAAAATTCCAATTTTACTTATGAAGGTTTTGTTCACGCGAGCGTTGCGTGCAAACGCTTAGGCGGATAACGTTGTCCAACTAACCTGTCCTGGGCATTGGTAAAATGAACATATATACCAAATTTCAACTAAATCGGTCTACTTTTACTCAAGTTATCGTCATCGGTCGATTTATTCGTGACGGTCGTTATTTTCGAATTCACTTCTGGGCTCCAGACGCTGTAAAGTGCCATAAGAAACTAATTTGTGAGTGTGACAGCCTGTCATAATTAGACCACTGTTGGTCCCATAATTATTTCAATCACATTTGTTTCTTTTCGCATGTTCACAAACTTGTAATCATTAACAACTATATATTAAAAAGTGCTCATCCGATGTTGAAGAAATTTGGATGGTTTGTGGAAAATTGCCTACAGATGGTTCCATATCAATTTAAACCATCTGCCCACATTTAATATTAATTAATAAAATAAACTCAGTTGTATGGTCCTTTTTTATCAGCCTCTTTTATGCAATAGTAATTAATATGTAAACTGCTAGAAATGATTGCCAATAAATGTTGTACTGTGGTCTCTTATAATTATTGTAGTCTTGCACACTTCAATAAAACAGAACGGTGCATATATATTCAAGGCTTAATTTATTTTTTGATAAGTAACCACGAAGAACTAAAACCATTAATTGATAGCCTGAATGGCAAAACGTGTTTTAATTTAATAATTATGTGAGCAATGTCATCACTGAGCACAGATACCAAGTTAAATGTACTAATAAAGTACGAAGTGTTGAACGTTGGTTAATAGCATTTCATAACGAAGCAGTGCTTCACTTTGCAAAGCAAGTAGCAATTGATAAAAGCACTAAGACGAGTGAAATTTATTAGGCACTTAAGACTTCAACGAAGTCAGCTATATACATACAATCGTAAGACACGATTTAGTGTAAGGGAATTTCGGGCTTTTAAACATTATTTAGTTCAGTAAACTACACCTGGGGTTTTCTAGAAAGATTAATTTGAAATTATCGTGTAAGCAAAGTTAGTAGTAGAAGGGCTATAATATTTGTACTTTGATTTATTTATATTACTCTTGGCGCAACTAAAGATGTTCTTGTCTATTCGCTAAAAGTTTGAGATATCTTAACACATAATTGTTTTTCTTCTAAATGCGCTAAAACATACATTAATTTACACCTAAATCGTCTTAAGTACTTATCTGATTTGATGTTTGGATAGTTGGTCAAAAGTAGCTCGCATATAGCCTCAGATTAATTTCAACCGTGTCCGTTTATTTTGCTGAATTTATACATTTATCCGTATAAAAAATCAAAATTATTTTGACAAATAAAAAAAGGGGGAAACAGTTACATAAATCAGACTATAATGAGTTTTACACGCATAAAATCGATATAGTATGTCATAGGAGGCGAGGAAGCTAAGTGCCACACTAATTGGCTTTTTTTGATATCTTGGGATCGTGTGTGAGTTCATGTGCATAATTAAGGGCATTTCTTTGTCAATTCGGTCCAAACATTGTTTCTCTCAAACGAATGTTTTTGTTATTTTCAAACAACCACAATTATCAAAAATTTGAATGGCTTTTTAGGATTTTTGAAATGTAATTTTTATTTTTGGAATTCGTTTCAACCAAAGTTTCATTTTACATAATTTATTAAGATTATTCCTTATAAATTTATTACATTGTAGTATCAGAAAATAATATAGATTTTATTGAATTAATAAAGCAATATGCGATAACTTGTAATTTACAACACTTGCTAGTTAATATCATCGTAACATTATTTCAAAGCAATAAAACAAATTGGAACTACAAACTTCCATTCCTTTGACTAACCTTGAGGCCAAAGCTATGGTTTAAAATAAAGTACAATTGCCCCGCTTTGTTGCGGTCCTTTACTCCCAAAAAAAGCGACAAGACATAATTCATAAGTTAAATAAAATATCCTAATCGTTTTTGCTATTCTCCTTTTATAATAAGTTAACTAACTTAAATATATATATAAATAATATATACTTAGTTATATAATTTAAACTTAGTAATAATTTTGTGAGCTCAAATGTTTTTTACGAACTACAAAATGTCTCTAGAGTTGGCTATAATTAATACTGTAATATATGTTTTGTAGTTTAATAAGCCTGATAAAAGTCACTCTTTGGTAACTTTAGTAGTTAAAAGCTGATAGATGACGATCTTTTACCCGAGAAAATGTTTGAATTTAAATAACCATCAATAATAATCATTCTCAGATAAACAACTAAATCCAAATATGCTCAAGTCATGAATGGAACAGAAATCTTCTTCTCAGAGTTCTTTAAATAACTTTTCAACAAATCTAATACATACCTCCCTCATTAATAATGATTTTTAATATATGTTATTTAATTATATATTTAACTTATAGAGGTTCTCAAACATTAACTTATATAAATATAAATATCCTAGAATCTGTATGAAAAGCTTTTTTGAATAGGTTTTCAAATGAAACCTGTGCTAACAGGTACCAAAATAGGATAATTTGAGAAGCCAGAAAAAGCCAAAGGTAAGGCAAAACTTTAACTGAGAAAGGATTTTCTGTTCCATTCATGAACTTTGAAACCCTTGGTCAGACAAGCTTTTCAAGAGTCCTACTATGTCCATCAATGTCCCCCCCCCCCCCCCCTGGGCCTCCCTTAGCTCATTTTCAAAGGCATTTGAAAGCCCACCAATGTATGCTTATCAAGTTCCCACGTGTCTAGTGCTTATTCGGAGGCTATACCTGGGATTTTATGATATTATCTTTTAGACAGTATAACATCGAACCTTGTTTCTCCAGTAGCCAGTCAAATTAGGTCTCAACATTAGTCTACATTAAAAATTTATCATTACCAGTGAATTGGTGATGATCTACTATGGTGGTATAAAACCTTTTTTTTATTTAACACTTTTGCTGCTGAGTAATTTTTAACAATATGCTGTCCCAATCCCTGAATTTTATTTAACATGTTGATACAAGTTCTTTACCACGACGCTTATCATCTCTGAAAATGCTTTATGTAGTTGGTGAAACGACAAACTTAAATGTGAAACTCCTAAAAGAAAAAGCTTCTTGTAAAGTTAACTTCAATAAACTCACAAAGAGTTTTAATATATAAAATGTCGGTAGATGGAAAATAGTTCTACACTACGAGTCTAAAGCAATTTGGTAACATATCAATTTCAGAAGGAATAGAAAATCAAGGGTGAGGAAAACTAGATCCAGTTTTTTTAGTAGAGTAAATAAACTTGCGTAAGTTATTTTTCGTTGTGAAAGTTTGGTTTAGTGGTAAGCAATGAGGAAAAAGTTAATTTTTACTGTCTGGCACTATGGATCAGTATTCAACGTACGAAGTCTTCTCTTAAGAATCAAGATGCATTATTTACTCAATATTTTTATTGTTGTATTTTCCAGATTTCAACACATATGCTTTCTTATGTTCTTGAGGTATATCATATAGAATTGAGTATTATTTAATCTGCCCAGAAATATCTGTAAATTAGTAAATTTTACATATTATACCCTTTTCGGTTTTTCTGGGGGTGGGGATTTTCTTACATAATGTGCTACGGATTTTAAACCATATTGTTCAAAAATTGTTGTAGATGAATTTTGTATAAATATAACAAAGTTAGCGCTAAGCATAATAGTTTTCGAGATATTTGCAAAAACGATTTAACATACCCTTTTACCCACCTTTTCACCCCCCCCCCCTTCCGTTAATTAATGAACTTTGAAACCCTTAGGCCAGACATCCTTTTCAAGATTAAATCTCCCTTAGCTCAATTTCAAAGGAATTTGAAAGCCCACCAATGTATGCTTAGTAATCAAGTTCCCACGCGTCTAATGCATATCCAGAGGCAATACCTGCAAGTTTCTGATGATATTATCTTTTAAGCCTAGTTTGTACAGGTCAAGTATTTTAGTAGAGTAGTTTAGAAATGTAGCACTCGACTCGTTTGCACACTGAGTTTTACTAAATTTATATTACTCGACGCTGATTAAATTACTCGACCGTGGCTACTAATACTAAAATACTCGACCCGTGCAAACTAGGCTATAGACAGTATAACATCAAACCTTTTTTCTCCAGTCAATTTAAGTCTTATGTAAATCCACTTTAAAAAAATGATCATCACTAGTGAAACGGTAATGAGTTATTACCATAATAATGACCTACTACAGTGGTCTAAAACCTTATATCTACGATTGATACGAAATATAAACATTGTATCTCTGTTTAGATGCGTATAGAACGTGATTCTTTACGTACTTGTATTCATTGCGCATGCGCGTTTCATAATTCCTCTTTTTTTCGACCAAGAGCGATAAAAAAGAAGAATTCTTCACCTTAACGCACGATTAGCGAGTTTGTTTACATTTAACAAAACTAATTTGCTATTTGTTTAATTAAAGTAACTGTTTATATCGAGTTTTTAGTGAAAAACAATGAGTGATTTATGTCATTGAGACGAAAATGAGGAGAATAATACGCTTCCCTAAATAATTAATTCGACACAAAATAAAACTAATGAATTAATATCATCTTTATCAAAAGATAAATACGAACGTACATACAGGAAGTTTATTAAATATTTGTTTCTTATTAATTATTAAAATCCAACAATCGTAGATAAAGTACGGTACGCAACTCGTGTGACAACTGCATTTTGTTTTGCTCGCTAAACTGTTAAATAAACAAAATAGTACATTACGCGTCTAGTGTGGAAAGTAGCATTTTGTTTTGCTCGCTGTCGCTCGGGTGCAAACTCCACACTCGCATGCGCAAAATGCTACTTTCCACACTAGACGCGTAATGTACTATTTTGTTTATTTAACAGTTTTGCTGCTGAGTTATTTTTAACATTATGCTGTATGTCTCCCTGAGTTTTATTTAACATGTTGATACAAGTTCTTTACCACGACGCTTAACATCTCTGAAGATGCTTTAAGTAGTTGGTGAAACGACTAACTTAAAAAAATGTTAAACTATTTTTTTTGTTTTTGACGAAGAATAACGATTTAAATATAAGGAGGTTAACTATTGACAGACAACTGCTTCGGATCATAAAAATATCAAGTTATTTATTATTTATTTGCCTAATTTTTTCTCTTAAATCGTAGTTTTATAGACAATAAAACTTTGACACTACATTAGGTGGTTTATGAAATTTTCACCTAATATGATTGAAATAGAGCTGCTAGAAAATTAATTCTGCGCCCAAATTCCTCCTAATTATCTCAGAGATCTAAGACTTAATTACTTTTGTCAAGACAGGAGGGGTCGTCTAACGATATAATATGCTGATGTTCACTTTCCTTTGAGCTCTAAATATGTCAAAACGACAACAAATTTATCCTTCCTTTTCCTTTGAGCTCTAAATATGTCAAAACGACAACAAATGTATCCTTCCTGGTATTTGAGAGCAGGCTTGGGGCTAAAGTTGGCTATAACCAGTCTCGCTTTGCCTAGCTAAACTTTAAAGTTAAAAAATACAATCGGAAGCCTAAATTTAATAACACTGTGTGACACGGTACATTACGTTAACTTTGACCACTTAGTCAGCTTTTGCACATAGATTCGAATATTCTTAACGTTCGTTGTTAAAACCCTCACGCTTCATAAAGAGAAGATTAAAATTTCATTTTAAATAATAAAGCTTTCCAAAGGTTTTTCCTAAAGGAAAAGTATTATTTTCACCCGAAAGTTCGAAAACGATATTTCAACGGAGTTATAGGTTTTGGGTGTTAAGACCATTAAAGTGGTATTTAGCTGGATGTCTGTATGTGTGTCTATCGGTCTGTCTGTCCGTTTATCTTATTCATAGCTCTTATACAGTTTTTTAGCTAGAGAAGTGCAACTTAGACACAAAAATCAGTCCTTACTAGTTTACAAATTTTACCTCTTTATAAGAATAACATTTCCACCGAATTTAGTTTTGTTATCTGCTGCCATTTTGAAAATACATATAGACTTTTGAATTTTTAAACTTTAACGCTGAATAATTTCGATTCTATTTTGTCGATTGAACTGAAATTATAATTAATTTCACCTTTCTACAGGGTAAATAATTCCTTCATATTTTAACTCACTGTCTTAGTTCTTTGTTTAAAAAGGAAGCCGGTGATTATCTACTGTAAATTGTGTAAGGAGGTCGTTTGTTCAAAGTTTTTTTTTTTAAAACGAATTTACCAAAAATGAAGAATCCTTTTGCGAGTCAAGTCTTTGATCTTCTTCGTGATTTATTACATTTCATTTACGTAAAATTGATTAAAACAACCAATTGTTACGAAGAAAAAGAATAAGGCCATTTTATATTAAGCTTTAATAAGGTAAACCCTTCTTTATTCTTCAAGCTTTCAGTGATTTAAGGATTTAATAGTTTAGAGGAACTAATTGTAGTTAAAAGATAGGGGAGAGTGAAACAGAGTTTCTTTTTTTAATATAAGATTCAAAGGAAATAAATGAAGGGATGGCTGGAATTATTTACAGATGACCCTTACTTTTCATTCTGAGAAAAAGCCGGAGAAACATTAATCCCTGGGGAGTTAAAAGATAAGATGCCATTTGAATGACTCGCCTAAGAAAAGTCTCTTAGGACAAACAATGACTGAATCATTTCAGTTCGTGCTTAAATTTAGCTCGATACCTGTATTTTATTGGCTGCTTAAAATAAACACAAATCAGCTTTTTCAAGGAATTATCTAAGTGTGTTTCATTACAAAGGGTACATAAATATTCTCTTTATTAATTTTCAGATTAACGAAATGAATTCTTTGCCCAATAACACCACACACGCTATAATAAAAACACTTTTTTTCTAAGTTAACCATAAATAATCGTTTTCAAAAATTACTTTCAATTTACGAATGACGATATAGCCCTCTTACTGTTCGTTTCAAAAAAATTATGTTATCTTTTATATTAATTAATTAATTAATTATTATTAATAGTTTTAAATCCTTTACATTAATTAATTATTTTGAATATTTTTAAATCCTTTGTATTATTAATTAAAAAATGAATGATTTTTTTAAAACAAATTAATTTTTTTTTTTTTTTTTTTTTTCAAGAAATGAAAAATTATTTTTTTCCGTGGTAGGCTGTGAAATAGTAACTTTAGAGCCTAAAAAACATAGCTAAAATCCATTTTTTCATTACGTGGACTTAAAAAAACTTCCGTTAGTAGCGCTGCAGTCTTTGTAAAAATGCATAGTACGATTTAATTCCGCTAGATGTCAATGCGTTTTATTTATCTTTTCTTATAGTGTAACCTCTTTTGAAGGTTTCTTTTTTTAAATCTTAAGTATGTACCAATATTTGTTATTATTACATTGATTATTTATTAATATTTAATGTTTTTTCATTGTCTGCTACCTACCTCGGAAAAAATAGCATATGCTACGCGACTGTGAAGTGTTTTTTCTTTACCTTGGCAATATTTACTGTCTCTCTTCGCTCGACAGTAAATGTCATTGCCGCGGTAAAGAAAAAACTCACTTCACAGCCTAGTAACATAATATACTATTTTAAATTAATAAAAAAAATGAATTAATACCAATATTAACCCTCACACAACCAAAATTCATAAATATAAAGAATTTATGATACAAACTTAGTATTTATCCGGCTAGTATTATTCTAGTATTTATTCTCGTAATATTTGTTAAACCTATTTCCAACCAATAGTAACATTAATATTAAATTATAGACGTTTTGAGATTCACGAGCCATTCTAAAACTAAGAATAAATAAATAGGTAATTTAGTGAATTTCTCAAATAATAAAATTCTAAAGTTTAGCATAAATTAAAAGCTCCACTTTGAAATATAAATATTTATTATATTTGAACTTCACTCAGGAAACTTGAGCTTTAGCAGTAATCATCTTAGAATTTTTACTACTGGTGTAGTAAATGATATTATTGTTGAGTTTTGAATTATTACTTTGGAATCTCCTAACTAAACCATTGTTCAGGTCCTTCATTTTTCCGCTGACAGATCTATTCTTACTAACTATTCTATCTGCCATCCACACCTTCCTCCCTTCTTTAAAGATAATTTATTCTGTGGACACTTCTCACTCGATAATACCTATTATTATGTATTTTTGCTTTTACAGTTATTTTAAGTAGGCTGAATTGAAAATAAAGCCTCATTTAGACAGATAAATAAGGATCATTTATGTAAATAGTTGATAACCCATTCCATTTATTGGATCGACGTTTCGTACGACGCGACACGTTACAGCGTCTGGAGCTTGGAGTGAATCCGAAAAAAACGACCGTCACAAAACCAACCGTCACGAAATCGACCGATGATGATAACTTGAGTAAATGATGACCTATTTAGTTTAAATTTAGTACCCGTCCATTTTACCAATGCCTAGGACGACTTAGTTCGACAACGTTATCCGGTCAAGTGGTTGCGCGAAACGCTCGCGTAAACGTAAGCTTCAAATGTAAAATTGGAATTTTATGACGGGAAAAAAATCTAACTTCATCAATTTAATGAGACAAACAATTTTTTTACCTAATTTTTTTTGTAAAACCAACACCGACACCGCTATGAAGTAAAATAAAAAAAATTATTAAAGCGGACCTAAATGTTTAAAATAGAGAGAACAACGTTTTACCTAAATCTTACGTTCTAACGTAACTATTTTAATAAAATGTCATACACATCGTCTAATGTACAATTGAAACAGGGATGTAAAATGTTTAACCTCATACAAGCAGAAGTTTTTAAGTAGTGAGGTGACATATTTTTATAATATTTTAAATTGAGTAGGCCGTGCGTGTGCGTGAGGTTTAGGGAACATGTTCCTTCACTATACTACTACAAACATCCTCATTAACTATCAAGTCATCATGATTAACTTTTTTCTCAATATTCAATACATATTGATTGCAAGACGCTCGCGTCAATGATAAAGAAAATGCTTTTCTTTTAATTTTGCCTTAACTCCGCTAAGTACAAATAGTTAGTTACTTTTAATTTTGTCTCTTTTCTAACTCTGCCATGTATAAGTAGTTAGCATGGTATACTTAGCAGTGATTTTATAATTTATATTTAATTAAAAGCTTAAGGAACTTCGTTCCTAACGGGTATCCAGCGACTTCACACACGTATTTTTTTTTTATTAAGAAGGAAGGGATAAAGAAACGTTTAAATTAACTCGGTCATCAAGAATCGAACTAAAGATCTTTGCTTTTTGATTGATATCTTGGATATTAATTTCATAGGAATATATAAACGATGATAGTGTATTCTTTCCAAGAATCATATGTATTTTTGTCTATGAAAAATTTAATAATTATATACACTAGATACCCCGGTAAACCTAACTTTAATTACAATTATTTTCTCTCTTCAAACTCTAAGTATAAAGTTATTTTAAGAAAAGCATAAAAGTCCTTATTTGTATCCCTAGGGAACGTGCCGTCCTGTTAAGGCCCAAATTTGAGATAAAACTGTGAAATTGAGATAGATATAGGATCTACTATATCTAGAGCTACTTTTCTTGTGATTATCAGGAGAACCAGCCACTGTTTGCCATCGTGCGTGAATATACTTCAATTCTATGCCCATATTGTCCTGACAAGGGGACCTGGGCCACTTTCTCTTAAATTTTATTATTACACTAATTTTAGTGAAATTTATGCATATGGTAGAAAATAAATGAATATGTTAAGTACCTGTATTGAAAACTAAAATAAAATATGAATCTCATTATTGAAACTGACTGATTTTGTGCTTGCAAATTATGAGATTAAACATCGATATTTTATATTTAAAAGAAAAAAAAAAAAAAATACAATTTAAATATGTTTTATAATATTTTTCTAAAATTTAAAGCAAATTAAGTGCTATCATGCGTGTGCCTCATGTCTCTATATTAGACCGCGCGCACCAGAGCGGTATTTTTAATATAGTATTTTAACACCAAGGGAGAATAATTTAGGTTTGTTGCTAGACTGTCACCAAGAAAATTTAAAATGCAGAAGTTCATAATATTTCAGAATTACAAATAAAATCTTAAGCAATCGCAAACAATTTCTCATTTCGATGTAAAAAATGTAATTCACATAAGAAAACTTTCAATTAAAAAATGTAAGTTCTAAAATGCAAGAGTTCTATCATTATAACATTATCATAGTTTGTGTTATAGAAAAAAGTGTTTTCACCTCTGTCTTCATTTCTCAAGTTTATTTTAATGGGACATCTACATTTCTCTAATAATAAATTATTATTTTATTTACCTGAGGCGCAGCTAATAGAATAGCGAGAAGCCAAATAAGTAGAATGGATTTAGCAGCTCTGGTTAAATTTGACGTTGTATGAGCTAGGAATGGATGGCATATAGCGACATAGCGCTCCACGGTAAAAGCAGTTATTGTCAGAACTGTTGCGTTAGCTGAAGTTTCAGCAGCAAGTCCTCGTCCAACGCACCATACTTCACCCCAAATGTACGGATATCTGAAACAGATGTGACAAAACTTATTGTAAAACAACTGGTGTAACAAAACTTTTGTAAAACAACAGATATCAAACAGAAACCAATATTATTCTCAAATTGTTGTGAATGAACGTAGAGAATAATACCCTGAAGTAGGGCTAAAGCAAATTTCTGATAATTAAATTATACATTCATCAGAACCTGAACACAATTAATGTGTTCATCACGAAAATAGGGTTTACCTAATATGCAAAATCGGAAATTCGGAAATTTTAGCATAAACAATTTTGTATTTTGATTTAATATTCATTAAAGCCATTCAATTAACTCACTAAGGTCCCATTAATACTTTTGATTGCCTCAAGAACCTTGTATGCCGTTGAAAACCGGTCCGTTGTCTGGTCTAGTAAATAGAACCTTTAACTCCATCATAAGAAAAAAATCGGGTACAGGGTACCTCGGAACTTTTCCTCACTTCAGAGGCCACTAAAGTGGCCTCTCCTGCTGCTTCGCAGCAGGAGGAAGCAGCATTGGACGTGGTCAGTACTTGGATGGGTGACCGTTCTAAACAAACTAATTTATTATCATTCTTCAAAAAAACCTTATTTTTAATACCTATATTTTATTTAATTATTTGAAGTTTGGCGGTATTTTGACAGATGTAAATAAACTTAGACGTCATCAAAATTATCGCACTAATAAATAATTATATTCGCTTATAATTTTTAAACTAATCAATTGAATTTCATTAGGGTTTTTTATATTTGTTCCTTAATTTTTTTCCGGTTCCAACGATATGCTATACGTCAAAAACCTATTTATACTTTCGGTATTATTACCGTCAAAGTTTAAAAAACCAAAATTGATAACTTCAAAATGGCGGCCAATATCAAAATGAAATTTGGTGGGCTTGCTTGTCATACAGAGAGGTATATTCGTGCCAAATTTCAACTCGATCAGGACCATTGTCGATTTATTACGATTTTTTAAAAATTTTGATGACTCAACAAACTGGGTTAAAATGGCGGAAAAAATTTGATTTTCTGGGTGGCACCACTACGGTAAGGACTGATTTTTCTGACAAGTTTCAACTCTCTAGGTTAAATACCTTGAGCGCTGCGATGATAACACACACACATACATACACACATACAATACATACACACATACATACATACATACATGCGTACATGCTACATATAGATAGTATAGTATATACATATATAGTACGTACATACATATAGACGTCATGCTGAAAACCACTCTTAAAAACCAGGTCTTAAAAACACCCAAAACGGATAATTCCGTTGAAATCTCAAAAAAAAATTTTGGGTGAAAACAGTACTTTTCCTACTATAGGTACAGAGGAAAAGTAAAAAAGCAATTCCTCCCACTATATTCCTGGAAATCCTTATACCGTCTCAATTCTTTATAGATAATTGATATTAATTAAACTTAAATGTCTTTGACTTATATTGTACGAAATGTAATGTACTTTCCAACTTTTTGTCTGGCAATGTGGCCTATAAGTTATGTATATTTAGGGTAAGTTTGGTTTGCAATTTTGTTATGTGTTACTAAAATTATACGAGAATTATTATACTCGTAATTATAATTTACCCTCTATATCACATAAGTATTTTATTACAGTTTGCTAAAATACTAAATTAATAGTTTTATAAATAATAGTTTTTTGTTATTTTAATTTAGTTTTGATAATTTTAATAGATAGATTATTTTTGCTTCCGAGCTTACTGAAGGTAACGGAAGATATGTTATCGTTCAGAAGCACGACCTCTTTTGTATAACTTCGATTTTAAAAATTCTAAGACAGAAATCCGCTTCAGATAACTGGAAACTTTTTTTGATCCGTGTCGGTCTGTCTAACGCTTAATACTTTTAGACCAACATATCTAAAAAACAACTCGTTCGATTTTGGATGGTAAGCCATAATTAGCCCATTTTTGGTCACACATACATTTTTCCACGTTCAAAAACATACATTTATTAACACCTATATCTTCAATAGTATTCATCTGATTTTTATGAAATTTAGATGGTTTCTCAAAAGGAGCCTGCAGATAACCCCAGATTAATTTCAATCCTCTGCCTTCTTTAAATTTTGGTGCTTCCCCAATAGTCCAGTCAACGATCTTGGCGCGATCTTTGATGGGTTAGTCCTATAACAAAATTTTTTCCTATAGTAATTTTTTTTTGGTTCCGTGTCTGTCTGTAGGACTGTTGGTCTGTTGGTCTGTCGGTCTGTCTGACTGTCACTCAATGTTTGCGAACCAACATATCTTGAATACTACTCGTCCGATTTTTATGAAATTTGGATGATAGGTCATAATTAGCCCATTGTTGGTTCCATAAATGTTTCGACCTTTTGCGCCCATTTGATTCTCTACCACATGCATACAAACATACATTTATATTCACAATCTTATTTTTATGAACTTTGGATGGTATGTAAAAAGTAGACTGCAAATTAATTTCAACCGTCTGAGTTCTTTAAATTTTGGAAATTGATACATTAATGCATGTAAAAAAAATCAAAACAATTTCGACAGATTTAAAAAAAACAGGGGGGGGGGGGAATTAAATAAATTTGACAATAATAGGGTGTAAAAGCATAATAGTTATTTATGTTACTAGGCAGCAAAATGGAATTTTGCTGACAAGTCTTTAAATTTTAGTTCCGTGCCGAAGGTGAGGATAGGCTAAACAAATTTACTGCAGAGGCGAAGCCGAGGCAGGAAATTTACTATATTACTGACGGGGCGAAGCCGAGTAAGGAAAATTACATGATGACTGACGAGGTTAAGCAGAAGCAGGAAAATTTTAATTACCTGCTAAGGTGTAACCGAAGCTGGTAATCTAAACGAGTCAGGAATATTTCCTTTGCTGCATAGGCATAGTTACATACAATATTTTATCTACTAACGGCAGACAAATTACACTAACTATTATATTCCCTTTTTAATATATAAAAGATTTAAAGAAATAAAAATTGTAAAAAAAACGAAAGTTTGAGTCATCAAGAAAACAAAACAAAGGCAAAACGAATTCAGTTTGCCACTTTTTTATTAACAGCTGTTTTGTATCTAAATTTTTAGCAATTTTTTAAATAATCATAATAAAATAATAAAATTTGTTTTATTACTACATATAATTATTTAAGTTATTCTCAAAAAATATATAAATATTTAGCAGAATATTACGCTTAAATATATAAAAATGAACAATGTGGGAGAGTTTATAACTTGCGATGTAGTAACCTTTGTGTAATAAAATTTTCTTAAAATGTTACAGCCTGTTTGTTATTTTGCTGACATTTTGAACTTTTGCTGTCACTTTGATATTTTGCTGCGTTTTTTTTTTTTTTTTTTTTTTGGCGTAACATGCCAAAAAAATAATCAAGAAAAATGACATTTTGCAGATTAAAAACAGCAAAACAATGCTTAATTTTGCTGCCGTGAGTAGATAAAATCATTTAAGTATATGAAATAGGACGCGAGGAAGCCATGTAACACACTATTTGACAGACTATTTTAAATCATTTTGATTGATATTAGTTATTATCTAACACCACTTTAAAACATAATGAGGTAAATCAGAAGAAGTATCGGAAGACTGTGCATTTTGACTTTTGCTTACAGCACCATATTACGTTTAAAGGGTTATATATAATATATTATTTAACACAGTGTTTCCCAAACTTTTAACTTCTGTGTACCCTTTCTATAATTTTCGTAACACTAAGTACCCCTCTTTAAAAAAACATCAAATTCTATTTTGGTTGTCTTTAATTATTTAATTTTATTTTTTCTGTGTCAATCGGGGTATTGAAAATGAAATAATATAAACTACTTCCTTTTTAAATAACGGTTATAATTTGTTCCCGCTTATATTGGAACATTTTCAACCCTTTAGGTTTAATCCTTTTTGAAAATAGAAATTAAAAACTTTCTATTTGTCAAATATTTACAAATTATTACTTTAAAAAAGTAATTAGTCCAAAACTAAAACGACTAAAACCAAGGAGTTAGGTCTAATCATTGGAGTTTGTCACACGACTCTAGTCGTCATGGAACAAATCTAACAAGAAATTAGATTAATAAAAATAATAATAATAATAAAATATGCCTATACTCCAATACCAATAAAAAATAGACTGCCAATTGGTGTGGCACAAACTTCCTCGCATCCTATCACGTACTTTATTGAATTTATACTTTTACAAGCCATTATTGTCTCATTTATCTAATTGTTTCCTCCGTTTTTTTTTTTTTTAATCTGTCAAAATTGTGAGGATTTTTTACATAAATTAAAGTATCAATTTTGCAAAAATTAAAGAGCTCAGACGGTTCAAATTAATCTTGTGCTATCTGCGGACTTCTTTCAATAAACTATAAAAGTTTCATACATATCAGATAAGTACTTTTGAAGCTGTATGTTTGTGCGTATGTGGAAGAGAAAGAAATTAGCGCAGAAGTTTGAACTGGACCATCCAAATTTCAATTAAATCGGACGTGTAGTTTTTAAGATATGTTGGTTCGCAAAAATTGAACGACAGACCGACTGACCGACGAACAGACACGGAACCAAAAATGTTCCCTGATGTCTGGAACGGATTTCTGTCTTGGAATTTTTGAAATTGGAGACCTAAAATTTTTTCGTTCTTCAGAACGATCACATAACTTCCGTTACCTTCGGTAATCTCGGAAGCAAAATTAAAAAAAAATAGTACATAAACATAAACAAAAGGCCAAATTAAGAAAAAAATTAACAAGGAACCAAATTATGATGAACTGGTGCTTCAACATAAACCATTTTATCCTTCTCAGGATAAAATTGACTGCGCAGTCAAAGCCCGGTGCTGCGCGTGCGCGTACCCCCACCAAACTCTTCCCGTACCCCCAGGGGTACGCGTACCACACTTTGGGAAACACTGATTTAGAGCAACATCTTTGAAGATAGAATGTATCAATTCTAACAATCACTATACGCATAGCGGTGCTTTGCTGCTGCTATGGTATGTCATATATCACATTCCATATAGTAACATTACTTACCCTTTTCTTGTCGTAGCTCCATTTCTAAAGGGTAGAAATGGACAACATCTCTATCATCTTCTAGAAGAGAGAATCTGTTTTATTCAAGAGGTTTAGTAACCTTTTAGGTTTTGTATAACAAAGGTTTTAGAGCAAAACTGAATAACTCCTTTTTCACCATCCTACTTTTAAACTTGCTGTATAAGAATCGAATTTCACTCAAAGAGCACCCGATAAAATACCATTTCACTGAAATTAATGTTATATAATATTATAAATTATTTTAACACCCTTCATTTCTAAACACTTTAGAGGCCGAATTATTGAATTCTTTATAGTATTAACAAAAGACACCTCGGGGTATTATGCTTTTAGATATGTATTCATACCAAATTTAAACAAAATTGTACCAGTACTTGTATGAGTACTGAAGTAAGTTATGTTTTAGTGAAAGAGGTGTAGTTCAAAAACAAAATAACGTCTTCACACAAAATAATTGTATTTTGAACAATTTTACCGGCTGTTCTAATGCAGCATTCTTCAGATAATCTTTTAGTTTTGAAGGAACTTAAAAAGTACAAATGAAAACTTGTACTTAAGTCGCTAACACACAATGGAGATAAACATAGTCTAGAATCTTATTTTTTAGAACTATAACCAAGGATACTTTAGAACGTGTAAATCACAGATTAAATATGTATCTTTGTTAAAAAATGGTTTAAGAAATCTCAGAATAAATCCTTGAAAACGTATATTACTGTAGAAGTTCCCATTCCACAGTGTCCTTTCCCATGTATATATGGGTTGTTGTGTTAAATAAATTGTATCTACGCACCATTAAATAAATCAATTATCAAGGCTCTTTTTGTTCTGGGTTTAAACAATATATCTTTATCGTTTTATGAAAAGACGAAGTTAACAAAGTATTATGTCAATTTCAATTATCACAGTATATTAAATTCATTTTCCTTTTATTAATATTGAATTACAGTAAACCGCACTCTCCTATCCCTACATTACAAATTTTAATCGAAGAATATTGTCAATTAATATTGTTTGTGAGTTAAACTTAGGACACCTTCAGGTGTTAATAAGATTTAAGTAATTGATGAAGAAGCCGCGTAGTAACCTTGGTGGTTAGAGAATATTGTATTATATGCTTGTATCATAATTATTAACATGTGTAATCAAGCTGTTAAACAAAGCTATATTCTACCTCTGCTAACTTGTGCGAAATGTTTAATTTAAATTTTACAAGGTAACTCATTGCGATTATTCCTGTAAGATATTCTACTACTGAAACTGTTCTACAAAAATTCGAGATTGCACTGATTTGATATATACTGTTTTGCAGTATAACGCTGTTTACAGCAGATAATGCACTTTAAATGCTGATAACAATGAGAAGTTTTGGACAAAAAATATTTTTTTATTTTGTTTGAAAGAAGATTTGACCTTCTGTTATACGATTCTGATTTTAAATGGGATTTCCATTTAATATTTTAATGTTACCTTTCGCATGGCTATTTAAGATCATTCCATGCACACCATCTAATTGAATTATTGCAACCGAGCAACTTTTACTTATTTCCCATGTAACTCCAACCCTTAGAAATATTAAGGGTCTCACTCTGTTCAAGTACTCTGTATATACTATAGAGATATGTTATGAAGAAGTAGTTAAAAGGAAATTATAAGCTTGGATATTTATTATTTTTGTATATATATATATATATATATATATATATATATATATATATATATATATATATATATATATATATATATATATATATATATATATATATATATATATATATATATATATATATATATATAGAAAACAAACAAAACTCAGGTTTCGGTCACAAAAATCGTCTTTATGTTACAATCCCGACGTTTCGGTTTTTACTTAAAACCTTCTTCAGGGGCCGTAAAACAGCCAGCCAGCAGTCAGTCGTTGTTTAGATGTTTTACGGCCCCTGAAGAAGGTTTTAAGTAAAAACCGAAACGTCGGGATTGTAACATAAAGACGATTTTTGTGACCGAAACCTGAGTTTTGTTTGTTTTCTGTTTATATTTACGGTCGAGGATTTATTCATATATATATATATATATATATATATATATATATATATATATATATATATATATATATAAATTTCAGATGGACATAGAAAAAGGGGTATATCTACAGGTCATTTGGAGCAAAAAAGTTCATATAAGCTACAGTCCAATTTTCAATGGTGTAGGAGCTATAAGCGAAATTATGCTGTGTTAAAAACAATCGACCTTTCCCTTAAAAAACTGAAATTACTCAAAACATATTAATCTTGAAACAATGAATGAACAATTGTTGGAAAGAACAGGAAATATCCTATAAGCATTTCCTTTTTAGTAGACTTTTTGCCTTTTTAGTGTGACCCAGAGCTGTTTGAAAATAAAAAAATAGATTTTTTTAAAAAATCTGAAAAACTATGAGCCCACTTATAAATATGACCCGAATGGGAAAAGTGCGTAGGCAAAGTTAGGAAAAGTTGGCGCTTTTAAT
The DNA here is from genome assembly GCA_951217055.1 of Gerris lacustris. NCBI lineage: Eukaryota > Metazoa > Arthropoda > Insecta > Hemiptera > Gerridae > Gerris > Gerris lacustris. The sequence continues at coordinate 24,757,316 of OX578282.1, forward strand.
AAGCTTTAAAACGATACCAAATACTTCAAAATATTCCAACTCTAAGTGAGCGAACAAAACATCGTTGTAGAAAAAATCATGTCGTGCTTGTAGCTGGTGAAGGGCAAAGAAATGTGACATTATCAGCTTTTTTGTATTTCGTTTGTTTTTAGGCCCCTGAAGAATGTTAAGTAAAAACCGAAACGTCGGGATTGTAACATAGTGAAGATTTTTGTGACCGAAACTTGAGTTTTGTTTGTTTCTGTTAATATTTACGGTCGAGAATTTATAATAATATATATATAAAATTTATACTATATATATATATATATATATATATATATATATATATATATATATATATATATATATATATATATATATATATAAAATTAATAAGTTGAATAATTAATGGCGATGAAATGTTGTTGATAAGACTTTCTAGCAACAAACATAATAAATAATATCATTAAGGATTATCTTAGAGGTATTATTTATTTATTTTTAATAACACCTTAATACCTACAGTCAAGTCTATTAGTTTAAATCTATCTGCACTATATTACCAGCACAAATATAAATATACACAGGAATAAATAAGTAGGTATTAAGAGCTATATTTTTACTTCTATCATATACGACCATATTCAACCCAGATAAAACAAAAAGTTATTAACCCTGTTGTTTTTGTCAGTTTTTTTTTTTTTGAAAGAATAGTTTACGCAGTTTGTAAGAGTATGTTGTTCGTTGTTTTGTTTATTTTTATCTCTTTGGGTTAGGCAGTTGTACATCTAAAGGTTGTCTTTGGGTTATTCTCAGTATGTCTCGTATGGTAGTCTTTCTGAAAGAGGCTTCTCCTCTTTTATTATAAACAAGAAATGGGAATACTTTGTAAAGAATGTATATAATGGCGTGTAATTTTTTTATATATACAGTGAAACAAGAAAGAAGTGGTTTTATATTAAACAATAATGAGTAAAGTTTTTACAACCTACACCAATTTTTACGACAGCAACAAGTAACTTGAATTTAGTTTTGTGCTTCTTAGAAGAAAATTTTCAAAAATTACATATAAAATATATTATACATTTTTTTAACTTACACTGACGCCTTGTTCTAAAATAAATAGTTTTATACATTTTGTTATTGTAAAATTAAAAAAAAAAAAAATTAAAATTAAATTGTCTGAGTGAAACTTAAGTTCTAAAAACATAGTTAATTTTATGCATTGCTCTCTTTGATTTTTTTATTGACGATTTTATTATTTCAGGATTAAGAAATGGTTATGTAAAATTTAATTAAAAAATAAAATAAACATTTCACTCACACAATTGTGAATAGGTTGACCACCCGAGTTTGTTCAATTAACCTACCTAAGAATCTGCGTCTTCGGGTGTAAGAGCCCCCAGAATAAAAAACCAAACCTATAAAAACTTCTTTTGGAAATCCAATTGTATTTTATCCGACTAAACTTTATATTTTATTGTTCCAGATGATTACTCGTCAATTGAAATTAGTTACATAAATGTAAAAAGTTTTTTTATTTTTCAGTGAGTAAGTTCATTGTTTTTATCCTAATTTTGATATCGACATTTCACATCAGTAACCCTATTTTTATTTTGTTATAAAAGAAATTTTTAACTATTCTTGCGCGAGATCAAACGAGACTCTTCAAAAAAAAGTCTTTATAATATTCTAATTCTTATATAATAATAATCTGCCAAAGGGCTTAAACAGCAAACTACTTAATTTACTAATCGTATTTTTACTTTTTCGGTGGTTTTCAGCGGTTGCCCTGAATTCCCAAATATCAAGTTCAAAGATCTTTCCATCTTGTAGGTTTAAAGACTGCATGTTTTGGCTTGGTTTACTCCATCTCTCCAAGATGATCTGGGGTGTCCACACTTTCTTTTTCCAAGAGGAGACCATTACATTACCCTAAGGAAGGTGGTTACCTTCCTTCCAGGAAGGGACCATACTCCTGGATTACATTAGTTAGATATATTAGTGGTACTGTAGAGCCACATTCCTTCGCTAATCCTACTGACATGGATATACAAGCAAAATGTTCACACTCAATGTTATTCGCTGAATAACATTTTCTGGCAGTTCTAGGCCACGACGACTATGAATCGTTGCATCTTCTTTCTAACCACGCATGGTGATTCTGAGACCATCCATTTCAACTTCATTAAGCTAACTTTTTTGACGGTCAGTCAGTGTCAAAGCATTAGCTCCATATGTTAAAATGGACTCGACAATAAAACGTAGTATTACTTTATTTGTCTCCTTGTGAATAGAGTGACTCCACGATAGCTATAAATAAGGGTGCGGCAAACAAGCAATTCTTTGGGACATAAAAGGTGTAAATCCATCAAAATTTAAAATAGAATGTTTGCGGTATCAAATATTATGTTCTACGCATAAGAGAATAGTGGCGTCAGTAGCTCGTATAGCTCAGTAGCTCGTATAGCTCAGTAGCTCGTATAGCTCAGTAGCTCGTATAGCTCAGTAGTTCGTATATCTCAGTAGCTCGTATAGCTCAAAAGCTCGTATATACAGCAGTTGACTCTCCTTTCAATAAAGCTAAACATTATCGGGCGTAGTCCCATCTAAAAAGAGTGCGGTAAAACACAAATAAATTTTGTTAATAGGAAAGGATACAACGGAATAGGGAGTATTTTCATACAATTATGTACAAGAGAAAGATTTCCTTATTTTACACGCATTTTTTTGTCTTTAATGTTTTGTTTTAATTGCATTGTGAATGTGGTACAATACCAAGTGAAAAGTATAAAGATGTTGTAAAAGTGAATAACCCACTTTTCATATTATCCTAATACTGCTCAAATTCAAAGGCAAAAGCGAAAAGTTGGAAAGTTTTTAATAAATGAGGCTTTGGTTAGAGGCAAACCGTGTTTATTTACATAAAACTGGTTCTTTTCATAAAGTTTAATGAAATCTTTGGTTGTATGTATCAAATCTCAGTTTCTTATTTTGTTCAAGTTCTTATTTGTTTCATTCTTTATTTTATCTTTTTTATTTTTTTAATATATTTTTATTTATCTATTCATACCCCTATCGTTTTTTTTTCTCAAACTTTTTCATGCAAATAGGAGTTTGTAACCATTTGTAACCACTTAATTGGCTTCAGCGATCTTTTATTTTACTCGGAATGAAATCATGAGGTACTATCTTTTCATTATGAAAGATTAGGTTTGTTAACAATAGCTTTGAAAGAGGTGTATAGGTAAATAGATGAACTATTTAGCAGAGGTGCACTCAATTACCTATTACCGGAATGCCGGGGGGTCCGTGCCGAAAGTTTTTAGAAAAATATAACCTTTAAAAACGCGTTTTTATGCATTCTGAAGGTAAAATTTACCATAGGACCCTAAAGCATGATTAGTGATGAAGTAACAAAACTAAGTCTACTTTAGGGTGAAAACATTTCGTATAATAACTCCATAATTTAGTATTACTTTCTGATTGTTGAATTTTGTAAAACTGCTGTAAAAATGTTTCACGACAAAAGTAAAATCTGTGAAAATTAATTTATTTTTTATCATTATATTTGCTATTTAGATTCATAATTAAGGAAAAAAGTTTTTTTTATATAATTTGCTAGTACAGATTCTTTTCTTTTACCTTTGTGTTGTTGAATTTAGATCGGTTCACAGTATTGTTAATGGTACGAAATTTACTAATTGTTTTAATATGTTTTTATAATAGTGTAAATGAATGTAGCAAAACTTAATCCCTCTGCAATTGCACGTGTACGACACTATAGTTTTAGTACAGTAGTACCACTACAAATACTAAAACGATAAATTGATAAAAACTATATTTTAATGCTTCTCAAACAACGAAATAACATTGAATTATCAAGTAAAACGTAAACATTATACTAGAAGTTCCTTGATATTTGGAACATCCACTGATTTGTTTTTACTAATTTTTCATCATGAACATGAGTGCCAAATTACATTACAGAAACATAATTTAAAAAATAATACCAAACAACTTTTAATTTTCAACGTAAGAATTTGGTAGTATCAACTACTATTGTGTTGTACTTTTTATAACCCCATTAGGATAAATATATACATTACAGCCATAGAAGCTTATTCGGCCCTTGAGCCTATTGAAGTTCACAGAAAGGCTGAAGATACAAAATCAAGCTTTATAAAAATTGTTTAAAGTTACGACCACCATTTTTGATACACAAATTGTAACGATGTATAATCGACTGCCGAAGTCTTCAAAATAGCTGCGGATATTCACGAAAATCATTAATCGCTAGAATAATTCGAGCCCCTAACTCTTCTGTATTAACAGGAGTCTCATAAACCAGTGTTTTGTGGAGTCATATCTGGTGAATGTGCAGGCCAAGAAATTGGCCACCCTCTTCCGATCCATCCATTTGGAAATTGTGCATTTAGATAATTTCGGTAATTTAATCCAAAGTATGCTGGTGTACCATCATGCTGGAAAACAATATTTCTTCGAATATTAAGTAGGACTGCAATTCTGGTAAGTATGTTCCTGAAAAATCCTATTCACAAGTATTGTGTACTACCGGAAAGTCCTGGATTGACAGCGGATTAATTTCATTTCATCTCGATACTGAAGAATTTCCGGACACATTCTTATTAATGAAATATGTTTATTTAAGTATCATTTATCATTTCTGAAAATTAGAAATAGTTATTCTTGACACTCTGTATATCCTTCGTTTATCTCTAAACATAACCTCTAGTGCACTATCTTCTATATTATAACATTTTTACCACAAATCTCAATTCCCTACTTTGGTAAACTTTTGAAATTGTTAAGAAAACTTAATATTTAAATAACTTAACATAGGCCAATATATAGATACATTCTAGCTTACATTAATTATACGATTTTTTTTCATGATTGTTTTTTATAGTAAGAGGAGCATGAAACCAAGTTTGCAACCTCGAAAGCCCTGGGGACAATTTTTGGTAGGCGAAAAACCTCGAAATTTTGTCACTTTTTTCAGTTTTTTTAATATACATACCTCATAAACGACATTGAAATCAGAATATTTTATTCTCTCCGAAACGAAAGATGACAAAATGTATCTACTAGTCAAACCTAATTTTATGTTATCCTAACCCATTTATACAGAACTTAAAAGTTTGACGAAATTTTGTAAAAATGCAGGATTTTACTATTTTTTGGACATTTATATAATCGTTTATGGTGCCCATTATATATTTGATTTATTATATATTTATTATTACCCATTGCAGGTTCCTTTTTCATTTGAATGGGGGTTAGACCCTGGCTGTCTAGTTTCCACCCCCATTGTAGTCGGTCTAAGCTGTTTCCAAGCCAGCAGCACTGGACTTGATGGAACGTTCTAAAGCTTTAAAATCCTGCATTTTAGAAAATTTCGTCAAACTTTAAAGTCCTGTAGAAATGGGTTAGGATAACATAAAATTAAGTTTGAATAGTGCATTTTGTAGGGAATTTTGTCTACTTTCATTACGGAGAGACTACAATTTTCTGATTTCGGTGTCGTTTATGTGTTATATTAAAAAAATTCAAAAATTTCGAGGTTTTTCGCCTACCAAAAGTTGTCCCCAGGGCTTTCGAGGTCGCAAACTTGGTTTCAAGCTCCTATTACTATACAAAACAATCCTAAAAAAAAAAATCTTGGTGTTTGCGGTGGAGGTCCTGAAAAGAACCCTTATTGTCGTGATTCTTCGATGTTCGTGGTTAGGAACGTGAGGGTAGCTCGGCCTTGTGATGGTCGATTGAGACTCCCTTGTTTCAAGAAGAGGTGGCCGTGAGGTTTTGGTTGGCGGCTCGTTTGAAGCTGCGAAGTTTCGTAAAGTTGGCTTCCGGGGGGAACTGGTACCGTTCCCCCCGGAGCGGGTACCGCCAGGGTTGACCTTTTCCGAAGGAGTCCGTCCTTTCTCCGCTTTCTTGTCTTCATCTATTTCTTCTTGATGTTAAATCTAGTTGAGATTTTGGAGGTAGGAAAATAGGTGAGAAAATATATTCCTCTATTATAAAACCTGTCAAAGAAAAAAAGCGCCACCTATTTAACAATTAACTTATGACTCGTCTTCTAGTCAAGGTCCCTCACAATCTTTAATTTCTAACATTTATCTTGTTAACATATAAATCGTAAAACAAAGATCATGAATACTCCTATCATATCCTGAAAATTTGCTATATAGTTAGAGAATTTTGAGTAATAAATATTAGTAAAGATAGTAATTGTTTATAGTTAAACAATCAAACATGGATAAAGCTTTAAGTTAAACCTTAGAAGTAGAGATTTAAAACTAAACTCGGATTCAAACTTTTTAAACATTTTAACGGGTTCGGAAAATAGTTTTTTTTTTGTTAAAACCTAGAATTAATTTTAGTTTTCATTAAACTTTGTTTTAACTGTGTTGAAGAATGAAGCCTTAAGGTTTAAATCTTTCTTAACTTCTTCGTGGTTTTAGACGTCCACGTTTTCTTTATTTCGTGGCTTCTTTTCCGTCGACACTGAAAATGACAGTTCGAGTAGTTGAATGTCAATTCGTATTAAAATATTAAATGAAATGGCCATCGGCATTTTACTTCATTATAAAATGTGACTATTGAAGGACTAACTATACTCAATGTTTAAAAAAATACAAAAAAAAAAAAAAAAAAAAAAAAAATGGAATAAAGTAGATAGTATATTACTCTCTAAAAACAACTGACAAGATTTATTCAAAATTAGATTATACTTCTAAATGTAGATTTATTCAAAGAAAAATTTAGAATTTTTTTTTTATTTCCAAATAAATGAAATGTATTAATAGATAATGTGAGTTGTTGCACCTGAAATGAATTTTATACTAATTATTTAAAAGTCTTGTCGTACTTCACAATCATATGAGTTGTTTAAAGGATTCACTTTAATCTTGTGCGAGATGATAATATCAAGTCTCACTACTATACAGAGATAGTGATAACAAGGAGGAATATGACGAGTGCATTCAAAGCCCGCATGAAGGCTTGGTAAATTAATGTTATCTAGCTGGCACTCGAAAAGTGACATCAAATAACTAGATTCTGTTTTGTTAACTTTTGTATCAACTTACTCAGAGCAATCTCCTCTTCTTTTTGAAATGAATTTACTACTCTTGTTTTTTGTAACTGTGTGCCATTGAAAATTGCATTAACTCAAAAAAACAGATTAGGCTACTCAAGAGCAAGAGTACATTTGTATTTGTGTATAATGTAGTTCAACTATCTAAAACGAAAAATGAAAAAAAAAAAATTACATTACCTGTATTGTCATTGTATTAAATATAATTTAGTCTGTCAAGATATAAAAGTCTATAGATTTTAATACTAGAGTGTATTAAACCACTGCAACAACAAATAGTCAAGGAGATAGCGTGCAAAAAAGTGTCTGACTAACATCAAGCAAGAATTTTGTGTAGAACTAAATATTTTGGTGTCTTTTAAGAATATGTGTAAATAACTTGATTTTTGGTCTACTTACTAATTTCGTACTCAGGATCATGAAAATTGCATTGTCCACCAAAAAGGGCGGGACATACTCCGCCGGTCCGCTCTCCACCGGTGTGTTTTTTTTCAAATGCCTATTGCCAAGCTATGTCCCGCAGACGAACCTAGACGACCATATATTCTTAAAAGGCACCAAAACATTTACTTTTACACAAAATTCTAGCTTGATGTTAGTCAGATACTTTTTTGCACGCTATCTCCTGGACTAGAAAGAAGAAGCAGTTATAATGAATTCCAAAGATATCTATAGAGCAGTGTTTTAAATGCAGTTTTTGTTTCTTAATTTACTTAGATCTATAAGTTAATTCGTTTGAAACCTACTAGGTTTTTACTTTTTAGACCATTTAAAGGAAAATGAGATGTCAACTTTTTAATTAGCCAAAAGTAATACAACCTGAAGGTTTTATTACTTACCGGAAACCTCTGAAGATGGTTGCCATCTTGTTTGTCTGGTACTCAGAGATACACCTGTGTTAACGTCAGGTAGACAAGCAAAGGAAATAGTAGGATTCTCAGTTTGGCCTACGGACTAAATATGAAATTTAATAAGTGTGCTTGAACAACTCGAAATCTTTAGAGCTAATTAATTTTCATGGAAAAACCAATTATAAAGTTATTTTTGCTTTAAGGGAAAGTTGTGAAAGAGTAAAACTTTCCTTATAATTTGTCAATTAGCTTTTTTCTTGCTAACTTGACCTATAAGTTTTTAATTTACCCCTGACATATATGGTGGCCTTTAATATTTCAGTTAGTCATTTTTTTTCAATTTCCACTTTGTCATTCTCAAATATGAATATTTATTGAGTTTTCATGAATCGAAAGTATATTTATATTTAACATTGAAGTGGAAAATATATTAAATCTTCAGACTAACTCCTTCAGAATACAGCTTTGAATAGTATAAAAAAAGGTATTTTTATATATTTGAATGTACTTTGAATATATTATAGAAGATTTTAGAGACATGGCAAAATGAATGTACTTGAATGTACTTTGAATTTATAGAATATTTTAAAGAGGTGGTAAAATTATCGAAATAAAATATATATTTCCTTATATTTAGTTATTAAGGACCTCATACACACTTCAACTTTTTGTCCAACCGTGTCTTTTAACCTGGTGAAACAACTTGCCTATAAACTAAACACTTCAACTGTTTGGCTCAACATGATACTCCGCCCACATATCAAAAGGTTTTCATGTGTTCATCATGGTTGTTCAACGTATGATTTTGTCTCTCAACCTACCCATACAGTCTCCAACTTTAACTAAATCCCAACCAAGTTGAAGTGTGTATTCACTGGCAAATTATTTCCTTACTAGTTGTACTACTTTTCTTATATAGTAGGAGAGAGTGTTGTACCTAGAGTACAGTGTACCTTGAGTAGGTTTAATTATCTACAAAGTTTGCCATCAATCCAGCTCTTTTATCAGCATGCTCTTTCTAGTAAATAAATAATATAGCAGTGCGAGTCTCAAGTCTTCATGTAAGTCATCACGATTTTATATATATATATATATATATATATATATATATATATATATATATATATATATATATATATATATATATATATATAAAAAATTTATATTATATATTAATATATATATATATATAATAATTGTCTATATGTTTATTCTAAAGGCGAAATTGGTTAACAGTCGTAAGAGTTACTATCTTAGATTTAATAAATTTAGGTAATTCCGAACTCGCATGTTTAGGATGTACGGGGCAATAATAATCATCACCTATTTAAAACTCCTATAGGTTTCTGAATCCCTGTCACACTTTTCTGAGTTTTTAGGTAACATAACGCTTTTTGAGGTATGTTCCATAGCCTAAACATAAAAATTTCAAAATCACCTTTAATTTCATACAACATGACTTATTATTTTATGTAAATGATAAGTAACATTGTTTCCTTCCTTAATCCTTCTATTCACACAGCCCCACATTGAACTAACACCCCCCCCCCCCCCTAAAACTAACAAGCTCAAGTCTTTTAAGAAGCTTGTAGAATATGTAGCTAGTAGAGATTTTACTCTTACTATTTGAAAACTAACGATAACAGAAAATGTTTTGCTTCAGTATCAGCTTGCTAAAGCTCCTTTCGAGATCATCTTTATAGAATTTCGCAAGCCCCGTTGCATGAATCGTGATTTCCTCATTTTTCATTGAAATTGTGTTGTGTCTAAGAAGCCAAATAACTTTGTTAATGGCCTCTAAGGCACAAATCCTGTTTCTAAGCGAACTTAGGATTTGATCTAATATTTGAAGAAGCATTATTTAAAACCTCTCCATTTGTGCTCATTCAAAACTTTCATCTTTACAGACTTCGTCAGCCATCCTTCTTTTTTTTTGTTTACGCACTTCTTTAAACTGTTGATCTATGTTAAGACCTTCAACTATGGCCTTAGCTACAGTGATCGTTGCATTATTTGCTCTAGTTTCCTCACTCCTGTATAAGGTGGTTAATATGTAGAACAGATTGAGCTATAGTGATATCTTTTTCTCACGCAAGTTTCTTTTTCCATTTGTGATAACTGTAGCGCCAGTCCGTGCGCGCTGCACGGACTGTCTGAATTATCGTTTTATTTTTGTTTTGCTTTTGCATTTCGCTGAATTGGAATCAGCTTGCTTTCTGGCCGTACCTCTTGACATTATGAGCAATGCACTATGAAACATGATTATTTATCAAAGCATTAAAAAAATCAATATAATTAGCTATATTTTTTTTAACTTACTGTAAATACTCAGGCACTCTGGGAGAAATTTCCAATTTGATAAATCTTCATTATTAAAAAATCAAACTCATATTACAAAACCAAACACCTTGTAAAATTATATTAAAATACAATTCAGATCAATTATTATTCCTGATCCGCTAATCTGATTATTATTATTTCTTCTAAAAAAGCTGTAAAGTTTTTAATACTACTTTATATGTAAGTTTATATTTATTTACTGAATATTTTAAAACAAATTTTTAACTCCATTTAATCATTGACTTTCAGAATGTCTGAGAATCAAAGTTATGAAGTCAATATTTTCTTATTTATAAAAGACAAAAATAAAGTATAGTTTTACTTTATGGAAGGAGGATGTTAAAAAATGATAATTGAATTAAATACGCCATAGATGTGAAGGGGAGATTTCATTTTATACTCGTAAAAGTTTTATAAAAAACACTTCTTAAATCCTAAAAGAAAAAACAGCTTTATTTACTCAAGTTAAGAAATTTCACCCAGAGTTTTGTTAAAGTTTTCATTCTTACGCAAATTGAAGAATTCTATTTGCTTCTTCTATTGATCAACTGATGCAATCTCCTTAATTAAATATTATAAGACAATTGAATTTTATATTATATAGAATTATATTTATTAAAATTGAATCTTGCACCCTCAAAGTATATTGAGCTTAAGCTTCTACAGAGAGTCACAAAACTCCAGGTTTATCGGTAAAATCTTTGTCCGAAGGTTTAAAGTTTCAACACAATTGACCTTAAACCTTCATTTACGTATGAGTGGATTTTACTATAGATGCATCACAGTGAAATTATCAGTGGCGGCGCGTCATTAAGGGCAGGTGGGGGTAAGCCCCGCCAACTTATTTAAACAAAAGAAAAACTATTTAGATGTCAACACAAATAAATAGATATACAGGGTGACTGGCGTTTTATGTGAAAAAATAATGTAGGTTGTTCTACGTCTTATGGGCCACAAAAAACGCTATATAAACTATGGGTCCAATCTTAACCGTTTTCCCGCAAGGTCAAATATTATGATTTTTTAAGATCGCATACCTTTTCTTATAAAAACACTTATTGCTCCAAAAGTATAAAAGCTAGAACAAAATGTTTGGTATCGTTGTAAAGCAGACAAATTTACCATTAAGAAAAGTGTAATTTTAATTTTCATGCCCTCAAATTACAGGAGAAACAATGTCTACAAATTTTATATTTAAGAAAAAAATTAAAACATCAATTTCTTTGCGGTTCTATAACTTGGTAAAGAACCGAGCTTAAACTTTTCGGACTTTAGGAAAAACTTCATTATTTGCCATCGTTTCGATCGATATTAATATTATTACCCATTAATTGTGCAGAATTTTTTATTAAACTTCGCTGAAAGTAAAAAAAGACATGTGTTTTTGGTTGCAATTATTGACTTACAATGAGTAAATAATTCAATACATGCAAGGTTGGTTTAGTATACTCATCTTTGTGTCAACAATAGCAACAGTAAACATGTTTCTTTTTCATTTTCAACGAAGTTTACTAAATATTCCGCCTAATGAATGGGTAAAAATATTAATATTGATCGAAACGTTAGTCAATAAGGAAGTTTTTCCTGAAGACCGAAAACTTTGAGCTCGGTTCTTTACCAAGATATGGAACCTCAAAAAAAAAAAAAAAAAAAAAAAAAATTTCTTAAAAATAAAATTTGAATAAAATGTTCGTCATATAATTTGAAGGCACGCAAATTAAAATTACATTTTCTTGTCAGCTTTACAACGGTGCCAAACATTTTATTCTGGCTTTTATACTTTTGGTGCAATAAACATTTTTACGAGCAAAGGTATGTAATCTTAAAAAAATCATGAAATTTGATTTTGTGGGAGAACGGTTAAGATTTGACCCATGGCTTATATAGTGTTTTTTGTAGCTCTTGAGGCGTAGAACAAACTACTTCATTTTTTCACATATATCGCCAGTCACCCTGTATATATATATATATATATATATATATATATATATATATATATATACAGGGGGTCACCCTGTATATATATATATATATATATATATATATATATATATATATATATATATATATATATATATATATATATATATATATATATATATATATATATATATATATATATATATATATATATATTATAGTGTTGCGCCAAAAGAGACAATCTGAAAAAATTCACAAGGGCCAATCTGCAACAAATATCACGATTGTTTTTCATTTATAATTAATAAAATAAATTTGGTTATTTTGACTTATTAATTAGGTATCCAAGTATATTTTATATGAATAAAAATATAAATAAGGCATTCAAATATCAATTTTTCATTATAGCTTTTCAAGTTTTATATGGGTTTGTAAAACCTATTTTTACGTGATCAGGGACCCATTAAACGTATTTTGGCCACAGTCTCATACAGTAATTGTTATATTTGTATAAAATCGAAGTCAAAATCATAACATATGTGGATCTAAAAATGTATATCTTATGTCTTCCAAGTCTGCTTCCGACACCAATTAAATATTCCTTTTACTTCCTTATATAATATAATATAATATATAATATAATATATAATATAATATATAATATAATATATAATATAATATATAATATAATATATAATATAATATATAATATAATATATAATATAATATATAATATAATATATAATATAATATATAATATAATATATAATATAATATATAATATAATATATAATATAATATATAATATAATATATAATATAATATATAATATAATATATAATATAATATATAATATAATATATAATATAATATATAATATTACATTATATATTGTAATATTCTCCTTATATATTATAATATTCCTTTTTACATCCCGGTTTTCAATATAGCGAAGATTTTGATGGATATACACATTTTAAAGGTTTCCCTGAATTTTTTTTTTAAAAAAATAATGAATATTAGCTCCAAATTTGGGGGTGCTATCCCCCAAAAACTCTAAATAAAAGTGAAACAAATTATTTCTTGAAAACGGTTATGGTGATTAAAGAATTATATAATGTAATTAATTTAATTACGAATTTCAAAAAGTAATTAGTTTTCCCGGAAAAAATCTATTTCCGGAGATATTGATAAAAATAAATTTAATTTTGTTGTAAAACATAAACAAAAATTAAACAGCCACCTGTTGAACACTTTTAAAATATATTTAAAAATAAATCAGTTAATTGGGGGATTAAAATACAGCCTCAAAATATTTAAATGAAATAGCTTTGTTCGGTTGATTGGACCGATTCTCTTTTCTTCAGATTATAATACTTCTTTCCAACCTCCGTTCCGCTACTCGCATTTTAATCAGGTTCTTCTTTGTATGGCTGCACTATGTTAATACAAGTCAGTATCTTGATACTCTAAAATAAACGTGGTAATACTTCATTACGCTATTTCAGAGCTTAGCTTTATTTTTTGAATAATTTTTCATATTTCTCGTATAATACCCGCAATCCTAATACAATTCTTCTTTTGATACATATCGTCTTTTATAAATATTAACACATTCACCTCTTCTCTTAATCCCTCTTCCATCATAGTAATTAGTTTGGATTTATTTATAATTGTTAATTAATTACTAATCTTTAGTAGAAAAAAATCGGTTCGAGCCAACTAGGACAAATTTTGTCATATAAGAGTTTATAATTACTTAGCCCAGTGTTTTCCATTTATTAGTTTTCATGTTGTCGTAGGTACATTTAATTATTATTGAAAATTTCATCAAAATGTATATAACTATATTTTTTCCCGGGAAAACAGCTTATATTGTTAGATTCGTATTTAAATGGACTATATTTTAGAATTTATTAATCAAAATCGTCAGAACCATTTTCAAGAAATAATTTTTATTCTCTTTTTTTCAGAGTGTTTGGGGGTAGCGCCCCCAAATTTGCGCCCTAAAATTTATTTCGCGATTTCACCTCAGAGTAGGATTTTTCTGCACATTCATGCCAAATTTCGTTAAAATCCAGTAGTGTATAAGCTCCACGAGTCTGCATAGACGACAGATATGTTTTAAAAACCACTTTTTTGGACTCAGGCTACCTCAAAACGTGTAAATCTATCAATAATCTCAAAATCGACTTTACATGCCATCACACTTTATTTATTTATTTATTTTTTTAAATCAAATTATATAATATGAGCAAATTATGTCCTGAGCCAAACCCGAAAATAAAGGTAATTGGTACCACCTGGGGTTGGCAAATGCTGACTATGTTTTTTTTGTTCGTTTGTGTATGTAGATCAAGAATATAATATGTGATAGCAATGCCTAAGGAGTAGCTTTATATAAGAAATATGTGTTATTAGTGGTAAAAATGTGTTTTTCTCTGAAAAATTTATGACAAGGTACCAGTAAAGGTGGCACATGCTATTAATGTTTGTTTTATAGAGTTTTGTGTGAAGATTATGAATTTATATGATAGCAAGCTCTATGTAGTATCTTTTTGTAAGAAAAACTACTTTTAAGAGGAAAATTATTAAAATTTATTTGATAAATATTGGATTTTGATTTCTACTATTTTAAAACGTACTCCAATAAAAAAAAATATTCCAAGTAAATGTTGTTTGTTAGTTTAATATCTAAAAAAAGATATCTCTACTCTTTTTAGTAAGTGTTCTAGTTAAGGCGTTAAGTGGACCGGAGTTCGTCCCGGCTCCGCGTTCCCGTAGATTGCGTATCCCAGTAAACGAAAGAAAAATGGGAAAAAATAATATGTGAAGTCGCAAATTTTTGTACAGTTGTAGGGAGGGGTGTGCCTTACAAAATAACACAAATCCTGACCGGTGGGGGGTGAGAGGGGGGATTTTTTCTCTAGATCGAATAGTTTGCGAGATACACGGGATAGAATATTCGTTTATTACTAAAAATACTATTTTAATATAAATATATGGTATGTAAAATAAATGTTTAATGTTAAATTAAGTAGGTTCAGACAGAATTTTAATTTCTGTAAACTAACTGGGATACTGAGGGGGGGGGGGGGGGGGGGAGGGGCAGATGCGTGGGAGATGGCATCCCCTCCTATTATATCGGTTCTTTTTCCCCTATTGCATTTTACGTCTGGTTCTCTGTTGAGAGTCGATATATATTATTATGTGTGTGTTTGGGGGAGGGGGGTCAATTTGACATGCCCCCCCCTCCCAAATTAAAAAATATTAAATATAAATAAATAAATATTAAATATTAAAAATAAATAAATAAAAATAAAAAACATTGCCTACGCCACTGACTCGCATATTAAATTTTAAGATAACTTAAATATATAATTATATATTATATATATAATTATATATATATAATTAAATATATATATTAAATATATAATTATATATTATATAATTATATATTATTTAATAAAGTATTAAATATATAAAGGCCAATATATTAAGATGGTATCTAGATATTTAAAAATTATGTCTTTGTTTATATTTTTTCTTCAATAAATGGCGATTGATTGATTGATAGAGACATTTTATGTTATCCCTTTTATTATTAATATTTTATTTTGTTCGTTAATTTTATTTATTTAAGCCATTTTATACTTCTCTTTTGACGTCAATAAGGCTTCCACGTCAAACCCCATCACTAATAATTATAATTTACCTGTCATACAGGAGGTTCCCATATCAATTCCCAAATCCTGCAAGGGACGCCACGCTCGTTGCTCACCCAGCATCACCATATAAATGGGCCTATGGCCTATGAGAAGTGGCGTCTAACTTGTTGCGAATGTAAATTGTAAGGCTTATACTGCTTATTTAGTGACACACTAACCCCCGTTTTATCCATTACATAAATATAATTTGTGTAAGTCCTTTGGTAGGCTTTGACCCTTTTAATTATGCAAGAACATATTACATCTCATTTTTAGGATATTTGAAGCAAGAAAAGTGATTGGTTAGTAAGAAATAACTCCAAATTCGTAAAATATTTCTCTGTGCCAAAATATATTGGTATATATACTCGTATAATATAAACACACAGATACACACACACACACACGTATATATATATATATATATATATATATATATATATATATATATATATATATATATATATATATATATAAATTTATTTATATAATTGGAGCGAAAACTTATATAATCAGAAAGCGTGAGTTAAATAATATAATAATTGGGGCTTATTTTTTTCAAATTTGCCTTAAAAAAAAATTTCCAGGAGGGAATTAGATATAATTTTTATCAAAGTATTACATAATATAATATTTACCTTTATAAAGCTTTATTTTCTTTGCAGCAAAATTTTACCTTTAGAGCATTCTAATTTATTGTTATAGACATGTTTTAGAAACCAAATTTGGGAATTCTTGTAAGAAAGAATCCTCTCCACAGCTAGTCTTGAAGGAAGTATTCAAATTGCGATTGGTTGGAAAGTACCGAAATTTGTTTCGAAAATAGTATTTATTTATTTCTCGGTCTTTTTAGTCTTCAGGGATGAATGAAAAAAATAATGTTACTAGTTTTTTTTACAAGTTTTTAATAGTGGCTAGCTTTCGCCTATACCTGGGCATCTTCAGGCCTTATCAATATAATGCTCTATGTATGTAGGGGGCAACAGAAGAATAAATTCATAGTATTTATTTAGATTTTCAACAAATTTTGTCAACTAACAGTAAACTCTTTCCTAGAGGAAATATATTTTATTTCTGGCACTTCTTTAGATTGTTACTCCCCTGATCTACTACCGTACTCGCTAACAAATTGTATGTTTAATGATTTTAGGAGATTGACGTGGTGAACTGCTAAAGTAGATAGTATAGGTAATATGATATATTCTCAATGCATACACTATTGTGATATTAGCTGAACCTTTATACAATTGTGATGCTTACTATAAAATATTATTCTTCTTTTGGCCGGAAAAGCCGAAACGTCGCTACATTAAAACATGTAGTAGTGTTTTAATTTCTTCGTACCCGTTAAAGATTTACTTTCTATATATAACTATATCAGGGTACACCAGCATCACAACTAAGTAATATCTGGATGATCCAACCACCCAGTTTCAAATTACTAAGTATTTATTTATTATACTTGTAGTTTGGATTCTTCTTAATTTTTGCAACATGACAAATAACATCAATCTAAATGAAACCACGCTTATTGAGGAATTAGACGACGTTTTCACAACTTTTCTGAATGATCAGATATATAGATAACAGCTGCTTCTGGAATTTAAAGCGAACCATTATTTATAAACATTTTACAAAAAATACAATAAAACTAATCCTTTCCCCGACAGGGAATCAAACTCGACATACCATCCTTTGCGTTTATAGCTATTTTCTCAGGAACTAGATTTTAGAATTCTTTAATCAATATAACCGTTTTCGGAGATTAATATTTAGCATAGGTTTTGAGTGGTTAGCTCCTTTAAATTGCTAAAATACATTCCTTTGATTTAGCCATGGGGTATGATTTTTCTGCACTTGCATGTAGTTTCATTAAAATTAGTCCTGCTGGACCACACCGATTTTTAGGCACCTCGCGTCTGCATAGGTGACAGACAGTTTTTTTTGTATAAATCCATCATCATGTTATCACAATACTTTCTCTTATATATACTACGTATAAGAAGAAGTAAAACTATTTTTACCTAAATTTCATTAAAGTTGTAACTAAATTGTTTTTGTTTTTTTTATATCAAAAAATTAATTTGGACAGTTAAGCTTCGTTTTTATTTTATTTTTTTTTTTTTTAATATTATTATATTTTTTGCAGAGAGGTATTTTAACGTTTTTTGTAGCCAACATATGACAATTTTTGGTCCTAATAAAATATACAGAATATTTGTCATTCTCGTATAAGATACAAACAGTGCAGTAAAATATATGTAAACATTTATTTACAAATAAACCTAAATAAAATTCTGAGAAAATCTCATATGGTTTCTTCCATGCGATCTTATTTATTTTCTTCAAAAAAGATTTTGATTCCTTTTACCTAACAAAATAACTAACAATAATATTTCCTTTGAAACTCTTTAATTCCATATTTTCTTTTTATAATAAAACACTTTATAATAAATGTTTTGTGGTCTCTTCAGGGGTTTTTATATACATTTTTTTTAACACATTTAGTTTTTTCATTCACAGCTATGTTACGCGCTATGTTTTTCATTCACGCCCTATATATTGTGGGCAGGCTACAAATTAACAAATTTGAAAAAAATATTAACTTCTAAAGTTGGCGCATTTATGGCCCGGTCACCCAGGAAGCGGACTGTCCGTGGCGGACAAGTATTTGGTCCGCGGAGGACTCTGTGAACTTTTATTTTGCATTATCCTGGTCAAACAGAAGGAATCAGTCCTCGGCAGACAGGCTGTCCGCCGTCCACCGCGGACAGGGTGGTCACACAGAAAGCGGACTGGTGTAATCAAGCAGTATGTGAACAAAGTAAAACGGGATTTTTTCAACTCCTGTTCTTTTTTGTTTTACATCAACATATCAGCTGTGAATTGTTCAGTTCATTTATTTGTTTTTTGTTGTTGTATTATCGCATGGGAAAGCGCTGCCGATACTACTGTATAATCAGTAACCACAGTTCAGAAAGCAAAAATCAAAATAATCTTAAAAAGACAAAATTTGCAAAATTTAATTTGAAATGTGTTCTAAAGATATTACTGTGCTACCGATAAATCTTATATTTAAGAAAGCAGTATTATTGCATTTTTTTTTTTTTTTTAAAAAAAGCTAAAAACACAATTTACCATAATTATTTAACGTTTAAAAAGATTAAATACAGTTATGAATAAGTAACGTGTAGCAATAAAAAAAAACAAAAAAACAAAGACTATCTAGGTACCAAGTATCAAAACATTACTACCAACTTCCGCACTGTTTTCAGCAAATTTTGCTGTATGGAAAGTTAGTTCGGAAAAAATCCGCAAGTTATTTAATTTGTTTTGACATGTCCCATATTTACAATCTTCATTTTGACGGGTTTCAAATTTTTAATTTTTTATTAAGAGATTCAATGAATGACAGCGAACAAGGAAAAGTAAACAAAGAAATAAATTAATTAATGTGTGACAACCAGGTTTGTTTACACGTGTGTTATATTTTAGTGACACATTTTTCTTTTTCTTCTCTTACTGTCTTTACATGGGGGCATATAAATGGCACGGTTTAGATTCGGTGTTGGCGAGATCCGTTGTACAAAGATTTGTCCTTTTATAGGGTTAAGATCAGCTCTCTAGACGGTTGTCATGTATGTGAAGTAAATAAATTCTGAACTATTTTTTTTCACTAACATTATATCATAACAATGACAAACATATTATCAACATTACATGTGATTCAACAGAAAAATTAAAAACGTAGTATATAAAAAGTTCTTTTTATCTTGTAATTATTCATACATTACTAATTACAATAATTATAACTGTATATACACACACATATTTTTTTTTAACTATAAAAGAAAAAGTGCAATTTTAAATAAGAACCTTTATTTTTAAATTATAAAATAAAAACTTTTTCCTTCTTCCTTTAAATTCTTAAAAAAAAAAAAAAAAAAATATATATATATATATATATATATATATATAACGACACATATTATACTCGTTATACAACTTTAAAGGTATACATACAATTACATGGTTGGGCTAATAGAACCAAGAACTTTTATTGAGTATAGTATAAATTTTCTCACATTAATATTAATATAATTTTATTTTACTAGTATTAGGCACCTACTAGAGTTTATAAAACCAAATATTTTAGTTGACTTGTCTCATCCTCTTCCATTCATCAATCTGATGCAACTCTCTGCCAAGTAACTCCTTCACATATTCTCCTAATTTCCCCATCCCATCTCTGTCCCGCCTTTGTGCAGGTCTTCCTTTAGGTCTTTTTAGTTCTCTGGGAACTCATCCAATCAATTTTTTACTCCACCTATTGTCTTTGTGTGAAATTTATTTTACACACTTTCAATTAGATTCATCTTTTTACCAGGGCCAAATCTTGTAACTTAAGTTTTTCCACTTTCCGACTACCTAGAAAGCTGACACTTGCTCAGATCATTTATTTCTGATGTCCTACAACAATCAATCATGAATTTAACAAAATCGTTTATTATAGCTGATAAATTAGTACATTTACGATAAATGTTAACGCTGAAATTCGAAAAAATAGGTGATTGCCTAAAAAGTAGAAAATAATGTATATTTTTTTTAAAAAAAAATAACACCCTTTTATAAAACATGCACTCTAAAGGATATTTTTTGTAGTTGTGTGTGAAGTTGTTACTTTTTTTACGATTATAATTAAATACACATGAGAGGCAATATTATGTAGGGTAGCATTTCGTTGTTCACACAACTTTTATATTGAAACCATTCGTGTTTACATTTACTATCCTAAAAAATCTGTTATATATATTTTTAATGTAAATATTTGGATGTTTACAGATTTATTTTCTCCACTTAAAGCTATATTTCGTCTCCCGCTTAAACCCTAAACTGGCCCAAATGTGTATAAAATTTAAATAAAAGAACAAAAATCGTATGAGTTCAAAAATATAATTGAACAAAACGTTTAAACTTTCCTACATTTTTATGAAGTGTTAATAAATGTTTTAATGAAATCAGGTAATTTTGAATAATTGTCTCATTTAGTGTAATTTTCTGGTAGTAGTCTTCCAATATTGGCCTATTTTTATGTGTTCCAAAACTATATTTCCTTAAAAGCTTAAATCAATTATTTCTAAGTTCTCTCTATGAATAATTCTACTTATAAACTTTTACTCGCGTTCTTAAAAGCTTCATCTCTTACCAGTTATTGTCACAATAGTGGGGTTCATATCTCCCTTCCGTTCTATTATTATTGGACGATTGATCACAAAGGAATTAAAAGATGTAGGTTAGGACCTGTTTCGATTCCCAGTTAGGTCACGTTTATTTTTATTCAATACTAAATGGGAGCAGTTCTTTGAAATTTATTAAGGACCACATTCTCTGTGGCTTACTTTCAACAAACCATCCACATTTTTTCAAATTCGGATTAGCACTTTTAAAGGTATAGGTGTTTATAAAATAAAGTTGTACGTATGTGGACGTGAAAGTAATGTGCACAGAAAGTAGAAGTTAACATGGGGCAAAGGCTCTACCGCACTTAAAAGTTATAAAAGACCACTAAAATGAAAGTTTTATTGGTTCTAAGCAAGTTATTAAAAATCTAAGCACAGGCTTCATTCCTAATGTTAATTCTGCAGAACTTGAGCCCTATGTCAACTCCCTACTACAATAAATACTATACAACTATTTCAGTACGAGTTTTATCGCAGTACTAAAATGGTGCCTGTACTAAATTTATCATAGGAAGTTGAAATAGGGCTAATTGTGCAGAATTAACATTAGAAATGGAAGGCTATACTTCGATTTTTCATAACTTGCTTAGAACCAATAAAATTTTCATTTTAATGTTGTTTTTTTTTAATTTTAAGTGCAGTAGAGCCTTAAGTGTGCCAATTATGACATATCATGTAAATTTTAATAACAAGATTACGGACAGACCGACAGACAGACACGAGTTGTTCCCAATGATGTCTGAAACGGGGTTCTATTTAAATTGTTATAATTTTTGTTTGTCATATTTTTTTTTATATAATATATTTTTCTTTAAAATGATTACAATGCTTCTATTGGCCTCTTGTGGGAAAAGCCCATTCAATAACAATATCAATTAACTTGAATTCAATAAATAAACATCAAACATGTTTTGATAAAAGTTTACGTTTTAGACAGCAGATAACATTTTTGGTATCTTGTCTGTGCATCCTTTAACAATTTAGCTCATTGTTGGTTCCATATCAATGCACAAGTATTATCAGTATTATCTTCCGTGGAGAGACTTTTCTTTGTACTCGTATTCATTAAGATGACGCCCATCAACGCTCTTACTTATCAAGTATATGTTTTAAAGTACTGCTCTGATTTTGACGACAGTCGATGGTTTTTCGATGGTAGCCTCGAGATGATCCCTTATATTAATTTTAACCGTCTGCGCAATTTAATATTTGCTTAAATACAAGTGTTATCCAACTACAAATTGAAAAATATCCTCATAATCATTAAAGCACTGTTAACGACTCATATAAAAGAATATGTATGTATCACAGTTTAATGGTCCTTTCATTGCCAATTGATTTTTCATATACTAGTCAGTAGTTTATGAAATCCATTATAAACAACTCTATTGACTTTTTTAACTGATTAATCTTATTGAATTTAATTTATAAAATGTAAAAAATACACGACATAACTTATCATTCCTAGACGAATTTCAAAAAGTAGAGGTGATTTTCAGTGTGAAAAATAATTCTGATAGATTGCACAAAAATTGAATAATGATAAAAATTATTCTTTTTAGTTAAATCAGATTGTTAATTAATCAACCAGAAAGTTAAATGGTTGTTTCCCAAAACCCCTTTTTTTCTCTTTAATGATCTTTTACAATATTGTTTTGTCTCTCATTTTGCTTTGATTAAATTATTTGAAACTCTGAGGTAATTTCATTTGTAAAAGTTTTTTTAAGGGTTTACTTTAGGGGATTAATTAAAAGTTTCCTAGAATTATTATAAAGGATTTTTTGTAATATCTTCTCACTCTAGTACTCAAAATGCTGTTTACAAATATTATTTGTAACAGGAAAAAATTGACAAATAAATCATCAAAAGGTTTGAGTAATTTGGTTAAAAGAAAAATGATGTCGCCTAAATCAACAAACGGATAGTAAACAAATAAACTGGATACAAAGCTTTTAAAAAAAATTGCTTTAAGCTCAAACCTATGTTGAATTAAATAATATTTATATTGAATTAAATAAACTTATAAATTGTCTATTTTTTTTCTACAGATAATTATTTAAATACTTTATGCGAATCTTATTGTTTTTATACTATTATATTCAATTCTAGAGATAGCATGTATGAGCCAGAGCAAGTTTAAGTTGTTATAAGCATGAGTTGCTAGAAACCAAAATGTGAAATGTTTCAAATTTCTAGCCATGAACTGAACAGAACAGTCATGTTTCAAGCATCTCTATAAATTGAGGAATATATACTCGTATATTACAGAGGGAACAGTAATTGGCAACTGAATATGTATAGGTATATATATATATATATATATATATATATATATATATACAATATATATATATATATATATATATATATATATATATATATATATATATATATATATATATATATATATATATATATATATATATATATATAAACCTATATATACCTATATATAACACCCACGAGCTCTGTTTATTGATCTAGTTTGATTGATAGTATTTCAGATACAATGCAGGTATTGAATTTTGAACAGATTTTGTTTGAAAGTGGAGGTGGGTTTGTTAAATAGGTATGCAATCCACGAGTTGGATGAAAGGATCAAAACTGAACATAGCAAGAATAACTGTGCTTCCTCTTTAGATTGGCTTTTGACATTTTAAACTCCGATTAAGCATAGGTAGCTTATTTAAGATGGGAAGAATTAGGTGGCTTTCACACTGCGTGCGAGACCGAGTGAGGCCGATTCCGCTTGAGAAACAAATACATGTATTAGTATGGGGTCTATTCACTATAAACGTTGAGCGAGACCGGGCCGAGCAAGACCGAATGAGACCGAGCCGACTCAGGCGTTTTTTTTCGAGCATTTTTGTTAGCTAAACGTTTTCAGCGACCGAAAACGCTTAGCTAACAAAAACGCTCGAAAAAAACGCCCGAGTTGGCTCGGTCTCACTTGGCCCGGACTCGCTCGGCGTTTTATGTGAATAGCTTCATGCTAATACATGCATTTGCTTCTCAAGCGGAATCGGTCTCGCATCGGTGAAAGTCGCCTTAGGAAGGGGAGAGTTTCAAAGTTTGCATTTTTTTTACTGACTGACTCACGCTTCATCCAATGTCACTCCCAGAATAGCTTGTAACTTTAAATTTGGCATATACTACTACTACTAGGTACAACCGTGTAACTGACGGAAAAATTCTAATTCTAAAGTTTGATTCTATGACTTTTTTATATATCCCAGGTATATCTAGGCATGTTAGACAACTGGACAAATTTTGGATTTTTTACACTTAATATTTCCAAGATGGTGGCCCGGCCAATATGGTGAGTGACAAAAAAAGTTTTTAGTCACCATGGCATGTTATACACCAATTTAAAGGTCTTGAAGTGTAGAAAAAGAATATGCAACTATTAAAATAACACACGTAATATTTTCAAGATGGCGGCCAATAAAGCGAGTGACAAAAAAAGTTTTTAGTTACCATGGCATGTTATACATTAATTTAAAGGTCATAAAGTGTAGAAAAAGAATATGTAACTATTACACTTAATATTTAAACTTAATTTAATTTTAATTAAATTAAGTTTACTCTTAATATTTAAACTTAACTTAATTTAATCGTACAGAAAATTATTTTTCTTTTTCTACACTTCAAGACCTTTAAATTGGTGTATAACATGCCATGGTGACTAAAAACTTTTTTTTGTCACTCACCATATTGGCCGGGCCACCATCTTGGAAATATTAAGTGTAAAAAATCCAAAACTTGTCCAGTTGTCTAACATGGCTAACCACCTCTAACCTATACCTGGGTGCCAAATTTCATGTTTCTAGCTATAGTAGTTTGTGAATTAAAACTTCTCCCCCTCCCCCCCGTCCCACACGCTATATGCTCAACCTCCCAGACACGGGGACCAGTATATTGACTTCCTAAAAAAGCACAGAGGTCACATATTCCATGCACTCTACACCCCTCTTTTGAGCCCTCATTGACTAGACAAGAAGGTCCAGCATTCTCTCACGCCTCTGCCCCCCTCCCCCCTCCTCAATTGTACCTAGTACACAATTTATACCTCAAAAAAGTATATAACCGCACTTAGATGTTGTAAAGAAATTAAATATTCGGTCTGAACCCACTTTAATTAACATTAAACACTAATTTTATAGCCATTAAAACACTATTTTTAATATTTAAGGCTTTTTCCATCCCCTGCATCTCGTAAACTATTACTTTTAGGAAAAGACCTTTTTTGTAGGAAATTTTATGTAGTTTAATTTGTTACATAAACTCTTTTTAGCTTAAGTCCGCGGTTTTCGAGTTATTCAAGAAAAACGTGAAAAAGTGATCTTTAAGAGCCCCCCTGAGGTAAAAATTATTTTTTTCCAAAACGATCGATTTTCAATTACATATATCTCGGAAACCGTTGAAATTTGGACAAATATGTATAGATACATTTTTATAGGAAATTTAATAGGCTTTAATTTTTATATAAAATCTATTTTGCTAGAGTCCACCGTTTCCGAGATATAATCGAAACCCCCATTTTTGGGACCTTCTGCCCCCCCCCTCCCCCCTCCCACCCTATGCTCACCTCCCAGGGGCGGGGACTTTTAGTATGCTTACCTCCTAACAAATTCCTGAAGTCAAAAAATGTGGCATATTTCATGCTCTCTACCCCCCTCTTTTGATCCTTTATTGACTGGACTATACATACA
This sequence comes from Gerris lacustris, assembly GCA_951217055.1. Taxonomy (NCBI): domain Eukaryota; kingdom Metazoa; phylum Arthropoda; class Insecta; order Hemiptera; family Gerridae; genus Gerris; species Gerris lacustris. The sequence goes on from OX578282.1 coordinate 24,783,191, forward strand.
TATAGTTTAATTGAAATCAATGAAATTCCTTTTCCAACATGATATTAAATTTTGTTTTACAGAATATAAAGTTTATTATTTAAAATAGAGAGACAATAAAAAACAAAACTGGCAGTAATGAAAATGAGAATTCTTTATCTCACTAAAGCTAGAACGGGGATCCTGATCACCTGACTTAATTCTATTGAACTTAATTATCAAAGGAGCGAGAATAATTAAAGTTGAGAGTACTTAGAGCAGGCGAAGAACAGGGAAGTTGGAAGAAGAATTCAATCGATTATTACGAACAGCATTGCTATTGATTTAAACCAATCACCTCTAAATGATAAGGATAAGGAAAAAAATATAAAATATGACAAAAAGCTGTGAATATTACTGAGTAAACTCTAGTATAAAATAAATCATACTTCAATATGATTTTATGACATGTATACATAATCTGAACATATCATCAGATAAATAATCTGAACATATCATCATGGAATCTATAAAGCTTTGATTGAATTTTTATAAACTTTGTGGGCATTTTTGTTCTATAGTAAAAATCGTGAGCTCAATCTACTTATAAAGCTATATTGAGACAAGCAACTACGAGTGAAGTGGTATTATTTCGGTGTAGTCTTCAACATAGTTTCATTGGTTCAATAATGATCTTAATCTACATATTATAGCTTCATCGAGGCGAGCTAACTCAATCAAAATTGTGTTATTTTGGTTTCTAAATGTATGATTTCCGACATTTTAGTTTAATTGCTAGAACCATGCTCTCAAGCCTATATAGAAGAGCTTTATCGAGGTAAGTCAATACAGTTAAGTTGCGTTACTTTCGTAATTTTTGTTTCATTGCTTGAATCATGATCTCGATCCACATAAAGAGCTTCAAAAAGGCGAGTTAATGCTATTTTACTATCTTTGTGTCGTTTTCGAAATTTTAGTTTCATTGCTTGAATCACAATCCCGATCCCCGTAAAGAGCTTTATCAAGGCGAGCTAATGCTATTGAAAATGTGTTATTTTGGTGTATTTTACGAAATTTTAGTTTCATTACTTGAATCATGATCTCAATCCACATAAATAGCTTGTTCAGGCAATTTAAGTTGCTCTACCTCGGTATCATATCTAGTATTTTAACATTTTAGTTTTATTGCGCGACTTAATTTTCTTTACAAAGAAGCTATGAAATATATAATGTAATGAAACAACCAAGTTAATCTTGAACGTTATGTTTTGAACAGTGAGAGCAAAACTTAACTTATCTATATAGTCTTACATTACAGATTTATATTCTTTTGATGAAGTCAACTAGAAACTAGATGAATACTAAAGTATTTTAATTTTTTTCAACTATTAATAGGAAGAAAGCTGGAAAATTTATAGTGATTTTTAATCCTCGACGAAAAAAATAAAAAAATGTAGTTTCCTTCGCCTGGTTTTATCTCTAACAATGGCTTTGTCAAGGTCTATTCGCTCTCTTTTTTTATATTTCCTCCTTCATTAGACTTTTTTCTTTGGTGTTGGATCGATAGACTTTCCGTGAATTCTCGTTTATTCTCCTCCGTGAATAATTTAAGAAAAAACGGCTTAAAAAAAAGGTAAACAAAGAAATACCACAATCTTCCATTGTCGGGCTGTTGCCCGAGAATTGAAGAGTATTATAAATCTTCCTATTGATAGATTTATACATCATAATCTTTGTATCATTCATCCTTTTCAAGATTAGAAACTTATTTTCTGGTTACAAATTCCTTTGCACGAAGAGAATAATAGTTATTTATGTAACTAGGCAGCAAAATAGAATTTTACTGACGAGTGATTAGATTAGCCTCCGAGCCGAAAGTGAGGACAGGCTATGATAATTAACTGCCGAGGCGAAGCCGAGACAGAGATGTGTCCTTTGCTGCCTTGTTGCATACAATATTTTATCTAAGGGCGGCAGAAAAATGAAACTGCTAAAATACTATCTTTGTTAATATAAAATAGTTAATTACTATGTGTCATATTAATAAGATAATAAGATAAGTATTAACTAAAATTTATGTTGATAAAGAAATCAAATATGAAGCTTGGGAATAATAACAATTGTGAATACCAAACTGAATCTATAACAACAAAATACAAAACACGTTTATAACATACATAACTTCTGAATGAATAATGCACGCAATATAAAATATTTATTTATATTTTTATACTAACAAATTACTAAAAGTATTAAAGATATCTTCTACTGCTTAAAAGAAAAGAAGTAACTAGGATAAATCAAGAAAAGTAGCTAGTCTAATCTAGAATGACATCAACAATAATAATAATATGGATGTTGGGTGTTTACATGAAGCTGCAGTGTCGACTCCACTATTTTTTTAATTAAATATCAACTATTTATTGAACTTATTTAACAGGTAACAATAAAAATTTGCTGCCTAGGCAGTAAAATCACATTTCTCTACCCGAAATCAGTTCAATAATGCCTCATTTTGCTGCCGCAAGTAGATAAAAACAATAATCTACTAATAGTTTTAGCTAATTAACATTTTTATTTTCTATTTTTATGTGGGTCGATCAAGTGTAGTAAAAAAAAAAAAAAATCAACTAAAGTGAATCATTCTTAAACTTGGCTATATTTTGCCCCACTATATTTCGCCCCACTCCAGGGCATATTTATGCCTAAAAACATCGAATTAATGTTTTATTAATATCTTGTTACATGACTTAAAATTCAAAATATATTACAAAAATTAAGGCAAGGACTCATTTCTTATCTTATCTTAAGAAGAATCGATCGTTATGTTTAAACAATTTAATAAGAAGATTTTTTTTATATATCTAGACCAAAGTCTAAATAAAAAAAAGTCTAGTGGTTTCGTCACACATCATCATCAACACTTTTTAAATGTTATAAAAAATTAAAATTAACAAAAAGTCGAAAACAAATAAAAATTAACAAAAAGTCGAAAACAAATAAAAATTAACAAATTAACATGTTTAAAATTATTGACTAGAGGTAACCTTAGGTAAACCTTCCATATTATCAATTTACGGAAGAAAGAAATAGAAGGGAAGAGATTGACATAATTTTAGTTTTTTAATTTTAAAAATGGGATTCTTTGGTTTTGAAATAATATTTCTAAACATATAGTATACATATTTATTTTAATTATTACGAGGGTTTTATAATCTGTTTATTATAACTTTGATATGAATTTGTGCTGAGGAATGATAAGAGCATAACATATTTGCCGGGATAATTGATTTGTAAATACTATTTGAAATTTAAAACGGCTGAATAATACTTGTTCAAATCTTTAGCGTCGGTTTTGTATAATTGATAGAATTTTCTGTCATGGCTCTGAATTTTGCTCCTAGGTATTTCCTTTTTGATTCATTTTTTTCTGTACCTAGCATTTTAACATTAAGTTTGTCGATTTGGTGGTTTTCGTTAGTTTGTATTTTCATTTATTACAAAAGCAATTTTATAACGAAATTAACATTAATTTAAAAGAATATTAGTAAACTCTAGATTGAATTATTTACAAAATAATCAAATTATCTTAAACGCTTTATATATTTAAAGTCCTTTCAGGTAATGTTGTTTTGTTTAACACGTATACAGAAGATTTGCTAAAGATAGTTCAATAATCCGATTCAGGCTGCATAATTTATTAGGTCTCCTTCGTAATGAATTATTCAATGTTTTTAAAGCGTTCTCTTACAACCTAACAGTTTTACATAATAATCAACTGACAAACAAAGTAAATAAATAATTTTTTTTAGTGTTTGCTTTTAAGTACAATACTTTTAAAGTAAGTACTAACATTTTTACAAATAAATTTTGGCTAGATTTAAAACGAAAGTGCCTGAAAGTATTTTCTTCATCTAGAATTAATTTGTTGCAATGATCCCTCAAAAATAATATTTACTGCAAACATCTTTATTTACTCGCTGTTTTATTTTTATTCTGAGATATGGTTAAAATATAACTTTCTCTCTTCCAAAATTTTCAGCTCAATGTGCATTAAATAATATAAATTTTAATTTTCAATCGATGCACTACCTCTTAAAGTTAATACCTACCTCTTTAAATACCTACTTAAAGATACCTCTTAAAGTACCTACCTCTTTAAAGTTAATTTTAATTTTAATGTGACAAATATTGAATTTATTCGATTGCCATATTGTTATAAAGTATATTACATTTTTGAAGTAGGAAAATGTATTTCTTGTACTACCACGACTTTATTAGTTGGGACCCTGAAGTAAGCAGCCAAAAGCAAATTTAAACATTTTATAAAAGCTCCTTCAACGGCAGAGATTGCCCCACTTATTTCACAAGGATAATTCGGCTCTTTGGTTTGCTCAAGAAGAAGCCCTTATAGACGACTACTTAGTCTTATTGTATCAATACTTAAGAGCACGAGAATGTATTTCTTGATTTTATCCTCCAGCTTTTATAGCTATAAGTTCGAAATCAATTTGTGGTCAACCAAATCTTCATTTAACTGTTTCAATCATCTGTCATTGTGATTTTCATTCGAACAAATAAACTTGCTAAGTACAAAGTTCACTAAAACAGTTACTAAAATTTATAAACTTCGCTAAAATAGTTACTAAAACTATAAAGTTTTATCTTTAAGTCTTATTTGTCTTAAGTGTAATTTTAATTAATTTGATTGGAAATGTAGAGCGAACTATGTTGAATTTTGATGAACAATGAACATGTTGATTTAGGATTTCTCTCTCAAACCATCTTAATACCATGTGTACATTGCCACTCCCCTCACTTGCTTTATCTTCTTTCATAACAATCGAGAGCTGACAACAGCGCCTTCATTTCTTTCAGAACAATTAGTTGCCCTAAAGCTAGTTGCTCTGTCGATCTAGTACCTTACATTCTCTCCCCAAGTAATTTATGAAGCTTACTCCAGCTCTGTATAATAGCAATCTCGTTAACTCCTTAAAACCTCGTCTAACAAAAAAAAAAAAAAAAATCTTATCTATTTAAATTGTGTTGTTTGTTTGTCCATATCATCTAATATAAGAATAATTATTTCTTATATTTTAAAATCATTTTTGTGAGCAACTCTATTTTAAGGAATCAATACTGCTCAATATTTCATTTCTATTTTTTCACGTCAGTATCACTATTAATATTAATAATGAAACAACGAATAATTTATCGCAGGCATATCGATAATACTTATTCTATAAAACAACATCGACACCTTTTTACTTTCTCATATTTGCAGTATATATAAAGAGAAAGTATTGTGACAGCTCGAAAATTTGAGATTTTCCTGAATTTACACGTTCTAAGGTCCACTGACTCACAAAAAGGGGTTTTTAAAATGTCTGACAGTAGTCTGTTGTCTGTCGTCTATGTAGACGCGTATAGCCTAAACTTCTAGGTCTATATTTTGATAAAATTTGGCATATAGGTTCAAAAAAACCATACTCCGAGGCGAAATCGAGAAATTAATTTTAGCTCCAAATTTAGGGCACTACCCGTCCAAAAACTTTGAACAAATGTGAAATATATATATATATTTCGAAAGCGGTTCTGTCGATTTTTGTTAATAAATTCTAAAATGTAGTCCATTTAAATACGAGCGAAGTTACACTACGAATTGTGCTTGTAATAATAAATATGTGATTAAAATAATAAATATAATACATTTTAATTAATTATTTTTAGTCCAATTGTCTGATCTATACTATGTCAAAAACTTTTTCAAATGCAATCTTCAAATCTTTAAATAACTATGTTTAGAACAAAAAGTAATTGCAATTTAAAACTTTACTAAAATAATGAATGTAATAAATAATGAAGAATATTTGCAAACCCTATTTTCCGGAGAGTGAATTCCGAACTGACATATTAAAACTTTTAATGCAAAAAATCCTTAAAGAAGGTGAAATGAAAATCATTATATAATTTCCACAAGGTTCAAGAAGATTTATAAGGCCAAACCACTTAATCATAAATATTAGGTTACCACAAACCTTCATGATACTTTTAATAGAATGCTAGAACTTTCTATTAAATATTATTTATGTTCTTGAATTCCCCTCTTCATTGCAATTAATATAGAAAAATCCCTCTTATATAGTTAATTTAAAAGATCCAAGTTGTAAATAAAGGAATTAACACTAAAAATTTCAAAACAGATTGTATTTCAGATTGTAATAATGCTAACTTTAAGGGATAAGAGATTTAAATACTCGCTAAAATATGTGGGAGTTTATTGGCACGGAGTTTATCGAGGCAGTAAATGCCTGGAGTTGCTGTTATTACAGATTGCCTCGGGACTAGATTGTAAACTTCGTTATTATATGGCTTGGGTTCATCATTGAAGTTCTAATAGTGTGTTTAATGTCGTTACGATAAAATAGAAACGATCATAATTTCTAACGGAATATTCAGTTCTAAATGCCTCGTTTATATGATCGAAGTTTAATTATTAAAAATTAAAAAATAATAAAATTAATAATTAATAAAAAATGAATTTATAACTACAATCAATGTTTAAGGAGTAACCTCGGAATCTGTCCCAAATATTTACATAAAAGGGGAGAGACTAATCAATGTCAACCATGTAACAAGTTGGGAGACCTGGAGCACATTATTATGAAATGTAAAGATTTTAAAGATAATTGAAATAGTTACAAGATAAAAAGAACTTTTTATATACCTACTACGTTTTTAAATTTTCTATTGACTAAATAAAAAATCAATATGAAACTTGTCAAAATAAAGATTGTAAATATGGGACATGTCAAATCAAATAAAAAACTTGCGGATATTTTCCGAACTAACTTTCCATTCAGCAAAATTTGTTGAAAACGAATTACATTCTGCTGAAAGATGACTAAAAGTATTAAAATATTGCATTGTCATCGTGTTCTGAGCTATTCTGAAAGTTTCAAATGTCTAGCTACTCAGGATGTTAGTTAAAATTCCATTGCAAGATTTGTACTGGACAAACAAACAAACAAAAAAGCAAGCTAATAATAACGTAGTAAAATACTCTTCGACAACATTCCACAAAGCATAGCGAGACCCCTAGACTACACTCAGGACTCAGGAGCAATTTTCAAGAGTACATGAAGTATTATATGCGTTTTTGAAAAAAAAAGAAAAATTTAAATTTAATATTGTGAACATTTAAGACAATCATGGTTGTATGGTGTAAAGCCAATACCAAATAAAAGGGAGGGGGGGGGGTGTAAATATAATTTGAGAGCTCTAGAGAATTTTGATATTTTATCTCTCCTATAATATTATATTTAGAACATTATTATGTAAAAAGTATGTAAATAAAAAATAAAAGAGTATATCAATTGTAAAAATGTATTGAACGAGTCTGTTACTGACAGTGTAAAATCTCATTTCCTTGATTTCTTTACTATAAATACGAAATCCCGCTTCGATTTATTTATCCCAAAAGATACGTCAAGTAATAGAAGCAACGTATCGAAGTTACTTTTATAATATACATATTTTTGTCAGCTTTTTATGTGGAAGAATAGGATATTTTGAATATGTTGCGTTTGATTTTTAAATATTTAATGTATAAATAACTCAAAACATTACATTTTCCAACCAATTTAGTAACAACTTTTATAGGATTTTTTTGCTTTTGACTATTTATTTTAAATTACCGTGTTACAGGATAACTTTTAACTCTGACGTAATTCAAAACGATAGCCGGGAATCGGAGTAGATTAAATGAGTTTACTCTGGCACTATTAACCAAATAGTACAATAGTAAAGCAGATACGTGAGTGATATACAATGTTATTATGTCTGCACATGCACAATGAGAATGACGCCAAAATAGTTACTTACGCACCAAGGGAGGAAAAGTAAGTCATTGAAGTAAGCGATAATGAAGCCGAGGTAACAGTAATTGCGGCAACTGAATATATACATGGTGGTCCAAAAGTCTCCCCCCTCTCTTAATTTTTGAACGGTTTGAGATAAATTAATAAAACTTGGGGGATCCGTACCATGTAAATGGAAAGTTTGTTTTCATGCAATCCCGTACTAGGGGCAACCAAATATTGGAGATAGAAAAAAGTTTCAAGTAAAATTTTATTATGTCTCACTGTAGAAGCCAAATATGCTATCAAAAATATAGACTCCAATTTGAAATTTTGAAGTTGGGTGGCCTATGGGCAAAGTGGGTGGTTGCCCCTAGTGCGATTGCATAAAAACAAACTTCCCTTTAAAAGGTACGGATCCCCCCCCCCCCAGTTTCATTAATTTACCTCAAACTGTTTGCTTACTTGTGCTTTATCTAGGGTAACATTGGAGGGAATCAGGAGAGTTCATGATTCCCTTATTAGTCCCTGTTCGACCTGACTGGGTGCAATAAGTAACTTTCCTCTCTGTAAACTAGGGGTTACGTTTTAAGTTCACTTTTTCTCCCTTCTGGAGATTTCTTGTCAAAGGTTTTTAATTGTCATTGAAAATTTCCTTTCTTTGCATAAAATCACATTTTTATCTGGAAATAGGTGCAAAAATAGAAAGAGAGGCAGGCACTATGTCACTTACAGATATCTATCTGCCCGTTTTAATTGGATAGGTGATAGGTTTAACTCATTACTTTGAAGGTTTAACCTTTTCCATTCCCTTTTCAAATTCTTTAAAATTTAAATAAATGGCTTTTAAAGTGAGTTGAGATACAGACGCTAAATTATTCGATTAGTTATCGATTTTTAAAGTGAATAAGCAAGATGAAAATTATTATTGATATACCTCTGAACACTGACTTTCTACTACTATTCCGAAATCTATTCGTCACAATAATGAGTTGATCACCTCCAGAGCTATGCTGTGATAGCAGAGTGTGAGAAATTTCACACTAAAATTTCTTTAGTGTATAAAGATAATATTTATTATATTAAACCTAATAAGTTAGTATTATTTGTAATAAAATAATGGTAAACATTTATTAGGAAAGCGAAACAAATACAATTATCAATTATGTTAGATATAGGAGCGTCTATGGAAACCATCCTATATAAATAACATACATTTTCTCTCCACGTAAATTGAAATTAGTTTATTAAACATAGCAGCTTTCAGCCTTCATTAGGCCATCATCAGAGCCCATTGTAGAGAAATTAAGTTACACATAATTAAAAAAATCTCTTTCATGAAGTAGGCTCACCTCTCACTAATTATTTTTATTAATGTAACTCATTGTCTTCCACAGTCTCTTTTCTTAGCACTGATGATGGCCTTATGAAGGCTAAAAGCTGATTTGTTTCATAAACCAGTTTCAATTTAAGTGGAGAGACAACTTATATTATTCCTACAAGTATAAAGTCTATGTATAAACACTCGTTTTAATGATAGTATTTGATCGGTATAAATTTGTTAGTATAACAAACTGAACACTTATAAAGCGGTTTTTATAGTAACAAAGTGGAACCTAATTATCTACAATTTGGCTTTGTTAAAATTGTAATTTCTTTCAATTGCTCATTTTGTTATCTAATATTATGATAAATAAATAACGGTTTTCAAAGTTTATATTCGAATGCAAATACAGAATAAGATCATAAGGCCAATTGATGTTATGTTTAAGTTACACTACGTTTATGAATAATTAATATTTAACTCTATTTCTAAAGTAATGTAATTGATGTATTCTCCAAGAAATTTTTATGTTTTATTTAGAATGCATACATCTAAATGTGATGGCATTCATCGAGGACAAATATTAACATCAATACAATTACTAGTATAGTTAAAGAGAATCCTCGCAGTCGAGAGAATCACCATTCCAAGGTTTACCCCAATATTATAGATACTTATATCCTGACATTAAATGTTCTCTTACCAGAGCAACTTCTCATTCTTAATAATTAATCTAGATCTTTTAGAGGAGCAGGCTCATAGATTTTGTTAATTCCCCCCCCCCCCCACCCTACCAATTTACTTTAGTTTTTGAGCAAGCATAGGAAAGTTGTCTCTCTGCATAATAGCAAAACACTTGCTCAGTCATAAGCCTAGTTTGCACAGGTCGAGTATTTTAGTATTTAGTAGCCACGGTCGAGTAATTTAGTGAGAGTCGAGTAATATAAATTTAGTAAGTGTTTGCACGTCGTTGAATTTAGTGCATTGGTATGTCTTCACAGAGAAATTATTGTGGTGCTTCTAATAATCTATTACGAGAACTGGCTGTATAAGATCCCAAAGATATTTGTTACATTAAGAATATCTGAAAATAATTTGAATCATTTGTTAAACATAATAAAACATGATGTACAGCGATGTGACACATTAATGAGGGAAGCCATCCTAGCTAAAATGAAATTGGAAGCAGTTATTTCCTTTTTAGAACTGTCAACAATGCAAAACTGCCTACCTTTGCACATCCGGAGATGAACAATTCACAGCGTGCCAACATTACTAATGTACTCAACTAAATCAGCATGTCCGGACTGGTCGACTAGATGCTGAACTAGGTGGAGGGGGTAAGCTACTAAACTCTACTAAATTGCACACTCGACCGTTCCACTCGACTACAACTAAACTACTCGACTAATAACTAAATTACTCGACTAAAAACAAAATGTCCAAACGAGTCGAGTACTAAATTACTAAACTACTCTACTAAAATCCTCGACCCCTTCAAACTAGGCTATATTGACTGCTATCTTGAAAATATGTTACTTCTTTAGATTTTTACTCCCCTGTTTTTTTTTTAGAAGATAATGACTTTGACTAAATAACTATTAAGACAAATGGATGTTTATTCAAATGAACTTTGGGACAAAGGGATGTCACACTTCTGTTTTTATAAGGGGAGTAAGAGTCTAAAGAAGAACATTCCATACACCTTCTTTAGGCTATTACTCCCCTCTATTTTTTTATAAGGGTAGTAAAAATCTAAAGAAGTGCCGAAAATATTAAGTGTGAAATTTCCAAAAACTATACAGTTATTACTACAGTTATTTATGCTAAGATGCATCGGTGTGTCGAATTTTGTTTAAATCGGTCAAATTTTACGCTACTTATCATTAGACAAACACGCAACCAAGTCACTGAAATAATGAACTTACTTACAATTCATTTGTAAGATCTATAAGTCCATGGAGAAAGGGAGAGACTCAAAGTAAGTGTGTCTCGGACAATCAGAGCACGTTATGACCATGATGATGAGATAATTGATTAACTATCATTAATGATAATAATTTTCCTAAATCTTCATTTTAAAATTAATAGTAATATTTTTTCTTCCTCATGTTTTACTTCACCAGGCTATGTGGGAAAAGCATTTATCTTTTAAAATCAAGTGAATTAGATTATTTACAATGTAGCTATTATTATTATTCAGAACGTGTTAGAGTCAAAAAGTTGGAGGCAATGCCATGGTTTTCAAATAGTTTTCTCAACAACTTTTGATCACGTTCATTTCTCCTCAAACTCCTTTTATAAAAAACTTGCTAACCCCATTCAATAATCTTTATCTGACTCGTGCTAAATCAGAACCTTAATAATAAATACAATTACCTGAAAACATACATTTATTCCTTTTAACTGACGGACTTTTTCAGTTACATTTAGATAGCAGGTTGGTTTAGCAATTTTATTTTGTGAAAAATTATACTAACACAAAAATTTTAAAGAAGATAAATATTTCTTTAATGGCTTTAAATGTATTCTAAGTGGAACATGCCGTACCAAGAGGACACTCAAACCTTTGAGTTCTCAAGATAAATAATATTTTATGTATTTATGTTATAGTCACAGAATAATTCCAATAAAAATAAGATTATGACTCCGGTATACACAAATAATTTTTATAACTTATGCCATTAAATAACGATAGAAAAAGTATATTATAATATTTTATGCTCTTTTTAAGGAAGATGTAGTCTCCGACAAAATGTTAATAGGACCCTCCATCATTTTTGTCTTTTTTCATGTTGGGTCTGTCACTAAATATTTAACAGTATGTGAAAATGTGTTTTTGCTTGAATAAACGAAACTTTTTTGTTACACTTCATATATATTTACTACATTTGGCGATGCCAAGGAAAATTGGAAAACTCCTAGAGAAGGAAGTTGTTCACTTTGTTTGGAAAGGAAGTTGAAAGAAAAGGAAGTTGTTCACTTTGTTTGGAAAGGAAGTTGAAAGAAAAGGAAGTTGTTCACTTTGTTTGGAAAGGAAGTTGAAAGAAAAGGAAGTTGTTCACTTTGTTTGGAAAGGAAGTTGAAAGAAAAGGAAGTTGTTCACTTTGTTTGGAAAGGAAGTTGAAAGATAAGGAAGTTGTTCACTTTGTTTGGAAAGGAAGTTGAAAGAAAAGGAAGTTGTTCACTTTGTTTGGAAAGGAAGTTGAAAGAAAAGGAAGTTGTTCACTTTGTTTGGAAAGGAAGTTGAAAGAAAAGGAAGTTGTTCACTTTGTTTGGAAAGGAAGTTGAAAGAAAAGGAAGTTGTTCACTTTGTTTGGAAAGGAAGTTGAAAGAAAATAAAGTTGATATCTTTTTTTGTAAATAAAGTTATTTAATTTCCTTTGTCTGCAACTAATGGACCCAAGAATAGGGCCTTGATCAGAATACAAAACTAGGTATAATAAATGAAACAAAATTATTTGGCTTGCTAAAGAAAATTTAATTATCTTATAAATTAATACAGATAAACCTGATTTGAATGTAACAATGTCCTTCCATTATTCCTCTAGGCTAAACATGTTGAAATCGGTAGTTAAGTCTCTCCAGAGTAGAATCCCTCAATATGGTTAGCTGGCACAAGATGAACTGATTGGTGAACAATAAAGCCGGGTTCCCACGGGGAGTGAAGACTCTAGAGTGGCTCACTGTAGAGTGGACTCGCCCCGTCTGAACGCGTCGCAGTGAACTCTGCTCTGACGTCACCGGGAGTGAGGATAGTTCACTACCGCTCACTCTCCAAATCAAACCTGTTTAATTTTCAGGAGTGAATACTCCTGTCGCCAGCCGTTTCATAGAGCCAACACTTTGTTTTTTTTTATCTCTCCTCCACCCACGGCTAAAACATTTAACCTTTGCTTGTTTTATTATTACTTATTATATATTATACTATATTATATACTATTTTAATTTTATATATTATACTATATTATATTATACACTATATTATTATACTATTTATGCTATATGTACTATATTATATATTATATTATATTATTATATTTCTTGTTAGTTTGCGTGATATAATACTATATTTAGACTATATTATTATACTATATTATATTTCTTGTTAGTTTGCGTGATATTATACTATATTTAGTCTATATTATTATACTATATTATATTTCTTGTTAGTTTGCGTGATATTATACTATATTTAGACTATATTATTATACTATATTATATTTCTTGTTAGATTGCGTGGTATTATACTATATTATTATACTATATTATATTTCTTGTTATAGTATGCGTGATATTATACTATATTATATTTCTTGTTAGTAAGCGTGATATTATACTATATTCTTCAAGTTGTTTTAAAAGGTAGTAGGTAACTATGTCTGAGCCTTCTGCGTCGGCTCGTATTCTTAAATTGCAAGACGGTGAAACTATGAAGTTTCTAAAGTTGTATTCCAGTGAGTCAGTTTTAAATGATTCGAGCTGTTCAAATTATAAAAATAGAGATTTTAGAGAAGCTCGCTTTTCTACGAGAAGCTCGTTCATGGTTGGCTCCCTAGGATAAACTGAGAAGCGTGATCACTACCCTGTGTGAACTCTCCACTGTTCTCCGCTAGTTTCACTCTTCTTCCCCCTCCAGGCGTGGGTCACAAGAGTCTTTACTCTAGCGTGGCACTGTAGAGTCTTCACTCCCCGTGGGAACCCGGCTTAATGAATGGAAGAGTAGACTATTTAATGACAATGAATGCTATGAAGTTGAATGAATAATTAATTATAAATACGAATGAATGATGAATTGAATGTTCTATTATGTCCAGAAGTGAACCAATAGGTGAATGAATGAACTGATGGTTTCAAAGCACTGTCTGGATGAACACTGAGTCACATGGTTTTATGCAAGTTGAGCTGAAGATAAGGAAGCTAGAGAGTGAGAGAGAGAAAGAGTTAATGTTTAGTGGACTTTGAGACTGAACTAAAGAAAAGGTTTATCTGTATTAGAATTAATTTATCTGATTAAAGAAAGAAATAAAAGTGATCTTTACAAAATAATAATTTATAAAAAACTACTTTTTTGGTAGGTAATAATTTTTTCCGCCATATTGGATTCAACTTTGAAATTTTAAATTGGAACACCCATAAAGGTCTTAAAAAAAGAAATCATTTGCCGCAAACCCGAGCTTTCAATCTACTCCCGTTCCAAAATGGCGGACACTCAAAGTTAAAAAAAATACTCTTTTTTTCTTATTTCTAATAGTTTAGTCAGATATAAAAAATCGGTCCGAGACAACTCAGACTAACTTTCATTTATAATCTTGGTCCCAGATCCCTGGAAACATGAATATATTATTAAATATTTATTGCATTAAGCTCGCTTCTATGATATACCTACGCGATGCTTAGTTAATTTATATTATTTAAAATGTGTCCAACAGGTGGTTGTTTACTTTTTGTTTTTTATTTTCAATAAAATCAGTTTTAATACCATCAATATCACGAAAACTATGACTTGAAAATACTGTGCTCGCTGTGTAATACGTGAAAAACTGAAAATATTTCAAACTTTTTTCAGTTTTTGCCATATAAATCTTAAACGATGTGTTTTTCGATTTTTGTCGTCATTACTACATATTTTAAGTTCAGTAAATTTGCAACAGCTTAAGCGCAACTGCAGCTCTGTATACATATGATATTTTTCGAGATATGAAGAGAAGTCTTGCTCTCGTTTCGGGCCGAATATCGGCATATCACCGCTCACTACGAGAAAAGGTTAGGTAATTAACTTGTAGTAGATTTAATTGAATTTCATATAAGTACAAATCGAAGCCTATAGATACTATAGTTTATATATGCAATTATAAAAAAAAATCAATCGGAAAATTGTATTTTTTAAGAAATGAGCGTATAGACTTCTAATAACAATTTGTGGGCATTTCAATCATTAGCTCTTTCACAGAGCATAATATGCGTGTTGACGTGGATTCACTCACCATCGTTTAAAAGTTTTGTATCTCTAAGAGTTGGACACGAAATTGAGTAATTTGACCCCTTCTGCATGCATCCCTTCTTCGTTAAGTAATACCCATGGGTCACTTCGAGTTTGAAATGCTCTATCAATTCCGTGTAAAATTAATTCAATTATCCAATACTACGTTAATGTTAATATGGTTCCGAAGTTAATTAAGCAACAGACTATACTGAGTTAAAGTTAATAATACAGTAGAAAATCGCTTCACATCTAATTATTCAATTCCACAAGGCACTGCCCTAGGTTGTTATTTATTATCTATATAAATCCCATTATTTTACTAACAAACATACTGATTAATCTACATAAATTGTTACTAAATCATTACTGGTAGATTTTGTAACAAAAACATGTTTAATAGCTTACTCGATACATTTGAGTACTTTACCACAAATTCCAAAATTGACCATACATTGGTTTAAATATTAACTGTTGGCAGTGCCCACGTATTGAGTGCGGGTTCCCGCATTTAAATATTCGGAAGTCAATATCGATAAATTTGTAAATTGGAAGGCATATATTAATAAGTTAAATAAAAAATAAATTGGTCAAGTATGTGCTTTCAGCACTCGCAAAAGCGGTCCGCGCTCAATTTAACAAATAGGACAAGTTCGTTAACCAGTATAATAGTATCAAGATTGTAGCCATTTAAAAGTTTGTTTCAGCTATAACTTTTGAACCATATTTAATGACGTGAAACAAACTCCTTTTTATGCCCTTTTTAGGTACTTGTTTAGATTGTTACTCCCCTATGTTGTTTTAGAATATAAATGACTTTGACTAAATAACTAACTGACTCTGACTAAATAGCTTCGTCTATTAAGACAAAGGGATGATTTGTCCAATGTACTTTGGGACAAAGGAATATCACACTTCTGTTTTATAAGGGGAGTAACAGTCTAAAGAACAAAATTCCGTACACCTTCTTTAGATTGTTACTCCCCTCTTTGTTTATTATAAGGGGAGTAACAATCTAAATAAGTGCCCACTTATATAGTACAAACATAATGAAACCACTCTGTAGTGCCTTGCCTGATCCATTCCTAAGATATTTTTTGGAGGGGGGGGGGGGGCTTTTTGTCACAAAAAATGCAACGTTAAATTACATAAAAAATAACTAATTAGTTTAATTAAAGAAAAATTATTGTAAATAGTATACATATTTGTAAATTGTGTATTGTGTGAACTCTCTACCCACAGCTCAGAACTATATTTTTCTCTAGTGCGGAGAGATAACCTTTAAAATGTGTTATAATTTTTAATTATTACTACTTTTATGGAATTTTCTTTTTTTCTTTTTGTGTCATTTATATTTAATAAAAGTTGGGGAGGGGGTTGGGGGGAGGGAGGGAATAGAAATGTACATCAAGTAGAGATTTGCCTTATAAATCTTTAAATAACTTTAATAGTTTTTAGCGACATATTTAAGTGTCGTTGTACATTACAAAACTCCCCGATGTTGTGATTTAAACTTTAAGTTTAGCCAATTTAATCTTAATGAAGAAAAGTAGGAGTATTATATATCTATATTCGAACCTGAGCTGTTGTTGTTAGGGATAGAAAAAACGAAACATAGAGATCAGCTAATATATATATGGGCTAAGCTTTAAAAGAAAGGGGAGGAAGAATGTCTCTTCAAGTGTCAGGTATAATTGTTGTTATTGAATAAACGTTCTTGTTAAAATTCAGTTACTTTCAGTCTTCAGTACTTTTTTACTTCAATTACAGCTTCCTAAATATGGAATATATTGGAGGGTTAAATGAAAAAACATAAAATTTATGACACTTCTGTATATTCCACAAATTTGACTACGTCCTTTAATTCACCGATGGTAAACTATGTCGGATAAATCTGATACATTTTGCAACGATGTTAAGACTATTATAAACGATTATAAACTGATCAATATTGTTTTATTAAGATTAATTAAATTTCACTAAATACCACTTAAAAACTGATGTGATAAGACAATTTTTATTCAGAACCTTATTTGGACTCAAGTATATTATTAATACAATTTCAATGTAACTTAAACAAAAATCAATTATAAAATTAGATGTCACAGAGTCAAAATTAAATGTCATGAGTCATGAGTGACATAAAGACATTAAGACAATGTCACACATTAAACTCCAACAAAAACAGTAATCAAATATATATTATATATATAAGTAAATTTTGGATTAACTTACATAAATAATCCGATTTCTTAAAACTTATTTTTCCCAAATAACGTACATTAAATAAATTGTATCCTAAAAGAAATTCTAAGTAATGTTTTTCATCGAATGCGAAATGCGTCGTCATTCTGTTTAGTTTAGTTTAGTTTTTTAAAACTTGAAGTATCACGTTCCTTGGATCCATAAATATTATTACCCTCTTTAAAAGAGTATATTAAGTCCTTGAGGCTGACAGACAACACAGAGATGCTTTTACAAATAATCAAAGGTTAAAACCTTTAGAAGATCAGGAGTAGTAGCTCTCTAGAGGAAAATAAATAATTCATTTACGGCAGCACTTAAGTTTAAAAATAATTCTAGTATATTTATTCTATTATTTTATTCTAAACAGTTAGAAAACGGCTTTACTAGTTGTAGATAGAAAATACAAGAATGTTGGTATAATGAAATTATAGTTCAAAAAATAAAATAAATACAGATAGGAAAAAATACATTTATCATTCGGCAAATTAAGATGAGATAGATCAGTTCATTAATTCAGTTAATAGTACTGATTGGGATATTATGGTATTTACTCATAATGAAGGAGAACAGAAATTGGATTGTAAGAATAAACTGTTGATTTATAAATCTTTGTTTAATTATTTTTTAACAGTCTTAATTTAGAAAAAAAAAAAAAAAAAAATCTGCCGATTGCATAGTTCCACCAAATTTAACTGTGATAAAAAAAACAATTATCAACCATTTTCTAAATTAAAACTGATAAAAAAAAAATTAAACAAAGATTTACAAATCATTTTTTGAAAAGTCATCTGTCTGTGGGGGACAGTGCGCTCTCTGTTTTACCACCCCAGTCCACGACAGACTGCGGACAGTTCGCTTCCTGTTTGACCACATCTTCAACATCTTGCCTGAATGTAAAATTACTTGATGACAGTGACAGAACTAACATGAGTGAAGTAAATAAGCAAGAACCTCAAAAGAAAGTCAAAGGAGGGCACAGAGCAGTTTTTAACTGCTTGAGTAAGCTTCCAATATATGAATTAAATAAACAAGAACCTAATTAAGTACGTATAAATATTAGACCTAATTATAATACGTGGGAAACTATGCTGAACACTGTTAAAAGTCTTAGTGCTGAATTTTTAAATTTATAATAAGATTTGAATTAGCAACCGTTGAAATTATAGATAAGAATAAAATTAGTGAGGTACGGTTTTTGATTATAACAACATAGTTTAACCAACTAGTATCGTAAAATGAATCTAGAAGACTTACAATCTAAACATACTGAAATTTAAAATAGGTGTGGTTGGGAACTAGATATTGGAACTTTTTTTTAAGAGGAAAGGACTGAAGGTGAAGGACAAAATGGGGTTGAGATGATTGACATTAAGTGACCAAGGGAAAAAAAGGGGGTGTTTATTCAGGTAAGGGTAAATTTTTAGTATTGTTGTACACGTTTTTCTGCAGTATTGTCATGGTATTTGTTCTACTTCAGAAAAATATTGTGTTATTTTCATTTTTTAAGTGTTTTAAGTATTGTAAGTAGTGTTTTAAGTACCGTTTCACTCTTACCTGATTGTACACCCTTTTTCCTTGGTCACTTAATGTTATTCGCTCTACTCCATTTTGTCCTTCACCTTCAGTCCTTTCCTCTTAAAAAAAGTTCCAATATCTAGTTCCCAACCACACCTATTTTAAACTTCAGTATGTTTAGATTGTAAGATTATTATAGTCTATTGTTCATAACCCTGATGATGTAGATAAATTTTACGATACTAGTTGGTTAAACTATATTGTTATAATCAAAAACCGTACCTCACAAATTATATTCAAATCTATAATTTCTAATTCAAATCTTTCTTCACTATATTTAGATTGTAGGTTTCTTATAGTCTTTTTTAGTTCATAACCCTGATAATGTAAATCAATTTTACGAAACTAGTTTGTTAAACTATACCAAAACTGTACCTCTCTCATTTTAAATGTATAATACTATTAGAAGATAAGCCTGAAAATGAACTTACATACATTGATGTTTAACCAAGTTAAAATCAATTATGAATATCTACTGAGTAAAAGTAAATCATGTAGAAATCAAACAGTAACTAAAATTCGGCTTCCAAAGATTTAACTTAGGAAATACAAAAGATATGTAATAGGCTGATGGTTTATTCTGGAGCCAATTTTAACGTCTTCACCTGACCGAGGGAATTGACAAAACAAAAATGATAAATTTCAATATCTTCAAGTTCTGAGGCCAACTTCAAAGTACATTGAGTTGATGGCTCTCCATCTACGGCTGTGAACTACAACATAGCTGTAGATTTATTAAAAGCTTGTCTCCTGTTTCCTGGTTTTACAGCAAGATATTTTAAGCTTTTTAATATACATTGTAATACCACACTGCTATGTTGTTTTTTTTATCTAAGAATAGAGTATCTTGTCCAATATTTTGTGTCAGTATGGTATTTAGGTCGGTGTTTTGGAATTTAAGCGTCGTTAAATTGTTACATCCTATGGTGGAGTTTTTAGTCCAGTAGATTTTATTTCGTTATATATAAAATATTGTTATTTTGTGTCATATTATCGTGAAGTATCCAGTGTGGTGTGTTGGAATTTGTAAACTTCGATGAATTGTTCATTTCCATGTAATAAGGGATTATATTATAATATAATAATATCCCATAGTAAAGTAGCTCTAGAAGGCTAGGACCGACAGACTTTACTACCACTGTAGGGAAAAGAAACCAGTATCATCGTGTTGACTCCTATATGCCTCATCATTATATTTCCATTACTTACAGGCTCCAATTCTATCAAGTTTATCTCAGGATGTTAGGGGAAGCACCACACACGTCCCACCCGAAGGTGAAAGAAAACACGCTAATGAGGCTTATTGGAACTATAATAATATTCATTTTAGACTTTTTTTACTCGGATTACCAATGTATATGTCATCTATACATTTATCTATGTAATTATTTTTCTTTTTTTAATACTTGTGATAAACAAATGTAACTTTCTTTCTTAATTCGTATTTACTTTGATAAAAGCAGACAAATTAACGTATTTAAAAATAGATTTACCCACTAAAAGCAGCCTTTAAATGAAAATTTACTCGTATAATTTGTAAAAAAAAATGTCTAATGTGCTTCCAAGCTTACCAAAGGTAAAGAAAGCTTTGCGATCGTTATGATGGACAATTTTTTATGCCTCCAATTTCAAAAATTCAAAGACAGAAATCGGTTTTAGACATTGCGTAGCATTTTTGGTTCCGTGTCTGTTTGTCGGCCAGTCTCTCACTCAATTTTTCCGATCCAACATATCTTAAAGACTACTCGTCCGATTTTAATGAAATTTGGATGGTATGTTATAATTAGTCCATTGGTCCCATATAAGTTGTTTACATATTTGTTTTTCAAATAATAGATGGCTCAATAATCATGGTTCAATTACATTTGTTTCACTTCCACATCCGCAATACATTTATTTACATATGTACCTTTAAAGGTACTTATCTTAGTTTTATGAAATGTGTATGATTTGTCGAAAGTAGCAAGCAGATAGCCCCAGATTAATTTCATCCGTCATAGTTCTTTAAATTTTACTAAATTAATTCTTTTTTAATGTTAAAAATCAAAACAATTTTGGCAGATTTAAAAAACGGGGGGTAAATTAAGTAAATTTTACAATAATACGTTTTAAACACATAAAATAATTAACCTATACGAAAAAATACGCGAGGAATCGATGTGCCACACTAATTGACAGACAATTTTTTAATGGATGTACACTCTCACTCAAATATATAGCAAAACCTACCAATATTATAGAAATGAGTAGATTGTATTAAAAATAGAATCGGAGATTAATTTAATTGGTAATAGATAAAACAGTAAACGGCATTTTAAGTGATATTCTAGATAAAATGCCAAGTTCTCGAAATCCTGCTTAGCTTTTGATACGTTTAAAAACACCAAAAAAAGCATTAATCATAATAAAGTCTATAGCGAAGTGTGAGTATCGGGCTAGTTAATATTTTTTACATAACATGTCGTTTTAGTGTTTTGAAGTGAATCAAGGTCTTTAAAATCCCATCATGCATCATTTGATTGAATTTCAAACATATCATAGTAAATTATCATATTCCTTCGACTTGTTGTTAAATTGAAATGCATATGTATCAGTAAGTACATTTTATATCTACTTTTGGTATCCTGCCAAATCGACTTTTACATTGTTTACCAGATATTTCTCGACTGTTTATGCGATATGTATGTTTGTAGTGAATATGCATGCACCCGATAATGCTGTGTATCTCTGTAACGACTCAAACGTTCCAGTGATTGCTGACGTCACACTCGCGGCCTATTTTTAAACTAAACAACTTGAATATTTTTAAACGGCACTTAAATGTTTTTTTTTTATTTAATCAACTAAAAGTAGTCTTGCACTATTTATTGGTTTCTATGAATAGAATCTACTATATATTATATAAAATACGTTTATAAAAATTAAAAAAAAAAAATATCCCCAATTATTATATTACTCAACTCACGCTTTCTGATTATATAAGTGTTCTCTCCAATTATATATATATATATATATATATATATATATATATATATATATATATATATATATATATATATATATATATATATCATAATATATTATATATAATATATAATTTTTGGTGGTTTTTTCAACGTCCAAAAATGATGGTTTTTGCGAATATTTCAAACGAAGCCATGTGTATAGGACCTTTTTGTTTAGCCTTAAATTTCCAATGAGAACGCGAAGTATTGTGGTTTCCCTCGGGAAACACCTTTTTTGCATTTGTACAAGAATTGGTTTAAATCCTGTCCGAATAATTTCACGCCTGGTAACATTTAATCCACCATAATTCAAAAACTAGTCCTTTGATCTTATAAACTTTAATTATACCATTCTAAAGCTTATAAAAAGCAGAATTTTCTCCTGAATTAACTCCTAACATCCCTCAATTAAGAGAAGAAAGTTATAAAATTTTCTGGTAGAATTTTAAAAAATTAAAATATTTAAATGTAACAGGACTTAAAAGATGCATAACAGATGATATTTTGAAAATCCAGGCTTTAGAGAACAGCTCCATCCTCAAAACTTGCTTCTCGATATTAAAATTCCTAGATGCCGCCCCTTCAAATAAGCAAAAATTAAATTGGTTCTCACAGGTCAGAGATCTACTGAAATTTTTAGATTCTGATGTCAATAGCCTACTCCATTATGAAATGCGTAAGAGTACACGAACGAAATAATAAATATTTATCAAACAAAATTACAAGCCGAGGACTTCAAAAGAACCCAAGAGTCGTCTTTTAGTAGTCTATATAACATTCTTCACTGTTCGCAAAACCACCGTATTAACTACCTTCATCATAACTTCCCTTTTATCATGCAAAAGTCCTTGCACAAATTCGTACCTCAGGCTTCAGCAATATTAAAAAAAAATAACCCACAAAGGTTCAATTTATAGGATCAAAAAGACGAAATGTGCACTCTTTAAACCTACATGAAGTAGAAGTCTAGCTCACCTGCTCACCTTTTGTTCAGATGTCATTATGTACTCAAACCAAAGAGAACACTTCCTCCCCCTCCACCTTACTGACAAAACATTCAATAATTTATCAAATAAAGCTTCCGTTATCAGCCCTTATGAAAAATCTTGCACAATAAATATTTATTACTTCGTCTGTAATGTTTTAAAATTATAGTCCTTTCTGCTGAGCGAATAACCCATCAGTTTATCCTTTAATAAATCAAATTCATATGGTCCCTACTTATTATAATGTAAGAAAGAAGGAATAATATTTAACATTATTATTATTATTATTATTTGTATTTTATTAATTATAATCAAGTTTATATTTTAATTGCTTAATAATAATTAATTTAAGTTATTTTAATTTTTAAATGCTTATACTTTTGTTTTAATTATACAAATTGAAGTGGTATTCCTATTATCAGTAAAACAATATTGTTGCAAGAGGTTGTTCAATTTTATAATTTAAACAATCATTCTGCAGTTGGTAGTATTTTATTTGTATGAGATTTTAGATAAGCGGTTCAGCTTTGTTTTGATGGTTTAATTTATTATTGTTTTTAGTTATTATTGTTTGAAATAAGTACATTCGATCATAATTCCATCATGTTTTTGTACAAATGTAAACATAGACTTCTATTTTATTTTAATTTTTAAGAAGGACTTACTCATTTTTAACATGTACCTATCTATAATATTTAAAGATGTTGCCGAAACTTAACATTTTATTATTATACAAAAAAACTTATTTTGTTCAAAGCTTGTTATATGCTTTACACAAATAAAAATACGCGTGGTGTCGCGGGACACCCGGTAGGAACGAAGTTCCTTACATTTTTCATTAAATATAAAATCACACTGCTAAGTACGTATACGTTGCTAACTACTCGTTCCAATAAATATTTTTGACTCAATTAGAAAATTATTATTAGTAAAATTATTACATCAAACTTTTTACAAAAATCTCTTGATCCGCTTATGAGCAATATTATTTTATTACATCAATTTATACTTATATATTTACAGTTTTACTGGTTAATAATTTAACACAGTCGACACTGTCAATTTCTGACGATTCTCTTGGTGCACTTTCCATTTTAAATAATATACGAATACTTTTCTCAATGATAGAAACAATAATTGAAAAAAAGGGATCGGGCACGAAAGGAAACCAAACCAAGTATAGTAGAGGGGGTATCACTCTACATTCTTAATATTCCACCTAGACTAACTACAAACCCCACACTTAAACCATCAACTTTTAAAAATTGTAAAATATATCACGTCACTGTAAAAAAACTGCTGCTTGTATCAGGTTGAAATTTTACATGCCTGTTTCAATTGTACTTTAGACGATGTGTATGAAGTTTTATTAAAATCGTTACGTTAGAACGTAAGATATTGGCAAAAACGTTGTTTTCTTTATTTAAAACGTTTAGGTCCGCTTTAATAAATTTAGCCATCTTTATCCCTTCATAGCAGAGTCGGTGTTAGTTTTACTAAAAAAAAATTATTTATAAAAGTTGTTTGTCTCATTAAATAGATAAAGTTAGAATTTTTTCCCGTCCAAAAATTCCAATTTTAAATTTGAAGCTTACGTTTACGCAAGCGTTGCGCGTGAACGCATGGGCGGATAACGTTGTCCAACGAACCTGTCCTGGGCATTGGTAAAATGAACATTTGTACCAAATTTCAACTAAGTCGGTCAACTTTTACACAAGTTATCGTCATCCGTAGATTTCGTGACGCTTTTAGCGTGACGGTGATTTTGTGACGGTTATTTTGTGACGGTGATTTTGGTCGTTTTTTTCGGATTCACTCCCGGGCTCCAGAACTATAAGGAAGTGCCATAAGGAACTTCGTTCCAAAATTTTATTCTATTCTATAATTTAAAAATCAATGACGGATTCTGAAAATTTCTTTATAAGCTCTTTAAAATTCTCCCTTAGCCAAATTTCGCATATATTTAGTTTTTAAGATATTATGCTTGATTTAGAAATTTTCGTGACACACTCTGTAAAAAGAAATAAATCGACCCTAAAGTACTATTGAGAAATGGGTATAATGCTTTCTAGTAATTTTTTGTTGCATTTGACCTATATAGAATCCACCATTATCGTTATTACATTTTATCGAGGGTTACCCTGTATATAACAAATGTCTTATATTATGTACAAGTAAGTTATAATTAAAGAAGGGAGACTGGCGGATATATAATATCCCAAGTAGAAATGGAGAAATGAATTTTTGCTGAAACTCTGGTAGACGCTACCCCACAAAAACTATGAAAAAAAAAATCTGAAAACGGTTTTGACGATTTTGATTAAAAAATTCTAAAATGTAGCCCATTTAATTACGTATCTAAACATATTATATGTTTTTCCCTCCGGAAAAAATCGAATTCCTGAGAATATAGGTTAAGATGCAAAGAGTGAGAAGATGGGATCGATTTTGATAACATTTTGGTAACGATTTTGGGTCCAATCGGGTTCGATTTATGGCAACATTTGATAAAAATGATCATTAATAATTAAAATTTAACACGAAAACTTAAAACAACTTTTAACTATGAATTTAATTTGTTAGTTAATTAGCTTTTTCTCATGAAAGTTTAGTACGAAATGAAAATATTTTTTGCGTGTGCTAATAGTCCAGGAGATAACTAAATGCTTTGGTGCCTTTTAAGAATTAGATAAATGGTTGGCCAAGTTCGTCTACGGGCCATAGCTTGGTAATAGGCATTTGAAAAAAACAAACCGGTGGAGAGCGGCCATGTCCCACCCTTTTTGGTGGACAATGTGATTTTCATGATACTGAGTAGGTACTAACTTAGTCAGTAGACCAAAAATCAAGTTGATGGTAGTAGTAATCTAGTACTTCCGACTAGAACGGGTAGGACGAACCACTTGTTAGAACCTTGCAATTAGGCCATCTTTTAGGCCCTTTTTACGCCCCATGGTGGAGAGTTCCACCAACTTCATACATCATACATTTGTACATTGTACCGCCGAAGCGAGCATGGTGTGGTCATTAGTAAGCTATATAAGCGTGCGTCAAAGCTTGGGGGAAGAGTGCCCCATAGGGATGTCCCTCGCCCTGCTGCGTCCTCGAACCATAGATACAAATCACATCATAATGACACGGATTGGACCCACATCAATCCCACATTAAAGAGTAAGTTGATGGTAGCCCGTCACTTAATAGGAGGCCTCTTTGATTTGGAGTAATATTTCACTAACTAACCTATTAAGTGACGAACTATCATCAACTTGATTTTTAGTCTACTAACTACAACTACATAATTTCGTACTCAGGATCATGAAAATCACATTGTCCACCAAAAAGGACGGGAATGCCCGCTCTCCACCGGTTTGTTTTTTTCAAATGCCTATTGCCAAGCTATGTCCCGCAGACGAACTTAGCCAACCATTTATTCTTAAAAGGCACCAAAACATTTACTTATACACAAAATTCTAGCTTGATGTTAATCAGACATTTTTTTGCACGCTATCTTCTGGACTATTATCTGAAATACTCTTTACTTATAAATAAATTAATGATGTTTAGAAAAATACAATTAAATTCTTTATAATGATAATTTTATCAGAACAAAATACAACTAAAAAATAATATTAAAAGTCTTTGGTAGACAATATAATAAAATAGAATTTTACAGAAATGACAGGGTTCCAAAGAACTTTATAAAAGAAATGAGATAAAATAACTTTTAAATTGTAAATGCTTTAGATAAAAATGCCCGGATATAAGACATATTGTCTCTCACTAGCTAGAATTATTTGACACTTTATTCTTAATAAAAATAGGTATTAATATAAAAAAAAAATACTCGAAACTAGACAGAGTGAGATAAATTCTTTATATAATTTAAAGATATCGTCTTAAGCTCACTTCAATTACGATCCAGGGGTTGAGTCATCATCTTAATAGGATACAAAAAGCATAGGATTTTGTTTCGAAACACAGCAATGTTTTAAATAATAGAATGTAATAGGATATTTATTTTACAATATCTTTTTGCATTCTCTGAATAATCACAAGCTTATGAACTTGCATATTCTAAAGTCAAACATTGTTGTCTTATAACAATTTTAAATTATACTCATTCATTTTAATCATGATTACATTAAAATTTAACTATTAATTGAGTTCAATTTAGGATTAATTATTCCCAATGTAAGACTTTCGCGGAGCAACAACTCACGAGGGACTGCGATTACCAAATAGCTCATTAGCTCAATATTTAAATTTCTAATTTGAATTAATAAAGAGGATATTATTTTAAAAGAGATAATAAAAAAATGACTTATTTTCCACCATCTTAGCTTATATCTTAGAAAGAAAACAAACAGGTTCATTTTTAGTTATTTTTAAAAAAAATTAAAAATTAGTGTTATAAAATGTGAAATGGATAT
The DNA here is from genome assembly GCA_951217055.1 of Gerris lacustris. Taxonomy (NCBI): domain Eukaryota; kingdom Metazoa; phylum Arthropoda; class Insecta; order Hemiptera; family Gerridae; genus Gerris; species Gerris lacustris. The sequence goes on from OX578282.1 coordinate 24,810,558, forward strand.
ATTTTTTTGTATATAATTTATAACTTTAGGATGTGTTATAATCGTCCCGGCTTGGTAATTATTCTGGAAACGCATAAATGGGATAACGTAGTCAGGACAGTGGTTGTTGTTTATATTTAGGTATTCAGATTGCAGAATAATTAAACTAAATTTGTTGAATGGTAAAACCTAGCAATAAAATTATAGGTACTACAATATTTCGGAGGTGTTTTAGATTCTAAATTGGGAGCGCTGAGTATCGCAATCCAGTTAAAACCGTTTAAAACCGAGCTGAACAAATGAGTTATTGTTACAGATTGTTTCGGTCACCAGAAATAGTTATATTGATTCTCCCAGAAGCCCGTTGAATCCCATCAGTTTGACTAGTTTATTTTCAAAACTAACCAGTTTGTTGACAAAATTGACCAGTTTATTGTCAAAACTGACCAGTTTATTGTCAAAACTGACCAGTTTATTGTCAAAATTGACCAGTTTATTGTCAAAATTGACCAGTTTATTGTCAAAATTGACCAGTTTATTGTCAAAACTGACCAGTTTATTGTTGTCAAAGAACCACAATGGCTTATGTTTGATTCAGACTGGTTTATTGATAAATTTCAAACCTAAAGTTTCAATTTGTCATCATCACTAAATCTCAGTAGAAGAGCAGTTTAAATATTGTCGAATTCACAAGACTATTGCGACTATTTCTCATTCAGCTCTCACGAGTTCTCATCATCCTACAACATCATAATGTTGGAAAATACCATTAGAGATCCCCCTTGGTAATTATACTTGGAATACTTACGTTAGAAACGAATTAAGTGATACTAATTACGAATTAAGTGCTAAATAGGGATATAATAAATTTAAAGTGTTTATAGCTAACTAGAGATTTAGTTGTAGCTAAATAAAAATCCTGTTCTATAATAGTCCTCACATATTTTTGCGGTAATGTATTCAATTTTTTTTTTTACTTCATTTATTTAACCTACTGGTTAGTGTTATTCCCTTCTAACTACGCATTTCAAAATTGAAAAGTGAACAATGAGAATGGGGCCAATAGTTACTATGTTTTTCTACTCATATGGAAACTGCACTGTAGTCTGTGCCAAATCCGGTAGAAAAAAATTAAAGAATGGATGCATTGATAAGCCGAGTTTAAAATCTGACTGAATCTCTAAAGATATTCAGCAATTAGTGAGATTAGGCAAGGTGTTTATATTTATATTTTCAAGACAAGAAACAAAAAACAGAAATCACAAAAACTCCTGTTATCACAATAAATATCAAAATGATTTTTTTAGCCAGCCAACCCTATTTTGAGAACTTATGCTTACAAGTTTTTGGGGTTCTGCCCCCCTAATGGTTTTAACAATTTGTATAAACCATTTTAGAATGACTTTTAATTTAAGACTTAAATATTTATGAAACAATAAAAATTGCTTTCCTAGATTATCAAAATTTTTAAAAAATCGTTTCGTACAAAAGAAAATGGTGACTGAAACTGACTGTTTTTATGAGGTTCTCAGCGCTCCCAATCTGGAATCTAAAACTACTCCGAAATATCGTACTGAAATTGTATTGCTAGGTTTTACCATTCAATAAATATAGTTAAATTATTCTGAAATCTGTATACCTAAATACAAACAACAACCACTGTCCTGACTAGGTTTTTGTTATTTTAAGATATCCCATTTATGGGGCATCTTAAAACTCTATTTAACATTTTTGAAGACTTATTTCTATTTTTATTTTTTATTTATTTATTTTTTTTTTTAAATACTAAAAATAAAACTCTTTTTTAAAAAAAAGTTAAGATGAAGGAAAACATGTAAATTTTGATTATCTATTTTAAAGTAGAATATCCTCTTTATTAATTAAAATTAGAAATGTAAATATTATTTCGAGAAAAGACAGTGTAGAGATTTTATGACCATAATATGAAGTTTTTATTGCATCTGTTTGGATTATAGAGGGATGAATTTTGGTATATTTTAATCAAACATTTTAATTTAAGATAAACTTTAGATCAAAAGATTTAATGTTTACTTTAACCTATCTTAATAGGTCTTGACCTATCTATCTTACATGTTTCTCTATTCTGCTCCTTTTCCCACCATCTAGGAACTTGAAAATTATGTAATTTTCGATCCCTTTATCTATCTGTTCCTTAGTTTTCCCCCATTCCTTTTTTCCCTATATACTCTCAGAAGCTTCTTTGACGTTCTCACTCAAACAAAACTCCACGTGATCTATACTAGTCGACAGTATTTAACAAATCTCTTTGAGACTAATTAAAATTAGCTTTGATAAGCTAGCTAACATGCAGTATCATGCCAATCTAAAATGCCATAATCATCATAAATTATTCACGATTAAACCTGCTTACTTTCAAATTAAATCCAAAGTATTATTAAGGGAATTCCTGTTTGACATGTATTATCCTATAAGGTGTTCGTAAAAGCACTTAACTATAAACTTGACGTGGATTTAATCAAAGGAAATTACGATTTAATTAGTCGTACGTATTACAATTTCTCTTTTCTCAAATTAAAGCATTCGTGATTAGTGATTAGGTTCAAAAAATATATATATTATAAATTGCTATTGTATTGCTATGCACTGGTTTTAATAAGTTGAGCAGCCCGGATCTTCTAGTGCCATTGCCAAGCGATTTTGGCGACATTGAATTATTATAAGTCTTACATGGCTTAGCCCCTACGTCTTATATACAAAAAATTACAAATTGCTCTACCTCTACCGCCTAAACCGTTCGTTTAAGGAAAAAACTTAAGAGACATAAATCATAGGCAATTTATTTCTTTGTCACGAGTCACATTTTTCTAAAAGTTTGTAATTTTACAGTTCTAAGCGACACCCTCCAAAATAAAAACAAGTATTTAGCCGATTTTGAAATTTTTTGTCGAATTTCAATGCGCTCTTGCGCCTAAATCATTCATTTAACAAAAAATACTGAATTAATTAATAAAAAGACACATTAATTATTGACAATTCAATGAAGTTTACTTTTGTATGCGTACACTTTTCTCTTAGAGTGCGAATGATTTTTTCACTTTAAGGCCCAATTCACACATGAGTGGTGTTGTATGGCACTGGTGTGGCTCTGGCGTGGGACTGGCGAGGATCGGTCTAGTGAAGGCGTCACTTGCCACCCTCTGCCACGCCATACCAGTGTACATTAGGCCATAAGTTAACATAGAGGTGGTAAAAACCAGCGCCACGCCATTATCACGCCAGTGTCATACGCCACTTGTGTGTGAATTGGGCCTAAGTGAAAAACTGAAGAAGTACATTTTTTTCGCAGTTTTTCTCAAAACACACCACTTTTACAAAGTGGCAGAGTTGAAATTCGGATTCACCGCACCAAAAAACATTTTTTAAAAAATGACTACTGTATTTATTTCCCCGCCAAAATACCATTTCACTGGACTAATAGATGGATTATTTATTTATATTTAATGTAATGTCACATCCTTTTATTTTTAAAATGTAAGATCTTTTATATAAACTCAGTTTCGTGCGTTGATTCGCATAGGGTTTTATCAATGGCACCGGAAATGAATTGTGGAATGCTGCAGTGGTGTCTCGATGTCTCGATAGACTTTTAGTACTTCACACATGTGCTCGTTAGAAGAAATTATGGAACATCCAAAACTTATTTGTAATGTAAAGGTTTCTGTAGCCGATAATTCACAAATAGATGTAGTAGCAAAAGGGTCAGTGAGATTAGATATTTAAGTTGTAAACATCGATCGAGCTATGACAATAAGTAATACGCTCTGTGTTCCAAACTTTAAAACAAATCTTACGTCAGTTAGTAAAACAGCCGACCTGTGGTATCACGGGATCTTTACAAAGAACAATGCCCTTGTATTAGATAAATTTAATAACGTGATTGTGGAAGCTGTTCGAGAAAGTGAACTTAATTTCCTTATAAAGAATTAGAATAAAGCGTCGGCAGCGTGTAGTAATGCTACAGATTCTTATTTACAAACCTGGCATGAAAGATTCGGTCATTTGAACGAATCAGATTTAAAGAAATTCGGGGAAAAGAAGCTAGTGTTCGGATTAAAGTATCCTCAAGGCTCCTTGTTGCCATTTGAAACATACTCGTAAGGAAATAGGGATACATTGTTTCAATTCTTGCTAGTTAAAGCCCCTTGTTACTATCACTTATTGACTCTTATCATAAGATCCATAGGACTTTCCAACATCTATCTAAAAATATAAAACGTAAATGGTGAAGACATGAAATGTTTCTGTTCGTCATATTACTAGAAAGTACGAAAACAGACAGAGCAAAAGAGAAAGATATTTAAAAGTATATGAACGAAAAAGAGAAAGGAATGTATTATTTTAGAAAATCTTTGTCAAGAACAAATGCTTTTATGCGTCTCAGTTATTGCCGATACGCTTGGAGATTTTCTAGGGGAACGCTGCACGTGCCTCCCGAGCTTAAAGCTTTTGCTATTAGGTAATGTAAAAAAAGTATATATTTTTATATAACATTCGGCTCCTTTTTATTTCTTTTCCTTCGTGGGGCAAAGTAGGCTTAGTTGGATATTTGTATCCAGGTGCTTTTATAACAATGGTTATATTCAGAGTTTATTTTGAATATTTACAGTCACAAATGAGTTTGTTAGGTAAAATTGTAAATGTTTTAACGGTGCTTACCATTGTACAATAATTGTTTATAACAGATTTATTTAATAAAATATTTTGCTTCCGAGCTTACCGAAGGCGACGGAAGCTATGTGATCGTTCTGAAGAACGAAAATATTTTATATCTCCGATTTCAAAAATTCCAAGACAGAAATCCGTTTCAGACATCAGGGAACATTTTTGGTCCCGTGTCTGTCTGTCGGTCAATTTTTGCGAACCACCATATCTTAAAAACTATTTGTCCGATTTTAATGAAATTTAGATAGTAGGTAATACTTAGTCCATTGTTGGTTCCTTATAAATTTCAACCTTCTGCGCTTATTTGTTTATCTTCCACATGCTCACAAACATACATTTATTTACAGCTATATCTTTAAAAGTAATCATCTGTTTTTTATGAAATTTTTATGGTTTGTCGAAAGTAGCCTGCAGATAGCACCTGCCTAATTTCAACCGTCTGCGCACTTTAAATCGTGCTAAATTAATATGTCTATGTACTATAAAGCCGCATGGCTAACTGGCTTACTGACTGATATGAATGTACTCACTTCCAGAAGAGCTAGAGACTTGTGGTTTGCGTCATTCGATGCGCAACAACCATATTGTGAACCAAAATAATTATACAAAGTTCACTTTTCCCCCTCCTTTCCCCTTAAAAAAAATGGCCGACTTGATTTTTAAGCTGTATTGGGGACTTATTGCGGCTAAACGGTAAGTCGTATTGGAAAACGGATAGCACCAGCGGTATCTGATTTTAAAAGATCTACAACTTTGGTCCTTTGACTTTTTTTCGTATCATCATCGGTTGTACCTTAGGTGGTGATAATTTTGGATTTTTTTTTGGTTTTACTTTTTTCCTTTTTGTCTTAGAATGGCCATAGTTTCTATAATAGTTGACCGATTTTATTTCTGATTGAGGCGCTTGAATCTTACACTAATGCTCTTTAAATTGATTATATTTTATTTCATTAGTTCATCCTATTTGCTGAAAACATGAGAGTAAACTTTTTCCCGTGTGCCGTGTCACGTGACCCTTTTTACTTTCTCATATAAAGAGAAAGTATTGTGATGGCGCGAAAATTCGATTTTGAGATTTTGATGGATTTACACGTTTTGAGGTCCCCTGAGTCCAAAAAAGTGGTTTTTAAAAAATGTCTGTCCGTCGTCTGTCGTCTGTCGTCTGTCGTCTGTGCAGACGCCTGGAGCCTAAACTACTGGGCCGATTTTGACGAAATTTGGCATACATGTTCAGAAAAATCATACCCCGAGGCGAAATCGAGAAATGAATTTTAGCTCTAAATTTGGGGGCGCTACCCCCCAAAAACTCTGAAAAAAACTGGAAAAAAAATTATTTCTCAAAAACGGTTCCGACGATTTTGATTAAAAAATTCTAAAATGTAGTCCATTGGAATACGAATCAAACGATATAAGCCGTTTTCCCGGGAAAAATCTAGTTCCTGAGAAAATAGCTTAAAACGCGGACGGAGAGAGCCCGGGTTCGATTCCCCGCCCAGGAGAAGTTATTTTTATGATACATTTTGATGAAATGTTCAATAACAATTAAATGTACATACGAAAACTAATAAATGGAAAACACTGGGCTATGTAATTATGAACTCGTATATGAGAAAGTTTGTCTGAGTTGTCTCGGACCGATTTTTACTTTCTCATATAAAGAGAAAGTATTGTGATGGCGCGAAAATTCGATTTTGAGATTTTGATGGATTTACACGTTTTAAGGTCCCCTGAGTCCAAAAAAGTGGTTTTTAAAAAATGTCTGTCCGTCGTCTGTCGTCTGTCGTCTGTCGTCTGTCGTCTGTCGTCTGTCTGTGCAGATGCCTGGAGCCTAAACTACTGGACCGATTTTGACGAAATTTGGCATACATGTTCAGAAAAATCATACCCCGAGGCGAAATCGAGAAATGAATTTTAGCTCCAAATTTGGGGGTGCTGCCCCCCAAAAACTCTGAAAAAACGTGAAAAAAAAATATTTCTCGAAAACGGTTCCGACGATTTTGATTAAAAAATTCTAAAATGTAGTCAATTTAAAAACGGATCCAACGATATAAGCAGTTTTCCCGGGAAAAATCTAGTTCCTGAGAAAATAGCTTAAAACGTGGACGGAGAGATCCCGGGTTCGATTCCCCGCCCTGGAGAGGTTATTTTTACGGTAAATTTTGATATAATTTTCAATAATAATTAAACGTACTTACAAAAACTAATAAATGGAAAACATTGGCTAAGTAATTATGAACTTGTATATGAGAAAGTTTGTCCGAGTTGTCTCGGACCGATTTTTTACTTTCTCATATAAAGAGAAAGTATTGTGATGGCGCGAAAATTCGATTTTGAGATTTTGATGGATTTACACGTTTTGAGGTCCCCTGAGTCCAAAAAAGTGGTTTTTAAAAAATGTCTGTCCGTCGTCTGTCGTCTGTCGTCTGTCGTCTGTCGTCTGTCTGTGCAGACGCCTGGAGCCTAAACTACTTGGCAGATTTTGACGAAATTTGGCATACATGTTCAGAAAAATCATACCCCGAGGCGAAATCGAGAAATGAATTTTAGCTCCAAATTTGGGGGCGCTACCTCCAAAAAACTCTGAAAAAACGTGAAAAAAAATTATTTCTCGAAAACGGTTCCGACGATTTTGATTAAAAAATTCTCAAATGTAGTCCATTTAAATACGGATCCAACGATATAAACAGTTTTCCCGGGAAAAATCTAGTTCCTGAGAAAATAGCTAAAAACGTGGACGGAGAGATCCCGGGTTCGATTCCCCGCCCTGGAGAAGTTATTTTTATGGTAAATTTTGATATAATTTTCAATAATAATTAAACGCACTTACAAAAACTAATAAATGGAAAACATTGGCTAAATAATTATGAACTTGTATATGAGAAAGTTTGTCTGAGTTGTCTCGGACCGATTTTTTGGTTTTTAATATTGTGTTTTATATTATTTGAAAGGCCTTGATATGTACATTAACGCTATTTTATTGGTTTATTTTTAAAAACAAATTGTACACGTACTTTTGTACCGATTTTTAATTTTGTTGTAGCTTAAAGTGTTTTAATATTTTTTTGTTATTAGATTTCTTATTTATATCTATTTATTAGTTTAATTAATGCCCTTTTGTATTGTTTGTTTTTTTAAAAATATAATTTTGGTACCTCAAAGTACAGGGGTACAAATGTCAAAGTTAATCTTTTATAATATTATGCATATCGTTGAAATGCTTTTGAATAGTACATTACATTTTGTTACGTTCTATTTTGTGTTATTTCTAGTTTTGAGGGGGTAACATTTTTTTTTATTTTATTTTTTTTTTTTTAGACAATAATGGTTTGTATAAGAATAAATTCAATACAGTACGTGAATAAGATGCGAGGAAGTTATGTGCCACACTAATTGGCAGTCTATTTTATTATTTTATGATTTAAAAGGACAATATAAATAAATTGAACTAACCTGGACCATATACTGTATATCTCCTGAGGAAGACCCGTAAGAAGTAGAAGTAGATCAGAGACTGCAAGGCTGAAGAGATAATAGTTAGTAGCTGTGTGCATATGCCTATTCCTTGCTATAACCAGGCATGTTACCAAGTTCCCTAAGAGACCAGTTACAAAAATGGTCCCATAGAGAACTGACATAGGTACCACTATGTACAAGGGATCACGTTTCACCAACATTGGCTCAAATTCTGCAGGCCACGTGGTGTTGTTAGACCATCCCATTCCTAAAACAAACAATACATATTGTTTAGAGCCAATTTCTTTAAAATTTAAACGCATAGTAACACATATTTTTCTCAGTACACACATAATATAGTAGTTTTACGATAGAAATAACTACTTAATATAGTTTTATAATGCAAACTCAAGTTATTTAGGTTATATAAGGGGGAGAGGGGTGGGAGGAACATCAAAGGTGTTAATCGAACACCCTGCTTGACATGCAAATATGAAAGTAATGCGTCGCTGAACAATAACATAATGAAACGTAATTACATTGCAACGTCTGAACAGTAATAGAGAAAATATAATTTATTATTAATTTTGTTGTTTAATGAAATAAAACTTCTAAACTTTTTCTCATATACTTGATAATCAAAATGATTGATCTATTGGTAAATTATGACTGTTTTAATTTGTTAGAGAAATTAAATTATTTGAACTTCATGCAGTTGAAGAAAATTAGAGAAAAGATAATTAAATGTTTTGAAAGGACCAACAAAGTACTCATTTAGCAATTTAATTCTCGTTTTTGAAATGAGTAGTTAAGTATATTCTAACCGTTTAATTTTCTTTAACTTTTGCTACCACGTCTTCTAAATAAGACTAATTAAATTTTAATAGAATAATAGTCAGAAAAAAGTTTTTTTTATTTTTGATTAGTTGACTAATGGAATAAAATACGTGTTACACTCATAAAACTTCAATGTATTACTTCAAACAAGTTTACTTTTACAAATTAACTGAAAGTAAATTAACTTTGAACAAACGACTTCATTCTTTTTTAATTTTTACCAATTTCTTAAAGATAACTTCCAATTAAACTTTTTTTAACACAATACTACATTACATTTTGACTTTTTTTCAAAACAAGTATTCGGCTTAAACAAGTCGTTAAATTTCCCTAAATCTAAACACTTACTATATCGCGATTTGCTTCCGAGCTGAAGCTATGTGATTGTTTTAACGAAAGATTTTTTTTTTATCCAAATTTAAAAATTGAGACAGAAATCAGTTTCAGACATAAGGGAATATGTTTGGTCCCCTGACTGCATGTCTAATGTTTTTGAGAACCATCATATCTTAAAAACTACTCATCTGATTTTAATGAAATTTCACGGTATCAAAATTTGGCTATTGTTGGTTTCATCTAACTTTCAACCTTGATTGGTTTAATTTCCACGTGCGCATAGCTTAGTTATTAACACAGTTATTGGAACGAAGTTCCTTATGGCACGTTCTGGAGCCCGGGAGTGAATTCGAAAAAACGACCGTCACAAAACCAAGCGTCACGAAATCTACCGATGACGATAACTTGAGTAACAGATCGCCGAGTTAGTTGAAATTTGGTACACATGTTCATTTTACCAATGCCCTGGCTCAGTTGTTGGACAACGTTATCCACCCAAGCGTTCACGCACAACGCTCGCGTAAACGTAAGCTTCAAATTTAAAATTGGAATTTTTGGACGGGACAAAATTCTAACTTCATCTATTTAATGAGACAAACAACTTTTATAAATATTTTTTTAGTAAAACGAACACAGACACTGCTATGAAGTGATAAAGATCGCTAAATTTATTTAAGTGGACCTAAACGTTTAAAATGAAGAAAAAATTTTTTTACCGATATCTTATGTTCTAACTTAACGATATTAATAAAACTTCTTACACATCGTCTAAAGTACAATTGAAACAGGCATGAAAAATTTCAACCTGATACAAGCAGACGTTTTTGAGTAGGGAAGAGATATATTTTATAATATTTTAAATTAGTAGGCCGGGTAGGTAGAAAACAGTCATATTTCCTACCAACTACAAACATGCTCTTTAACTATAAACTCATCATGATTAACGTATTTCACAATATTCAATACATATTTATTGTAAGACGCTTGCTTTAATGATACAAATAATGATTTTCTTTTAATTTTGCCTTAACTCTGCCAGGTACAAACAGTTAGTTACTTTTAATTTTGTCTCTTTTCTAACTCCGCCATGCATAAGTAGTTAGCAACATATATACTCGTACGTACTTTGCAGTGAGATGTTATAGTTTATATTTAATGAAAAATGTAAGGAACTTAGTTTTTACCGGGTGTCCCGGGACACCACACGTATTTTTTTATTAAGTTATTTTATTAACTCATATCTTTAAAATTACTCATCCTATTATCAAAATTTTGCTTCCGAGCTTACCGAAGTAATGGAAGCTATGCGATTGTTCTGAAGAAAGAAACAGTTTTATGTCTCCGATTTTAAAAGTTCAAAGGCAGAAATCCGTTTCTCACACCAGGGAAAATATTTGGTTCCGTGTCGGTCTATATCATCTGTCGCTCAATTTTTGCGAACCAACATATCTGAAGAACTACTCGTCTGTTAATAATGAAATTTGGATAGTAGGTCATTTGGATAGTCATATAAGTTTCAACCTTCGGCACCCATTTGTTTCTCTTCAACATGCGCACAAACAATAATTTATTTACAACTATAATATATTCAAAAGAACACATCTGATTTTTATAATATATAGATCGATTGTCGAAAGTAGCCCACATATAAGTTTCAAATTGATTTAAAATGTCTGCGTTCTTTAAATGTTGCTAAAGTGATACTTTAATTCATGAAAAAAAATCAAAGCAATTTTGATAGATATAAATAACGGAGAAAATTAAAAAAATAAAAATAATAATAATCATTGTAATACATAAAAATTGACTGCCAATTAGTGTGGCACATAGCTTCCTCGCATCCTATCATGTACTTAATTGTTATATTAACATTAAAATTATTATTATATTACTTTATTGTTACATTCTTTATTGTGTAAAAACTATTAATAGTTTTAGCGATCTGTAACACTTCATAGCGGTGTCGCTGTTGGTTTTACTGAAAAATTGTATTTGAAGAAAATGTTTGTCTCATTGAATACATGAATTTAGATTTTTTTCCCGACCTAAAATTATAATTTGAAGTTCACGTTTACGCGAGCGTTGTTCGTGAACGCTTGGACGGATAACGTTTTCCAACGAACTCGTCCTGGGCTCTACCCAGGACTGTCTACCAAATTTCATTAAAATCGGTCGACATTTACTCAAGTTATCGTCGCACGTTTCATAATTCGCGGACACACAGACCGACAGACAGACAGAAAGACACTTTTTTTTTTCTTTTTTTTTTCTAATCTTTTATTGATTAAGACAACTACATAATTTTACATGTTATGAGTGTTAATGATGTATGTTTTCTTGACAGTGTGTTACATGAGAAAGGGTAATAATCCAGTGACTATTCCTTTCGGCTGGGTTTAATTACAATAGGTCAATTATACGTACTTGTAAAAAAAATATATAAATAAAAAAAAAATAAAAAAAATAAATAAATAAATAAATATATATATATATATATATATATATATATATATATATATATATATATATATATATATACAGGGTGGCCACGATAAACTGGCTCACCCTGTTATCTCTTTTATTTTTGAAGATAGAGAAAAAATTTAAATGGTAACTCACCTTGGATTTTCGCGTAGTTTTATAATATGATTTCCAAAAATATTTTTATCTTATAGATTCGGCGGTATCTCTCTCAACTTTGTAATTTTAAACGGTAACCTATATTTTTTTCTTAAAATAGATTGCTTTAGAAGAAAAATGAACCTTGAACCAACAAAATCGGTTGAGAATTGACAGAGATATTCAGTTTTCAATGTAACAAAAATGCTATCTATAAGTATGTGAAATACTGTAATAAAAAAACTCAAATTAAACGAAATGATCTTAATTCTATTTATTTCACTTATTTAGGATAGTTGAATGCATTTACTAATCAAAAGTCAAACCTTTTTTCCATTCCATTCCGAAACTTTAGAGAAAAGGAAGATTGTCGACGCACTGATCAAAAGAGGTCATACTAACGATGTTCCTGAATGGAATGGAATGAAGGTTTTACTTTTGATCAGCATTCATCTAACCTAAATAAGTGAAAAACAAAGTGGAATAAACTGAATTAAGATGATTTTTTATTATATCTCTGCCAATTCTCAACCGATTTTGTTGGTTCAAGGCTCATTTTTCTTCTAAAGCAATCTAATTTAAGAAAAAAATATATTCCGTAGTATGAAAACTACCAAAAACTTAAAATTGAATTTCGAAAAAATATAGGTTACCGTTTAAAATTACAAAGTTGAGAGAGATACCGCCGAAACTATAAGAAAAAAATATTTTTGGAATTCTTATTATAAAACTACGCGAAAATCCAAGGTGAGTTAACATTTAAATTTTTTCTCTATCTTCAAAAATAAAAGAGATAACTGGGTGAGCCAGTTTATAGTGGCCACCCTGTATACATACATATATACACACATATATTTATATATATATATATATATATATATATATATATATATATATATATATATATATATATATATATATATATCTAACATATATACAACCCCCTGTGAAACTCACTCACTCACTGATGTATACAAATGTTTACCCACTTCCGCTATAGCTAGAGAGTTGGGGTTTTCGCCATTCGATGCGCAATGTCCGCTTTGTGAACTCGAAAAATTGCCAAAAGTTTACTTTTCCTTCGTCTTCCCCCCCTAAGATGAGAAAAACCGTCGTAGCTGTGTTGGAATTTTTTAAAAATTAACGGTTAATTGTAGCGATAAACTGATTTAACAAACATGTACTGTTTTTGCAAGATCTACATTTTTGTTCATAGGTCATTTTGTCGTATCTCTGTTGGTTGTAGTCTAAATGGGGCTATATTGGTTTTGTTTTTTTCAATTTTTGTCTTTGAGCTCTCATATCTTTGGTAATAATTGACCGATTTAAATTCTGATTTTTAGGTTCAAATCTAACACTAATGCCCTTTAAAACAAGACCTTGATATGTTTATAATTCTTCCTATTTGCTGAGAAATTGAGAGTAAACTTTTTCCCGACTGTGCCGTGGTTACGTGACGTCACGAGACAACTTTTTTTCGATAAAAATATTCGTTCGCATATCATTTGAAAGCTCTTGACTTGTACATTAAAGCTCCTTCATTTGTTTATTTTTAAAAAATTGGTACACGTACTTTTGTACCGATTTGTATAATTGTCAATTGTGTCATTTTTATTTTTTATCGAGATAAATTGAAAATAATTATTTTTTAGTTATTTCTTGGATTTGCTAGATTAGTTTATGGTTTAAATGGATGAACAACCCCCCCCCCCCCCCTGAACATCTTGGTGTGTACTCAATTGTTTTATTAATATTTTTTCTTGAAATAAATTGAAAAAACTGTTTTCTTTAGGGTTTATGGTTTTCTTTCTGTTAGTTTATGGTTTCAAATGAATGACCCCCCCCCCCCCCCCTGCACAACCCCTCTCTAGCAATCCTGCTCATATACTTAGATGCTCTCCCCCCCTTCATTGGAATCGTGAACTCACATATCATTTATAATTTTCTTAAACCCTGTACCAAGTGACCACTTTTATCCGATTTAAATATTGGTTCGTATATAATTTGAAAGCCCTTGATTTGTACATTTAAACTATATTATTTATTTATTTTTAAAAAAATTGGTACACGTACTTTTGTACCGATTTGTATGTTTGTTGTTATATAATATTTTTTAAATTTTAAAAGTGGTTTATTATTCTTTATTTGGTTATTTAAAGCCTTTTTGAATTGATTGTTTATTGAAATATAATTTTGGTACCCCCGGGTACAATGGTACAAATGCCAAAATTAATATTTTAAATAATGATGTATATCGTAGAAAAGCTCTTGAAAAGTGTAGTAAATATTGTTATGTACTGAATTGTGTTAGTTCTTTATTCTTGAGAAAAATTGAAAAAACTGTTTTCTTTAGTGTTTTTTCGGATTTATTTGATTAGGTTATGGTTTAAATGGATGAACACCCCCTCCCTCTGAACACCCCCTCTCTAGCAATTCTGTTCATATTCCTAGACACACTCCCCCCCCCCCACTTCATTGGTATTAGTAAACTCCCATATCTTTTATGATTTTCTTTAACCCTCTACCAACAATTATAAGTAGTAACATATTGTTAGCTCAATTCTCCCCCCCCCCCTCTTCTATTATTTCTTATTACACCATCACTAGGAAACCCCTTTGTACTCCCTATTTCTTACATATAAGTTGTAACATATTGTTAGCTCTATCCCCCCCCCCTCCTATAATTTCTTATTACACCATCACTAGGAAACCCCTTTGTACTCCCTATTTCTTACTTATAAATAGTAACATATTGTTAGCTCTATTATCCCCCCCCCCCCCTTCTTCTATCATTTCTTATTACACCATCACTAGGAAACCCCTTTGTACTCCCTATTTCTTACTTATAAGTAGTAACATATTGTTAGCTCTATCCCCCCCCCCCCTCTTCTATCATTTCTTATTACACCACCACTAGGTAACCCCTTTGTACTCCCAATTTCTTACATATAAGTAGAAACATATTGTTAGCTCTATTCCACCCCCCCCCCTCCCCCTTCTCCTATAATTTCTTATTACATCATCACTAGGAAACCCCTTTGTACTCTCTATTTCTTACTTATAAATAGTAACATATTGTTAGCTATATCCCCCCCCCCCTCTCCTATAATTTCTTATTACACCATCACTAGGAAACCCCTTTGTACTCCCTATTTCTATTGAACTCCGTTGTTGAAATTTCCATAATTTCATAATTACTAAACCTAGTGTTTTCCATTTACTACTTTTGGTGGATACATTCAATTACTATTGATTATTTGATTAAAATATATCATAAAATTGACTTCTCCTCGGCGGGGAATCGAACCCGGCCTTTCTCCATCCGCAATAAAAAATATTTTCCTTTTTTTTTAAAGCAATCTATACTCTCTATTTCTATTGAACTTCGTTGTTGAAATTTCCATAATTTCATAATTACAATGCCCAGTGTTTTCCATTTACTACTTTTGGTGGATACATTCAATTACTATTGATCATTTGATTAAAATATATCATAAAATTGACTTCTCCTCGGCGGGGAATCGAACCCGGCCTTTCTCCATCCGCAATAAAAAATATTTTCCTTTTTTTTAAAGCAATCTATAACATCTTAGAATGTCGTAGAACCTTCACTTAAGATCATTAATTTTTCTCCCTAGCAAAAATACAGATTTAATACATATTTTTAATTGCTAAATCCTACTCAGCCTTAGATCTTCTTAGCTTTCCCGTACACCACACTCAGAGCATATTTCTAGAAGGTAAAGCTATGTAACCCCCCCCCCCCCCCCCCCCCCTTCTAATCAATATGACTTATTCAAGTTCTTTTTAAGAGTGCACTTATTATATTATATCATATCATATTATATTATATTATATCATATTATATTGTACCAGCTCCTATACAAGTACCAAACCCTATACAAGTACCAACTCTTATAAGTACCAGACCTATACAAGTACCTGGCCACTCGTCGGGCGGAGTTCGGCCGTAGGCCGAACGACGACCCGGCGAGTATATATATATAAAGTGGCTAATCAGCTGATCGGGTTATCAAAATGTTTGGGCACTTCCAGACCACCTAGAGACTCGCGGTTTTTTGCGTTTGGTCCCGAATCGGCCCAAACCGACTAGAAAAATCTTAAAAGTCGAAAAAAATTATTTTTACCCCCCTTAAAAAAATAAAAACGGGGTACGCGAATTGAAGGGTCTCTTCGAAGGGCTATAGCGGCTAAACGATAAGTCGTATCGAAAAGCGGATAGCACCAACGGTAACTGATTTTAAAAGATCTACAATTTTGGTTCTATGACTTTTTGTCGTACGACCATCGGTTCTACCTTAAATCGAGTAAATTTGGTCATTTTTGGTCAAATTTTGACTTTTAGCTCTCATGGCGTCCGCGATTATTGGCAGATTTAATTTTCGATTGAAGTATTTAAACCCCACACTAATGCTCTTTAAAACGAGTATTTATTTTTCAAATTATCTGTCTTTTTTGCCGAGAAAAATGAATATATATAGAGAAAAAACGAATTTAAAATACCGTAAATAACGTCATGTTTACGTTTATTTTAATAAATAATACTTTTTATAAGGTTATGTTTATGGTTATGTTATAGTTAAAAACAAGAATAAATAAATATAAACAAATATTGAATAATAAAGTATGTTGTTCGCTAGGTAAAAGATAATAAATACATTAGTTTCCGCGAAAACACACTTTGTAAACAAATGCCCCCTCTCTTTCTCCGTCAGTCTCCCTGACCAGTCTTACGTGTCCAGCCGTGGTGTGCACTTCTACTCCCCAGATCTTTTGTTATACTACCGACATTTATTAAGGTATAATTTTATTCTTATTTATTTAATTGTTTTTATTACCATATTATTGTAACTAGAATTGTTTTTAATAGGTTGTTAAATTCTATATTAAGAAAATGTTTTAATTTATTTAAATGAATATTTTAGTTTATTTAAATGAATTATTTACATTATTTTAATGAATATTTTAGTTTATTTAAATGTATGTTTTATTTTATTTAAATGAATGTTTGTTTATTTAAATTATTTTTTTTACTTTATTTAAATGATTTTTTATGTTTATTTAAATTATTTTTTTTACTTTATTTAAATAAATGTTTTACTTTTTTATTGAGTCGAAACGTCTCTTCACTAATAAAATAACTTCTGAGTTTAGTATCTTCTTACAACTCACCGTCCATCATAACTACGTATAATAAATGTTTTACTTTTTTTTTAATTGTTTTATTATCATATTATTATTACTAGAATGAACTGATTTATAGTTTGTTAAATTCTATATTAAGTTGGTATATTTCAGTTTATTTATATGAATGTTTTACTTTATTTAAATTAATGTTTAAGTTTATTTAGGGCACTTTATAGTTTATTTGTGTGTGGCAAATTATTTCGACGATATTGTTTTCATTTTTATATATGATGTAGCTAAATTTATATATAGAATTATTATTTCTCCTTGACTTTAACTACTTATGTTTCAATAAATCTCGAGTACTAATAAATAATCAAATAAATTGACAAAGGTTCTATGTTTATTTTTATTATTCTGTAATTTAACTAATGAAATATAATGAAATTTATTTCATGACAGGGCCTACAGTTTACTCTAATATATTAACATTGTGACACAGCCAGCGATTCCTAGCATGAACCTCACGGTTACGATCGATTCTACTGCTTTTTCTCAGAAAAATTACCGCTTTCCAACTATATAAATCATATTGGATGTTGTCAACCAAAATTTCGGGTCAAATTTTCCGGCCTAAATTTGATCCTTTTGAAATTCATTTTCCCCAAAAATGAACCAACTTCAAAGAAAATTTGTATATATACGCTTTATTTAACATCAGAAAAAATAATGTGGAAGAATTTTTGAAAAAATAAAGAATTAAATATTTCTTATACACGTAACACATATATTAGAATGTTATTTTAGGTTGTAACCTTCTGCAGGATATTTTAATATTTTTTTAAATTACAT